>VWZP01001899.1:129123-175133 GCA_013396995.1 Dicaeum eximium
CTGTCTGTCTCGCACAACAGCCCGGCGGAGCGGAGCGGGGCGGCGAGCGGGGCTGAGGCGGGAGGGTCCCCCCTGCCTCCTCCTCCTCCTCGCCGCCGCCGAGTCACACGGACATCGGGAGAGACGATAGGAGCGGCCGCCGCCCCGCCGCAACTTGGGCGTCCCGGGGCAGGATCCGGGCTCCGGCCACCGCCCCGCGNAGGGAGGGAAGGAGGCAGGGAAGGAGGCAGGGAGAGAAGGAGGGAGGCAGGGAGGGACGGCCGGCGCTTCCACGGGGATCCTGGGAGCTGTAGTCGGTGCCCGGTGGGGACTGCGGCGGCGCGACCGGGAGCGGACGGGACTGGGGCAAGCGACGGGCTCGGTCCCTACGGGGAAAACAAATAAACAAAACCCAACCTAAAGATTCCCTGTTAAAACTGCCTTAAAAATCGCGCGGCCTAAGTAAACTCCTCGCAGCAAGTCTGAAACGGCCGGAGCAGAAAAAGGAAAAAAAAAAAAGTTAAGAACATTTTTAAATTATCCAAGTCGTGCACCATCTCTGCTGTGGGTGCTCTCTGTCTCTTCCACTCCGTCAGAAAAGANGGGGGCTGGCCCCGGGGCTGGCTCCGCTCCCCGCCGGCCGCTGAGGGAGGGCTTTGCCCTGGAATTGGCGGCGCCGCGTTCCCCCCGAGCTCCTTTCCCCCGGTGCCGCCCCGGCCGGCGCCGCCCCGAGCGCCGCGGCTCCCCCCGAAACTCCGCCGGAACCTTTTCAAACAACAAGGGCTGGGAGGGAGGGAAGGAGGCAGGGAAGGAGGCAGGGAGAGAAGGAGGGAGGCAGGGAGGGACGGCCGGCGCTTCCACGGGGATCCTCGGAGCTGTAGTCGGTGCCCGCTGGGGACTGCGGCGGCGCGACCGGGAGCGGACGGGACTGGAGCAAGCGACGGGCTCGGTCCCTACGGGGAAAACAAATAAACAAAACCCAACCTAAAGATTCCCTGTTAAAACTGCATTAAAAATCGCGCGGCCTAAGTAAACTCCTCGCAGCAAGTCTGAAACGGCCGGAGCAGAAAAAGGAAAAAAAAAAAAGTTAAGAACATTTTTAAATTATCCAAGTCGTGCACCATCTCTGCTGTGGGTGCTCTCTGTCTCTTCCACTCCGTCAGAAAAGAGTTAAATAAGGAATAACAAATAAATCAATATAATAAATAATACGCTATTAAATAAAGAAGAATAATGGCACACTTTTAACAAAAATAATTACCATTTTTTAATTTTTTTTTTTTTTCAGATTACTAAACTGCAGGTTCTGGAATGGGATCACTGCTGTGTTGTTTAGCCCCAGTGCTCTTCCACTGCAGAGAAATAGTCCCCCTAGTGTGCCTCGGCTGAAGGGAGCCCGGCGATGCTGCCATCCATCTAGGTATAAGTGTATTAAATGTTAAAAAGCACTGATTGTAGCATATAGAGGCATTTGAAGAAATAACAGGAAACAATAAATGAGAAAGCGCAGAGGTGTTAAAATCTGTGCATCAATTTCAACATAAATCTTTTCACGATAATTACGAGATTATGAAGCGTTATTAAGCACTAAAAGAAAGATCATCAAAGAAGACATTTTGCCAAAAGCATTTGAAATAAGAAAAGCGGTGAATGTTGGCCTTTAGCAATATTCAAAGCACACAAATCCGAGCATTCAAACCATCCTTGTGTGAATTTCTTCACACCAATGTTTCAGCTTCCTCAGCGGGGCTGGTGGAAACAATAAAAAAGTGATTTGGTTGGTAAACACGAGCTCAAATTGTACTCTTAGGTTTAGATTTCAAGCTGGGTTTCAGCACAACTCTTGTTTAAACCACTCATGCCATTGCTTTAAGAATCTCAACATTTGAGATTATCCAAGTGCCAGATAAGACCACAAAATTTTCCAGTTTCCTTTAGAACCCTGGAGACTATTTAGTATTTAGAACATGCGGTGTCAGTGTGAACTAACTAAAAATGCCATTGGCACTAGGGCATGGTGACATGATCCAATGCTTCATTTGAATCCCATTAATTAACCTGGGCCTTGAGGGCTAATTAAAGAAAGTCTCCATGGAGGCACCAACCAAACAAGTTGTCTGTTCCAGAGACACAAGTTTGTCCCTAAAGTCAAATTTCAAAATATTTGTGTTCTAAAACACGCTGAAATCAGTGTCAGCCTGGACTCCAGCTTAAGTTTTTGTTTTTGTTTGTCAGTTTTGTGGGGGAGTTTCACCCCTGTCATACACTAGGAAACATACATAAAACATACACTAGGAAAAGAGTTAATGTCATAGTGATGAATAATAAATAATAAAGTTCCTTTTAGACCATACTTAGTTTTTGCAGACAGATAGGCACAGGTATTCCTATTACAGAGGATAGTGTGGTGCTGCAGAAAAAAGGCACTCAGTTCTGAGGCTCATCCTAGGGCCATTGGTATAGGTTTTTTCATCACATTCAGTGAATATTTCACAAAATTTTCCTCTGGTGCTTATGGTTGTTGTTTTGTTTTGTTTTGTTTTGTTTTGTTTTGTTTTGTTTTGTTTTGTTTTGTTTTGTTTTGTTTTGTTTTGTTTTTTTCCAGAGGGGAAAAAACCATTTAGAATTAGGATGTGAAAAAAGCAATTCAAATAATAATCTTTTGCTAAGTAGTGATTAAGTGTTTTTTTAAGGGTAGCACCTACTAGAATTCTCTATAAATGTTATTGCAAAATTTTTTAATGCTCCCTCTTCCTGGTGTTTTTTAGCTTTCTTGAAAGTTTCCTCTGGGTATTCCTGTTCCTCTAGAAGCTGGATGTGTTGCCAGTGTTTCCTCTATAAATCAGTGGTGCAAACAAAATCCTCACGCAAAACAGAGAGAAAGGTGCAAACAGAAGGTGACTTGTGGTTAATTTACCTCCCCAGAGAATGGGAAAACTGATTTATACTTTACTGCTCCTTAATATTTCTAGTCAGTTTATTTCCTGGTTTATTTCTTTCTATTTCTAACGTGTGAATTTTCTACATAGAGGAAGCAGAAGGCTTTTCAGTGATACAGACTAACTCACAGACTAAGCCACAGATAAGGACAAGAATGGCTTAGACAGTTTTCATCCTCAGGAGCAGCATTTTCCAGTTTGGCAGGAGGAAGGCTCAAGTGAAAATTTCAGGCATCAGGGAAACAGCTTGGACAGAATCTTGGGAGAGAAACAGCCTTCAAGAGACTAAAATTTTTCTTCTTCTTTATTTTTCCTTTCATTTTTGGCAGTGAGCACACAGCTTTTGCTCCACCAAGACTTGTCTAGGAAAGGAGCAGCTTTGGTGTGCCCTGCCCAGCTCCTGCAGTGTCCCCCCACCATGTGCAGTGGGATGGAGGTCCCCTGTCACACACAGTGGGATTTTCTCTCTTTCTGGCCCAGCTCTGGGTGCATTTACAGCAGTAAAAAAGGAAGTGCTCAATCCCATTTGTTGTGTGCCCAACATAGCTAACTGAGCAAAGGCAGATAGAGTCATGGTGATAATAAGCTAAAGTCTGATTTGTTACACGCATGTGCAGCCTTGATAAAAACCTATTTATGGTGTAAGCAAAGGTTAAAAGTGATTTGAAATCACTTCATGTGATAAGGTGAAAATTTTTATAACCTCACCTGCATCTTATGACCTTGATTGCTTTTATGTCTGCTCATGATTATACATCTCCATCTTCATGGAGGAATCAGGCTATTTACTGCAAAACACTGAAATTTGCACCACCATGTTTTGGTCAACAATGGTTTTGTTTGCAAGGAGATGTTCTGTTCTGGGTTAAATTAAAACAATTAAATTAAAACAATTAAACTCTCCCATACTCTGGTCCAATATAGCACATGCTTCCCTTTGAAAATGATCCAGCTTCTATGCTTCAATTTTCTGGCTGAAAATTGAAGATCATACAAACTGTGTATGGTTCATATTTTCTTATGAATGTATAATTAGATGTTCCCATAAACAGGTTTATGAAATGTGAACTGTTCCTGACAAGTAATGCCAAAGTTGTTCCAATGGCTTATTTTCATTAGTTGCAACATCCTGTAATCTTAATAAGAACATAGTGCCTTAAATATCTAATAAAAACCGAGCATGAAACCATGAAAGAAAATGATTTAAGAGTCTACTGATATTAATGGTTGGCAGTGATTTTGTTTTAACTTTGTTCTGTAACAACCTAGATGCAGCATTCCCAAAGCCACATTGCATGCAAGCAAGGAACATGGTTTTTTTTTTTTTTAGGGCAGGTGGATGCTGTTGTTAATCAAGCAAAGAGAAAGACAAGGCAAAAATCAAAAGCAAGGATGGGAGAAAATAAATAGAGCTGTAAGCTAAAGGGGAGAGCAGTACTTGTATTGTCCATGGGATTTTTTATCTTAGGTAATAAATTTTTTGAGGCGGGGAATATCTTTCTGCCCTGCATTTGCATAAGCAATCAGAAGAGATACACTTGCAAATACACATATTTATGAAATTTATTCTACTTAAGACACTGTGAGAAGCCCAAATGCAAGGGGACTGTAAACTTAAACTACTAAAAGGTTCATGCACAGCTATGAATCTGCTCTTACATGACCATATGTCTGTACTGCTGTTTCCACACAGCCCCTGCCAGAACTGCAGCATATACAAAAAAATGCCCTGCAAGGCGTTGAAGCTAGTGGGAACTGAAGTTATTTTGCACTATACTAAGCCCAGGGGGAAAAACATGTGACATGGTTCTCAAAACTGCATGAAGAGAAAGTGTAAATTTAAATAAGGTACCATAAGATAAGATATTGTGGTGCAAAGTTTGATCTTTTGGTCTAAACAAGCTGTAACTCAGCTTCTAACAATTGCAATTTTCTAAGCTTCTCTAAGGAAGCAAAATGAGAAAGAAAGATGCTGTGTTTGCTGTTTCCTGGTCAAAGTGCCTAAACAGACCCAGAGAAAGGGAAGTGAAATTGCTTGACAAAAGTTTAGAAAGATGACTCCTAAGCCCCATATGGATCTATAATTTATCATCCAATCAGCCTTTCAAAATACTTTAAGTGAGCAAAGTTATTTTCCCACACATTTCTTTGCCTCCTCTTTCATAAATAGGGTGGGAAGGAGAAAAGGGAGGAAGGCATGGAGTGAAATTTCATTTCACTTCTGTGTGAGCCATGCAGGTGGAAAGGCTGGTGATGGAGGCTCCTTCTTCCTCATTGTCTTCACAGAAATAAGGGCCAGGTTTGGCACCTAAAGCAGAATCAATCATGGTAACAATTTACTGAAAAACACAATGAAATGAGATCCTTAAATCTGACAGGCCCTCATGCCTGAAATTAATTAAAATATATTTTAGTCCGTGCAATAGCATGCACTAGACTTCTCTGCCTCCCTAAAAAAAAAAAAAGAAGGAGTCAACTCCCCATCAGCCAGAACAAAAGATGCTTTATATCTTTGGACCTTGGTTCCAGGCACCACCACATTCCAAATTCTACTGGCTTTTTGGCCAGTCCATGGTATATGGACTCTTTATTTCTTTATTGAGTTAATCTACTAACTGGATTAAAGCCTTGTTTTTAAATCTGAGAGCAGAATGGACAAAGATAAATCCAAGAAGAAATTGAGCAAAACATGACATGGAGGTGAAATCTTGTTTTCCACATATAGGGCCAAATGTGAAGTCAGTGGAGTAGCTTTGAACATCCAGTGGTGGAGCTGAAGACAGGATTTGGCCCTTGAAGCTGAGGATTACTAGGTTTGGAAGAGAATTCTGGTGGCTCTGTTGCAGCTTGGCTCTGACAAAATATGACTTCTGGAGCTGGTCCCAACAAGACGGGAATTATTTCAAACAATAATCGTTTTGTTTACATAGCTTAGGATTTCACTCAGTTATAAATACATCTTTCAAATTAAATTTCCCTTGGAAAACAATGATTAAAGGAACGAATTATTCGTTAAACTCGGGGTATTCTTGTTGAAATCTAGAACTTAGGGCGGGGTCTATTGAGCCCAAACCACAGCTTAGTTTTTGCCATGACCACAACAATAGGATGTTCAATCTCAAGCAGAGAATAAGTTGGCCTCATGGTTTCCTTTGCCTTTCCTGTAACAAGGCAAAAAATTCACAGGCAGCAGTGGCACAAAATCTGTTTTTTTTTCTCTCTCTCCCCACTCAGTGAGGACGGACAAACCGTGGCTTTCAAAACTCTTGAGCAGTGGACCACACACAGCCTGAGGTTAACACTATTATTGTTGCTTTGTCAGGCCTTTCTTGTCTGCTCTGCCAAATGAATTGCTTGTTCCTTTATTAAATAGGATTCTTTTTCAGTAGCTATCTCCCTTAACCTCAAAATTATCTCCTTCCCTAGTGAAGAAAGATCAGCTGTGTACTCTTGTCCCTTGGTGAAATGGCAGAGACAACATTTCACCAAGGGATGTTATAGAATGTTCCCTGAACGTCTTACAGAAAAGGCAAACAACAAAAAAAAAGGCAAAACCCCATCTTTTTCCTCCCTTTGGGACTGGAGAGTAAGTGTAAGGTACTCAGGTTGAACTCTGGTTCCCCCAACCTCTTTAACTGACCCTTCAGAAAGTCAAGCCTGACTTTCTTCTTACAAAATATTAAATTTTCTCTCAGATATACACCTATCTATGAGATATAAGAACTGTCTAGAAAGCCTTTCTGCTTCCTGGGATTTTTTCAAGGGATGAGCAGGATGGTTATATAAAGGAAAGGCTTCTGACTGTGAGTGCAGAGTACCTGTCACTTAATGTATCTTTGGTCATTGTCAGCATTTCAAAGACTTCAGAAGATTCCCTAAAATATCTACAGGACTATCATTACCTTCCCTTGTTCAGTTTTCAGTTCACTGCTCCTGTGTTCATGCTGCTTCTCCTCTGAGTGTCACAGAGGCTGAAAGTGGCAGATGATCCTGGCTGCTGATGCTGTGACACTGTCTGGGAATGGAGGCTCTTAGCTAGAAACTTGTAATGGTATTTCCATGGATTATTGCCATTTTTCATGAGTTTGTGGTTCCCTGAGCAGGACCCTTCTTGCTGCCTGCAGCCAGCCCCACTCCCAGCAGATTACAGCTCTTTCTTTCCCAGAGCACTGTGGTAATTTCCTTCCTTCTCATCTCTGAAGATGTTGGGCAGGTGGGAATGGACCTTTTAGATAATTACCTTGTGGTAATTACATTCCAGCTGCATCATTCTAGCCTGCTTCATGCTCTCCACTGGGCATGCCAAGAACTGGGGAATTCAGAGAGACTGCAGAGCTGTGAGATGGAGAGACATTTCACTGGTACTCCTGTTCATGGCACAGCTCTCAGGTCTCTCACGCCACCCTTGTCAAGCTTGGATATCCCCTCAGCACAAGCCCTAAAAATGACAAGGCTGCTTCTCATCCAGCATCTGAGAGAGGTGTGAGTGACAAAAGCTCCTGAGAGATGTCAGCTCTTCAGAACAAATTTTTGTTCTGAAATTTTGTTCTAAATCACCAAAAATCAAGATGTTTTTGCAGATTGAGTGAACCAGTTTCTTCTCAAGCACCAGCCAGTAACACCCAAATGTTCTGAACCAAGAGGTTATGTACCCTCAAATTTCTGCAGGCTCCAGAAGAGCAGGAATTGGATGTGTGCAAGCCTAATTCCTCATGTTCCCTATCAAAAGCTTGACTTTCTTGTTGTGCAGAAATGTATAATGAGGTGTAATTTGAGTTTAGTGAAAATTCTGTGTGCTGATAGCTTTTATCCCGTGTTTTTCCTTTCCCCCCAGTGGTAAATATTGCAGTAATAATTAGAACAGCAGTCTTGTTGCATTAGCCTTGTCTACAAAGGATTAAAGTACTGAAAAATACACCTGAGATATTAGGAAGTAAAAGAGGGTGTAGTCTATTTTAAAAGGCAGTTTTCCAGTTCCAGGTGGTTGGAGGGCAAGATCAGAGCATTCATTCATTATGTGGGTGGTCTGGACTGAGAGCTGAACTCTGTGCAAGGGAGTGGACTGCACAGTGGGAGAAAGAAAGCTTGGATTTATTGCTTTTTAACTTTATTACTTTAAGTAGAAGTTATTAATGGAATATGTGCAAAGGGAAAGTTGCTGATAGAGCTGGCAATGCGTAGTTTAAAATTACTAAAGGTATTTAAGACAACCTTGGGAGGAAAAAAAACACAGAGGAGAATAATTTCCAAATTAGAAGTAGCTGTGGGGTAAGCACTCAGCTCTGAAACAATTCTGAATTTCGGAAAATCTGGATCCAAATCTGTTGGGCCATGGCAAGCCATATTTCCTGTTAAAAATCATTATTTTACATCCCCAGGGGCCTTCCTGTGCTTGTTTCATTTGTAGAGCACAAGGGATTATTTAGGAGGGGCAGGGCAGGCATTTTCCTCTGGAGATGGCACAACAGGACTCCCACCACAAAAGGGATGTTGGGAGTGGTGTAATTTAGCAAAATCAACTTTCTGGCTAATAAGTATGTGTTCCAATCCATTACTCACAGGCAAAATATTCCATAATCATATCACTGGTTTTACAAGCAAAGTTTTTCAACCACATTTTAATCTGGAAGAAGACACTTTTCTATCAAAGAGAGGAAACACTTTTTTTGGCTTTAATTTAAGAAGTAATAATAGTTGTACTTCTGCCCTCCATGGAACATTTGTACCTGAGTTTGGGATGCACCAGGGATGGGAGCACGTGCAGGAATTCTGCAGCACTGCTGGGAAACTGGACCAAAGGCCCTGTGAAGATCACTGAAAAAACCCCTATTTTTAGTGGCACCAATCCCATGTATGACAGAACAGAGTTTGGGCCATTATTCCTTCAAGGTCACTCAAGACAGCAAATGGAGAAAATGAAGAAAAAAATATTCTAGAGCAGCTTGATTGGAGCAAATGAATAAGAAAACAACATTTTACATATAAATATGCTTTCAAATATTTGAAATATATTATTAATATATACTATATGCTTTCAAAATCAGCTATAATTAGTCTAAAAGGTTTAATCTACTAAAAGCAAGTTTAAGGTTGGGATTTTGTTTAGAAGAATAGAAAGCAATGTTACCTAAATTTCTGGGGGAAAAAAACAAAGTATGTTCAAGTATGTTATACCTAGTATTCTTAATTTTTTAATGAACTATTTCCAAACAAAATTATAGATGGACCAGGGAGCAGGTAGAGTCTCCATCCTTGAAGACACCAGCTCCAGACAGCCCCTTGCTCACCTCTCCCTGGGTGGGAGACAAACAAATTAACAGGTAAAACAAAAGCTGTGTGTGTTGAGTGGAGCAAAAATATGGAATTTATTTACCATATTGGTTCTTTTTATGACAATAGTACTTACTTTCCTCAACTATCTCCTAATGCCATTTTACATTCAGTCAGCAAAATCAGTATTTTATAGTTATTCTCGCATTTTTATTTTGCTTAAACAGCAATTCCAATGAGCTGGTTGTGTAATTTTTTTTTAAGTGATTTCTTTCAGTGAATTGGATCTATCCAGCAACTCTGCAGTTGTAAAAGTGTCTGCCAAAGGAAACCCTGTGTCCAAGTGGTGTCACACGTCACAGCTCCAGCAAGAGGAGCTCTCAGCTCCTGGCTCATTTCCATTCTCCACTGCATCCCTATAAATCAGGAGTCAGTTATCTCAGATTGAAAATGTGTAAGTGGGAACTGACACTGGGATTAGGGTGGTTCCTTCCAAAAAAAAAAAAAAAAAAAAGAGAAAAGAGGAAAGAAAATGAGAAGGCACTTAAGCAAAACCAGAGAAAAGGTAATTGGGACAGACAAGGGAAAAGCAAACACTAACATGAGAGAATATTTAGCTATGGTTTGTGGGGGGCTGTTGGAGGGCAGAAGGCCCTTGTAAGACCCCAAAGAGAAAACCTGAGTGATTGCAGCCTCTTCCTGTGGCTTATTGCCTGATCTATAATGTCCTGAATACATGAGATATTACAGGCTCATTCATCTCAAATGTGCTTCAGGGGCAAGGGCAAAATGAAGAGGATGGATGGCCTAAGAGAGTGTGGAAGGGGGGAGATGGTTATTTCTGCTTTACCTTAGGTTAAAAGGTTTAAAATGTGTCTGTGTATGCACAGCTTTGCACAGAACAGGATTCCTGGCTTTATGAACATAGGGTTATTATAAAGCTCCATGAAAAGATTCTAGATATGCCAGGTAAACACTAAAAGATGGGTTTAAACTAACAAAACAAAACAAAAAGATGCTAAGAGGCACAATTCATCCCTCTTGGGAGAATATTGTAATACTTACCCACAGAAAGAGGGAACTTAGGCATACAGTAGGAGCTATTTAATTTTACATTGTCAATTTAATTCAGATTTTTAATGTATCTTTCTGACAATCTTGAGAAGATTGCACGCAGAATAGTTAGCAAGAGACTTTTTGCAGCTGGGACTTTGTGAGATGTCAGAAAAAATAATTGTGGTGAAGACATCAGAGATCACTGGGGTCTCCAGCTGAGTCACTGAAAGAACTGTGAGCAAATACTTTGGGAACCCTCAGAGGTCCCCTTAGAGGCTGTGTGCACATTTCCAACTTGCTCAGCATGCAAAAGGAGCTCAAAGGAAAAAATTCCATATTTATGAAATCTGAATTCACTTCAGAATATTTTAATAACAATAATAGCTTGATTAGGATCTAAGTGGAAATACGAAGCTCTAAAATGAGTTATTTTAATAGTACATAATTTTTTCCTTTTGAAGCTGTGCCTAGAGAGGAGTTAATCCTCATGGACTGAAGAGCACAACATGCATAAGAAAGGCCTTTTGAATGGTTATTCATTTCTGCAGTGTTAATGACACACAAGCAATTGTGCAGGGCCCACCCACACCATGAAGACAGCAAATATCAAACTCTCCCAAACCCAGGTATCACCAAAACTTAGATTGCCTAATCAATGCTGTTCAGCCCTCTTCCATACAGGTTTTGGGGTAAATTAATTCGTTTTAGGGATATAAATTACTCTTTTACAGCTGAGTCTGCCACTTAGTCCAGAATTGCCTGTTCAGGGAGCTCAATAGCTGTAAGATATTTAACCTTCCCAATTTTACCAGTGATTTATTTATTACCCACCACCTGAAGCCCACACAGAACCTCTGGTTCTTGCATGTGAAGGGAAGCTGCAGGTAGGATAAGGATCATGCCCCTGAAGGAGGTACCACAGCACAAGAGAACTAAATTAGGGATGCTCACAACAACCTCAAGAGTTTTTGAGCATTTCAGCACTTCCTAAATATATTTCATCTAATCTAGTTTTTGGATGCTGTTTCCTGGGGTGTTTTTTTGGGTCTGAAGATGCAGTCACAAGCCAGCATAAAGAACAGGGCTGAATTCTGATATGCACTGCTCACATAGAACTGAACAAGGATATTATTAACAGGACAAGATAACAAATATGTTAATAACAGGACAAGATAACAAGTATATTAATAACAGGACAAGATAAGTACATTAATAACAGGACAAGATAACAAATATGTTAATAACAGGACAAGATAACAAATATATCAATAACAGGACAAGATTTACCATGGGGGTTATCCTTCCCACATATATCCTGTGTCAAAGGGATGAAGTAGAAGAAATTGCCAAGCATCATCAGCCCAAATTTCTCTGCCCACATCCCTTGAGAAGATGCCTGTTCACACAGGTCTGAGTTGAATTAAATGCTGCTCCTTAGGTCTGATCTGGGATCACAGCTTCCCCAAAGACCTAAGCTGAATCAAAATTTCTCAGCCATGAAAAGGAGAATTTGGTCTCTCCTCCATTCCCATCCCTTCTCCACCTTCCTGCTTGCACAATGCAGTTTGTATTTCTATACAGTTTTGGACTTCAGGTAATGACTTGTGGAAGACATTATCTCATCACTGATGTCACAAAATCTCATATTTACAGGGATTTATTGCTTGGCCACCTCCAAAGGAAATTACAGACTAATATAGCAGAATCATTATTACATTAGCTGCCCAAGCCTTCCTGTTATAAAACCCATTTTGTATTGTCTGTAATTTGGCAGTTTTAACTCCATGACCAGATTTCTTTCATCTCATGAGGCTTCTTCAGTAGATTTTTTTTCTTAAATAAAATTTTCTGCCACAACCCATGCTAATTTCTAAGAATACAGCTGAAAAGAGAGATGCTGTTTTCCTGACACTAAATCTTCCATAGGAAAATGCTGGCCCACAAATAGCACTGAGCAGGGAGCAGCAGTTTGGGGTGCAGGGGGAATTAAGAGATTGCTGTTTGAAAATCAAAAGCAAAAAAGTGATGCAAAAAAGTCTGGGAAAAAAGTAGTTTGCACATGTTTAGTAGAGACTGCCCAGAACTTTGTAACCTCACTCTTTGAGATGCTGCCTGCAATGAGCACTCTTGACTTCACCAAGTTTTCTGTGGCAGGAAGGTTTCCAACCCACAACCACTAATAATTGTTCCTCCAGGTTGGGCTGTATGTGTATGCAGCAGATTTAAACTCCTGAGCCTGCTGATAAATCCTATTCCTGTTGGTACAATTACACAGCTGAATTCTGCTTGTTTGCACTTTTCACAAGCTTAAGAAATTTGGCATAAAAACCTCAACAGTATAAAACCTATGCAAAGTGAGTATTATTATCTCATTATACAGATTTGCATCTCAGATATGTGAAATTTAAAGCCAAATGTATCCACTGGTTTTTTTGGGTATCCAGCCAAGAAGTAAAATTTAATTTTTCATTTTATTTTTTAATTTTTCTGAGCACATGGCTTGACACAGTTGTGTTCTCTGACTCCTGCAAACCTGTTTCAGGTCTCAGGCATTCAAAGAACAGGAAATGCACAAGATAAAGGCTGCCTGTGAAAACCATAGAACCAAACTTCCTTTTAAAACCCACAGCCCCTGTCTGACCTTGCATTACATGGAGGACTGCAGCTAGGATGGGGAAGGGACTTCCTGACCAAGGACTGACAACTTCCAGCACAGTATTTCTACAAAATTACCCACTGAGATTAAATCAGGCAAATAGGAATACTCATTTCCTGAAAAGTCTTTGGTCAGGCCTATTTCAATACCAGCTTGGTCTTTCAGTTGTTTGTTTGAAAGAAGAAAAATACTATTAATTTATTAGTATATCTTACCTTGAAAAAGTATAACCACTGCACAGTGTATAGGGCAGATATTTGTATAATAAAGATGTTCTATAGATACAAAGATGATAATGATTTCATTAGATCAAACCTTTCATTGTGATGTTTTACACAACAATTACTACCTTTTCTTTTGGAAGTCTAGCTACAGAGATCACTATTACACTGGGAACTTGGCCACTGGAAAATGTTGATGACAACTACATGTAAAGTTAATCACACAGGATTAAAAAACAAGCAGAGGAAATAAGACAATATTTTCTTTTAAAATATTGAGGCATCATGATGAACACACAGAACCACTTGTAATTAAGATAAACACAACATCCTCTGAGTGCTGCTGTGCTCACAGCTCTTGCAAATAACACAGATGGTTTGTACTTTCAGCAAGTGTGCTCAGACCTTTTTCTCCTAATGAGTGATTCTATGTGTAGTAGTTGGGAGCAAAACAAGTCTAAGTTAAATACACACTGGCTGTCTTAACTCAGAATTTCCTTGTATTTACGGATTTATATTAGATCCTTAAGGTTATTTAAAAATTGTTTTCAGTGTTATTTTATCATTAATCTTATTATCATCCAAAAAACTGGCTGCAACTGATTGCTTTGAGGATTGGCAAACACATTTGTACAGCTTGAAACAATTTCTTGAAAACATGTTGCTTACTTAAGAGAACACACTGTCTTTAAATGCTGTTGGTAAGAAATGTTCATTTCTTGGATTTCCATTCTATTTATGGGCTCTGAAGACAGGAGAAATACATTTTAAAGTGCACCTAAAGGTTGTATATGTTTTTAGGATAATCCTGTTTTGACCCCAAGGGACCTCCCTTGTCCATCAGGCTCCGCAGTGCCCGGCACCAAAGCCAAGGTAACACGCCTCTGCAAAATATTTGATCTCTTCTCCAGAGGAGAAACATGCAACCAATCCTGTGTTAAAGTGGTGAACTGTGGTTTAATAATGAGAAGATTCTCATTTCAGATGAAGGGAACAATCAATTTTAGCCAAATATATTTCTGTGAACATAGTACGTACACGAAACATCGATTTATGGTAATGCATTTCCTTATTTATCACCCTGATATCTCTGAATCCCTATAATACTTCAGTCAAAGTTTAAAAAAAAAAGTAATATCAATTTCTGTATATTCATCTACCAATTTCTGTATATTCATCTAAAAAAATAATATCAGTTTCTGTATATTCATCTACCAATTTCTGTATATTCATTACCTTCTGTATATTCACCATTCTAGAGGTTAGATGTGAAGTTCTGCCTCTGTATCTGTCTGCCCCCAAATTTCATACAGGAACAAATCCTTTCTCCTCACTGAAGAGAAGAGGGAGCTGGCTCACTCAGAAACTCAGCTAGAATCCCACATTTCTAGCTTGCTTTCCCATTTGGCCCCTTGTTTTTAATTAACAAAGGCAGGATCCAAAAGCCCAGCAGTCCAAGTTGACTCTCCTATATTAATACATATTTTTTAATATCCAGTTTTAAATGAGGAGAGTGACATATGTGCTTAGGCATTCAGAACAGCTTCCTTTTAAAATTAAATATAGCTGTCTTGTAAAAAATTGAACTTTGGAAACACGATAGATAGAAAGATTCCCCCAACCACAAATATGCATAACTTACAATCACAGCCAGGCTTCAAAGCTCCGGCCTTTACAGGGTCTCTTTTTAATTGCAATTCTTTTCCATATAATTAATTGCTTGCTAAATGGTAAACAAGCAATTTACACTTACATCTGCCAGCTGAACCAACAGCAGCAGGGTTTTGGCCATCCCTCCATCCCTCTTTCCCAGGAATAAGAGGTGTGCCCAACCTCTTTTTTCCTGTTCCATTGTAACATTTGCCACGTTCTACTTCGGATCTGATTCAGCATCTCCTGCCAAGAAATGATTTAGGTTGATCACAGAGAGCTCAGCCATGTTTTTGTCAGCGCTGTGCCTCCAGAAATCCGGAATTTTGTACAGAAACTGCACAAACACTGGTGAAAACTCTGCAGCACTTGTGTGTCACTTCTGGCTCCCCAGCAGGACCTGAGCACCTCAATGTTTGAGTGCTTGGGAATGAAATCAGCATTTTGGAGTTTGATTGTACCCTGCTGGAGTCTCCTTTCCCAGAGCTGTGCCAAGGCAGGGACCGTGCTGTCCCCAACTGTCACCAAAACCACCTGAGTTAAACGCTGAGATAGATCCAGACAGGTAAGAGATTCCTCAAAGACAGCACCAGGTTTGTATTTCTGGCACTTTTCCTCCCCCTAGGCTCTTCTCACTTGAAAAGGATCCAAAAAACTGTTATGGAAACCTAAAAAAACCTTCAGCCATTTGGTATTTACTCACCTACAATCAGTAAGAGGCAGAGTGTGGTAAAAAGATCATCAAACTTTTAAAGATCAGTGGTCAGGTTTTCACAGACTATGCTTGTAGTATATTTTTCTCTGGCAACATCTAATCCAGTCACACAAAACCAACTGACCTCAATTACTACTAAGTAAGTGGAGAGTTTACTTTCTAATCACCTTGTCAGGTCAGCACTATTCAGTGGCATACAATAACATTGATAGAGGCACTAAAAATAGCTCACCTAGATTCTTCTTTAAGGTCAAGCCTGGAAGTTTATGGTAGCTGTTTAAATTTCTACGAGGTTTAGATCTTCATGGAAAGCCACCAGCACAGCCCTCCCTCCATCAGCTCTGGAATAAACCTGGGGATTGTGACCTCCTTTGTCAGTAGTCTAAATTAGGCAAAGTTTGTACTTTGATTCTCCTCACATTCCCAGTTTCTGCTTTATGGTTACTGTAATTTAAAACTCCTTTACAAAACCTACTTGCTGGTATAAATACTCAAAATAAAGAGAAATTGAGCCAATTACATCCTGTTGACTAAAGGTTATTTTAGTCTCCATTAAGCACTCCTCCAAGTTGTTTTAATAAGTGTTTTAAATAAACATATTTTGTAGGTTTTATAAATTTACCTTATTTTCTTAAGACATTATGGTTTTCTTGGTTTTCTTTTAATTCTTCCTGAGTTTTCTGAGTATCAATTATCATGGGCAACTTTCCCAAAGTGTTATGCAAGGTGATTTAGGATTCTGTTCCAGGAGCTTTGTCCACATATCTAACTATTTTCCTTCTCAACAGTTAATTCCTTCCTTCCTGCCTCTGATCTGAAATTCAAGACCTCTTTCTCCTTTCCCTGGAAGTCCATTTTGACTCGATCCACACTCCAAGTTTGCAGGTTAAGTCTCTGCTGCTGTCAGGTTTGCTCCTCTCACAGTTACACTTGTCTTGCTTACATCACATACTTGGTATACATATATCAGTATATACTTAGTATATATATATCAATTTCATGCATTGTACTGAATGTTTACTCTCACCTTTTCTCACAAAAGTCCAAAAAAAAAGGAAATTACAAGTTCAGAAAGATACCACGCTCGCAAACAGTTTGTAAAAACGCTGGCAGGAGCTCGGGTGGGAGATGAGGGCACACATGCAGAATAAAAACCTGCTATGCTGGAGGGCACACCAGTGCTCCCAGTAGATCCTAGCAAGGAACTGAGCTCCAAAACAAAATGGAGAGGCTTTCCTGGGCAGAATGTAGTAAAGCACATCAGTCCAACCACGAGCAATCTGAGCTTTCCACTGCCCAGGTCATGGTCAGGCAGGCAGAACGAAGTGTTCAAGGAAAGGAAACACCTTAAACAGACTGAAACATCCCATATTTTTGCTGACTGGTGCCTGGAGGACCCCATCCTTACTAGCAGCTCTAGCTTGGCTTTGGTTTGGTCTTTGGATGTGAAGAATCCCCCAGAGCTCAGTATGGTTTCAGGAACTCACATG
The DNA here is from genome assembly GCA_013396995.1 of Dicaeum eximium. Classification (NCBI taxonomy): domain Eukaryota; kingdom Metazoa; phylum Chordata; class Aves; order Passeriformes; family Dicaeidae; genus Dicaeum; species Dicaeum eximium. The sequence continues at coordinate 146,100 of VWZP01001899.1, forward strand.
CTGTATAAACGTGCAGCCTCCTTCCCTAAGCCACATCACCAGGCACTGAAGATGAGCCCAAAAATAATATTTTGGAAAGAGCACTGCCAATCCACCCTTCATGTGAACAGCTCTCTCACTGGCTTGCCTTGAGGTATTAAAAGTTATGAGAGGAAAGCCCTCCAGGCAATATTTCCCTCCTAGGATTGTTAGCTTGCACTTTTACTAATTCTGCTCTGCTGTGAGGGCCTCCATCACTTCCCAGACAGAGTTCTGGTTTCAATTAGTGCATTTAGACATCTTATGCCTGGGCTACAGCTTTCTCTAAATCTGCACTTTTCTTCTTTCACCATTCAGAACTGGCTCTTCTATTCCCTCTACTCACTTTTCTCTCCCAAAACTGCACCTGCTTGGCAAAGAACACTTCCCTTCCCTGTGTTGGTAATTTCTAACTGGGTGCTTCCTCCTTTGTTCGTTGTTTCCACAAGGCACAGTCCAGAGAATAAATTATATTTACTGTTCACAAAAACAAACAAACAAACAAACCCAACCAAAAAAAAACCAAAAAAACAAAACACAAACCAAAAAAACCCCAACAAAACCCAGTGCAAAGCCACTGTTTGTCCTCCTTTCTTCAGGGGCTGCAAGCCACCAGCCCATGAGGCTCTTTTCCATCTCCCTGTGTGGAATCATGGAATGTGCCTCCTTGGGCTCCTACTCCAGAGGAAAATCCTGCACCAGGTGTGCAGACCTGCCTGTAGTAGCTGCTGCACATTCTGAGGCTGAGAGCATTAGTGGGACTTCTGGAAAAGGAGGAGGAAAAAGCACAGACCTGATGATGGGTTAGCAGAGAAGCCCTGAGAAACACCTTTAGAAACTTTAAAATGTTTTAGAAACTTTAACATCAGACCTGGCTGGATGGGTGAAAATACAGATGGAAGGGGAAGGCTGCAGCTTCAGGCAGGTGTCCTGGAACAGGGACATGGAAGGAGGAGTGGGAGCGAACTAAAATAACCCCCAAATCCAGGGGAGCTGAGTGGGAAGAAGACTGGGCAGCTCAGAGTTACCTGGGACAAAGGAAATGCTGGGACACCAAATGCAAAGTGAGGTAACAGAGTCACAGCAGATAGACAAATTTTCACCTTTAAGCTGCAGAATTCCCTTACTCTGGAAGCATCCAGAAAAACCTCAGTCCACCACCATTTTGACCACCAGTGACCCAGGATGCCAGGCTTTCCCAGAGCACCCCAGACTACCCACAAATGGCCTTTTAATGCTGTGTGAGCACCACAAACCCCTGCCCTTTCAAACTAATACTACTATATTTATGAATCTGGTATTTCCTTAATCTTTAAAAAAAATAAAATACCCCAAGCTCAAAATACTGTAAGAGGAAGAGAGAGAAAGCTTCATTACGTGTGAATGCAGATCAAAACAATTTTCTGTGCCTACAGGTGTTTAAAAAAATACAACAAAGCAAAAGTTTCAATGAGGTGTCATTAATGAATGATTTATGGACTATTTGCATAGAACTACTAAGCACTAAGCCTCATCTTGATAAATCAGTTCAAATTCCACTAGTGCTGTTAATAAATCAAGAGCAGGTCAGCTCCATTCTCAGTGTTATTATTACAGTGCCTTCTGTCTGCTAATGCAAGTCTTGACATCTTCTTCACACCTTAGTGTGAGACAAAGCCACGTGTGTCCCCTCAGTGAATTAATGAGCAGGATTTTGCACCCCAGCACTCTCAGCCTGCTGAAGGGGGCATCTGTAACACGTGAAGGACGAGCACCATGATAAAACTGTGATAAACTGAGTCAAATGAACAAACAGCCCTTCTAGAAATGAAGATTTACCCCTCCCCTTCTGCAGTATCCCCTTCTCAGCCTTTTCTTTTGCTCTCCAGCTCTGCAGGTCACCCTCACCCTCCCTTGTGCTGACACCACCACTTGTCCACCTGGAAAGCAATTTACTGTCCCAGCAGAACTCGAGAAACCCCAACAAAAAAATAACAACAGAAAGACCCAAGACCCTACACTGTTTTGAAAACAAGCCAGAGTATCTGTGAGAACATTTAGCAGAACAGAAAGGAATTGAAGTGCTTTAAATTGATTTAAATGCAGTTGCAAATGCCAAAGCCAGCTCAAGGTGAGAGGAGGGAGAGGATGGTGTCTCTTCCTTCTGGTAGCTGCCAGTTGCTAGTTTGGCTCATCCACTTATGAAACTTTATCTTAAGACTCTAGGACACATTAGTGGGCTTCAGAATGATTAAAACTACCAGTTAGTCTGATTTTTAATTTGAGTTGGTCTAATTAGTTCCTACAAACAGTAATTCTCCACCTCTTCACTGTGCTGGTTAATGCTCAGCAGCAGAAAGGGCTGGTCATTGTGTTACATTTAGGATTTATTATGCATCTTCAAAATAGTCAACTTCTACTTATAATATAAAACATTCCTAAGATGACACAAGAATTAATTTTTTTTCAAAACGGATTGATGAATTTGCACTTTCTGAAACACAAGCAGGTTTTGGCTGGTGTGAGAACCCTACTCCTTAGAGATTAATTTTAAGGATGTGTGACATAAAGAAAGAGAGAGAGAGTACAGATAAAGACTGAGAAGAAATAGTTTCTACAGATTCTTAGAGATCATTTCAAAGAGAAGGGGGACTGAAGAACATACCAAAAGATACACTGGAATTTAGAAATCCTAATACAAGTACTGGCACGCCAGTCTGAGGGCCTTTTTCTGTTTAGAAAAAAACCCACAGTAGCTTCAACAAAAAAATTTAAAATTTCTACAAGGCCATGCACTAATTTTGCCTATAACACAATTTTATACACACAAAACTAAGACCTAAAAACTACACATAAAGGTGTATCAGCCAGACACTGCCACACACGTGGTCCCTGCTCTGCAGCGTTTACAAAGTGCTCACAAGGCACGTGCCCAAAACCAAATGGCTTTATGTAAACTGCGTATTTCAGCCCCAAAATTTAAAGTGCTTATTAAACTAAACATTCAGCAACTTCCTACCTCTGCATTAATCAAATCTTAAGCAGACTCAGGAATAAGATGCTGTGGTACAAAACTTTATTCCCACGTGTTTAATCTCTGAAAATTCACAAATTTGAGGCACATTCAAGATTTGCAGGTGTTTAAAGGCTTTGGCTCTCACTTGGCAGCCCCTGCTGTGGCCTTGGAGCACCTTGCAGGAACAAAAACCACCCCATCAATCACCTCTCCTGGTAGGTAGAGAGGTAGGAAGGCATAAATTACCTGACTTGGGTGTCTGAGCTGAAGGGGAGTGAAACAAGCACAGCAGCCAAGGAAAGCTCCCTGCAGGAGCTGGGTGCTCCATGGCAAAGGTCTGAAGGTCTGAAGGACCATTTTCATCTCATCCTTCTGACACACTGTCACCCTGACTTTCAGCCTTCTGATGTTTTCATTTCTATGATAAAGTTTCTCATGAGGTTCTCTGCAAACACACAGATGTTTCTCTTCACTGTCTCCTTGCTTTTCATCCCTTCTCCTGGGAGGAGAAAGGTTTGATGGACTTTTCTATTGACCAGTGTGGTTGGAGAGGTGGTGACCTTTCTCTCCAATCCCTGGCCGTTCTCAAAACTCTGTATAATGTGTAAATCAAAAATTCTCTGGCTCCTACCTGCGAATCTCCTCCATTTGCTGCACGGTGTGGGGCTGCAGTGTGACACCCCTGCTCCTCACAGCCATGCATGTGACATGTGACAGGACACCCTGTCCTGTGCCAGGCTGATCCCAGAGGGGCTCAGGGCTGCAGTGTGACACCCCTGCTCCTCACAGCCATGCAGGTGACATGTGTGACAGGACACCCTGTCCTGTGCCAGGCTGATCCCAGAGGGGCTCAGGGCTGCAGTGTGACACCCCTGCTCCTCACAGCCATGCAGGTGACATGTGACAGCATACCCTGTCCTGTGCCAGGCTGATCCCAGAGCTGCAGCAGGGCCAGCAGATGGCAAGGGGACCCTGGCAGCACAGGGGACAGCAGGGTGATGCTCTCAGAGTGACCTGCACTGCCCAGCAGGCACTCTGCACCAGGTTTGGACCAGATGGGGCTTTTCAGGGTGTGATCTTGGCTCTCTAATGGAAATAATCCCAGCCTGGCTGTCTCAAGTGCACAGATCATGTGGAGAACTGGGTAAGGCTCAAACTCCTAACCAGCAGCAGATGGAAGCAATTACTGTTCCAGCTCTTCTGCACACACAGAGTGCAGGGTCTAAAGAGCCTGAATGCTGGAGGCTCACAGCATCCCTCTGTGGAGGGGGAATGTGACAGAGCAGGCAAGTTATCTCAAGCACACTCTTCTTTTCCAGCAAGAAATTGAGCTCAGCTTTTGTCCTCTGTTATTACATCAGGAGTTCCCAGTTGAACAGCAATAATATTTAAACAGTTTTTGTCTTTGTTGGGAAGACATGAGGAGAAAAGACTATTATCTTATTCTGACTGCTTTATTTCCTTACTATTACTGCTCATAAAAATGTTTTGTGACTCAAAACAATGTGCAGCTTTGTCTTGTGACATCATATATATACATATATATATATATATATATATGATTTGGGCATGTTAGTAATTATCTCTGGCAGCCTTCCTCCCTCATTTACTGCTCCTCCCCAAAAGAGATTCATAACAGGAAAAATCTTATTTTATATCTGAACATGGCATAAAATGCTCATCAACTCCTTTAGGTAAAGAAAAAAGATTTAGATTACTTTATCATACAGGCTAGACATTCTTCAGTGGCTGTAGAAATCACTTAATACTTCTTTAGTCGATTATAAAGAGTGATAATCTCTCACTGTTGCAAAGATTCCTGTTATTATTGAATGGAAGCTATCAGTAAAAACAATGCAATGGGAAAATACCAGGCTCAGTAGGAGTTGGCAAGCACCAGACATAATTGTGGGAGTGACTCCCACAGTGGGCTCTGGCTGAGATATGCCAGCTATGCATTCTTATTTTATTTTCATTGTAAACTGGGGTTCTGACAAACACCCTTCCACTGTTATTTTGCAGCTGCAAACCAAAATTATTGGCAAGGGAGGTTTTTCTTACTGTTAATCAAAGCTAATCAGTAATTGTTAACATTATTTCATACCTTTAGACCAATATTCCTGCTGGAAAACGGGAACTCAAGTGCTTTATATGTATAAAAATCTCATCCCAGATAGGTGGTAGCTCCATGCCAGGGAGAGGTGATGATCTGGAGAAGGAAGAAATCCCTCAGCAGCTGAGGGGAAGCTCAGCAGAGCCACCTGCCCCCAGTCCTTCAGCCCTTCACACCCTGCCCAGCTCTGCACATCCCAAAACAGTCAGAGTTCCAAGGGACCCCCTGGAGGTCACCTACTCCAACCTTTTATTCAGTTTTCAGAAATGCAGGGTGATGTTTCTGAGCTGTCACAATCTCTCCAGCACCCCAGATGAACAGAATCACACCTGAGACCCAGCTGGCCTCACTTTTTCATTGCTGAAGGAGAGATGGATTGAAATGAGCCAGTTGAGCTCTCTAACATCTGCTCAGCAAATGCTCACATAAATCAATGTGCAGAATATAGAGTATTTGCCACACCCTGACTAGCAGGAGCCATGCAAGATGAAGAGTGAAGTCCTGGACTTGCTGAAGTCCATGGCAAGGCTCCCATTTCATTCCAGGCAGGCCAGGGTTTTAATGCAGATTGTTACCATATGGTGGACTTTAAAACCAACTGACAAATGCAAATAAAAGCAGAAAATATTTAAATAGCTACATGAATTAACTGCATTCATATCACCAACACCCAACACACAAAATACATGTATCTCCCAGCAACTCCTGTGACTGCCCTGTTAAAAGTATCCATTTTCACTTAGAAGAACTGAAATTACCCCAATCCAGAAACATTCTCCCCCAAGCAAGCAGATTTTTCCATATCAGCTTGACCTTTAAGCACAGAAAGATGCTATTTTTAATGTTAACATAGTTTATTTAAATATACTATCTTATTAATGGCTTAGACATTTTCTCCTTTTTTTCCTATTAATTCTAATAGAAAAGATTCTGTTCAAATAGCAAGGATAAAAACTGGGAGTTGATCAGCTAATGCAAAAGGCATAGAGGTAATACTACAAGTTCATGCTCAGCATCACAGTGTGGCTGTTGGATTTTTTTTTTGTTGGATTTTTTTTTCCTTAACTCCTTACATATAATTTAATAAAGGCATTGCCTTCAGACAGTTATTCTTAAATGCATCCAAGACTGAGATGAATTACTATAACTCATGCTTCTCTGATTGTTTCAGATTGCCTGTGTATTTAGGAAGATTAATATACACTAGACACATTAAAATTCTTTTGTTATCTTAAGGGAGAATTGAGGCATATTTTTCTCCTCTAGGCAGCATCTCCATGCTGCAGATGGAAGGTGAACAGTTCAGTGAGCTATTAAGAATGCACTGAGCTGGACAAAGTGTTTCTCACTCTGCTGCCCAGCAGCCCAGGACACAAATTTGAGATATGCTTGTTTATTTTGAAACGTGTTAGTGGGTGTGTTTCTGTTTTCTTATTGGCTCCATGTAATTTTCTCACAAAGTGATTAAAGAGATTTTGAAGCTGCTGCTCACAAACTCCATTTGACATCTCAAAGACAAGTGTTCCTTGCTAATGCAGTGTCACCCATGGTGACTCTACAATTCCAGCTTCAGTAAACTCTGCCATGTCCAGCTTGGCTCTGAAGCAAAAGCAGACCCTAAAAGATGAATAACAAAAATGCTTTTTTAGCCACTGCTGATAAGCTTCTGGCTAGATAAAAAGAGGCAGAAACACCTTGATTATGCCACACCAGAGAGCTGTTTAAGATGCTTGTAGCATCAGTACTCAGCCATTTATCCTGACAGAGCTGGCACCAAATGCTCCTCGAGGGATGTGGATCAAGTTCCACATTAAAGGCCCTCTCTGAGCTCTTCAGAGCAAAGGAGACACCACAGCACTGCTGTGCCTCCAGACTCTGGGTAAATGTTGCTTTAGCATTTCCTGCAGGCTCCTGCTTTACATTCTTTTCCCCTAAAACTACTTACAGCAGAGATTCAGCCACACAGTGACTTAGGAAAAACTCTACATTTCTGAGCCCAGCCCAGTTCTCCATAGCACAAAACTTTGAGACAACACCTTATAATTTGATGAGAATAATGCATAGCAGCGTCATTAGTGCTCTCTACTGGATAAACATATAATTACTCCAAAATTAATACAGCACTCAGTAACTAAGTGGAGTAAAACTACTCACATTTAAATGATAATGCTGGGAATATATTTATAAAATCTTATGCCACTCAAAGGAAGTTAAAGCCTTACATAAGGACACAACAAAGGATGTACAGAAGCCCTTGAAAACAAAACACAGCTGAAGTTGCAACTCTGATCTCTGAAGTAGAACAATGAGAAAAAAAATCATGCAAGACTGTACAGGAATACTTGAGTCAGGGCAGTTTTAATCAGAAATATTCCTTACTGTTCTTCCCATACTGTATCTATATGCATAGATTAATTTACAGCTAACAAGTGTGAAATTCAATTTCAGAAATTCCTCTGCCCTCAAAAGCAGTAATGTATTTGGGAGCCACAAAACCATTTGCTCCATCCCTGTCCATACCCTGCTAACACAGGGCAAGCTTTGCCTGGCGCTCAGGCTCGGTGGTATCACTGAGTTCACTGACTCCCACATGAACAAAACCAAGTTTTGGTTTCTGTCACCCCTCAGCACCAGCAGCAGTGTCCCTGGCTCCATCTGAGTGAACACTGCTGACATTTCCCATTCCCTCCAGCACAGAGCCAGCAAAGCCCCAGCGCCAACAGAACGGTTGTGCTGCTCTGGAGTTTATTCAGAGCCAAACATAAAATTCTTCAATGTGACCACACTTCAGCCTGTCCTCTGTGAACAGAGGGTGCACTTCAGGTCTAGTGGGCTAACTGCAATTTTATCTTTCCCTCCACAACACACTCCTGGAGGCTGCTGTGCAAGATCTCACTGCCACTGCCCAGGATCCTGCTCCAGGAACTGATCCTCCTCTTGCAGAAACATTTGTAAGTGCTTTTAAAAAAGACCATCCTTACAGCTTCTTTCACATCAAATCCCCAAATGCAAAACCCAACAGACCAACCCAAATGATGAAGTCACCCACCTAGCTGCCTGTTTATCCTGCAGCCAATTCCCTGCCCCAAGGAATTCTGCATGGCTGCTGTTTTCTTGGTCTCTGCAGTAGCAAACACCTCTTGCACACCAGGAATGTTTAAAGCACAGCACACAACCAGCAGCTCCTACAGGAGCCAAAGCACTTATTTAAAAAAAAATAAAACTAAAAATAGTATTAGGATCTTTATTAGGTTAAAGCATGATCTGTCTATTCCCTTGGCAGTTAGCAGATCCAAGTTAATCAAAGCAAAATTCAAACAGCTCAGGTCAAGAATATTTCTCCAATTATCCTGAATAGGACTTGGATGAAGGGGAGGTTCCCACGATTTTCTCCTCACAGGCAGCACCAAATTTAATGTGGAGACCACATAAAGGCAGCAGTTCCTAATGCCAGAGGGAGCTGTGGGCAGCCAACTGGAGGAGATTCACTTCAAACTGCACATTCTAAGGGCAACCCAAACCTTTCCCTTCCCTCTCACCCAGTTCACCACCCAGCAGTAATTCACAGATTATTAACTGGCCTGTTAATTGTTTGAGTTTCCTAGCTATTCCTGGAGTCAAGAAAAACAACCAAACCCAAAAGCCTTCTTTCAACTTTTAGTCTGGGGAAAACTTGAGGAAAAATACAGCAAAGTTGAAAACAGAGTCATGTCTTTATTTACAGGAGGCCTGAATGCTTCTGTGACTTCCACGTTCATTGAGAAAGGCTGCATTTTGACCAACTATGATGTCCTTTATTATTTCAAAAAGTTGAAGTAATTTCATCTTCTTTGAAGAATAAAGTATCACCAACTGAGAAAACAACTCCAATGAAACACTCTCATATCACTGCATTGTAAATACACAGGAAATACAGCTTCATTCTCCAGATACAGCTGGACCACCAAGAGTTCCCAGATGACTTATTTTCCATGTTTTTGTGTGAGATCCTTCAAGCTGAGGTTTACAGGTAAAATATACAATTAAAAAACCCCAAATGACCACTGTTATATTTTACTAGAACATCTATCTTGCCTCTCCAGTCAAACACATGAAAATTTACATACTTTGAGACACCTTTTGAGGCATTTAAAAATATATATATTTTGACTTCTTTATGCAGCCCAACACATGTACAGTCATTTTGCCCCATAAATTTTTAAAAACTGATATGAAATACTATTAAAAATTTCTGCCAGTTTACAAGATTTAAAGCACAGGCATACTGCAAAAATGGTTTCAACTGTAGCTCAGTAAAATAAACACCAGGAAAGATACAGCAAGAAAATTAATTACTTTCTTTTGAGAAGCTGAGCACTGAATATTGCAATTTTTTAGTGAACATTTGAGAAAGGGCAAGTCAGCTGAAATCTGGTACTAACCTTTAAAGCCAAGTGCTAAGACATCCCTGAGTTTGGCAGAGGATATGCCCTCCCCTCCAAACTGGGATGGCTTTGCATTTCTGCAAACTCTTTAAGGCTGACACCTCCTCTTTTGTCATTTCATGCACATGAAACAGTTCACAGCCCTTGGACCAAATTTTATAAGAACTCTGAATAAACAGAGATCCAAACCAGAGTCATGCAGCACAAAGTTAAGGACAACAATTGATATTCACAGAGCAAAAGAAACTGTCATTACAAACTGGTCAGTTTTGATACCCATTCCCATCAAGTTAAAACTCTTTCCAAGACTTTACCCTAAAGAAGTGGTCTCCAAAGTGAGGTGCATGCTCCCCAAGACAATCCATTTGGGTGCAAGAAGAAAGCATATTTTGCAAAATTAACAAACCAAATTTTAAATAATTAAAAAATAGTCTTTATTTCACTTTTCTCTCATACTTTTTCAATTCTACTCCTGTGCATGTACATAATAAATTAGTATAGTAGTACATATATTATTTATAAATTAATAAATATACATATAGTGTGTGCACACGTGTTTTTAGTGATATGGGTGTGCAATCAGAAAGTTTGGAGACCACTGGCCTCAAGGATGCTGTATGATACTACAGCTGCTTGCACAATCACACATCCTGCTGCTGAATTCATTTTTTTGATGCCAACCTGAAATACGCTCCTCAGCAGCATATTTTCAATATGCCTACTGAGATATTTTTCCTTCAAAATATAAATGGATATAATAAAACAGTGGAAACTTCTGAAGATCAGGCTCAGGTAACACAAGGCGTTGTTGACAAAGTATCCTTTGGTGGAATAAAGTTACAGCAGTGAAATTAAAACATGTCCAACTTGCAAATCAGAATAGAGCCTTCTGTATTTGTCCCATTTCAGCTCAGCATCAGCTCTTCTCCTTCACCACCCCTGTCCCTCTTCCCCACAGCAACTTCATGAGGAACCACTCAGTGTTGTCTCTTTTGATGTCTCTTAAAACACTTTTACACCCGATTCCTAAAAATATTATCTACACTGGGAAAAAAAAAAAAGAGAACAAGAAATGTGTATCCTGAATCCACATTCCTATCTAGAATCCTGCAGGTTAAGAAGAGGGTTTTCCAAATTAAATAAGGAGGGGGCATATTGTAATAAAAAATGTTCATCTGTGCTTCACTCTGGGTAGTTCTGGTTGTTGTGCCTTTGATCTGGATGCTTTAATTCAAGCAAAAGCAGATTCCCAGTGAACTGGGGGATGTGTGTTTGTATTTTAAAACAAAAGCTTGTGTGGTGAGGCAGTGCCACACTACACCCCACAGCCAGAGCTTGTGGCAGACACAACCCAGACAGCACCACAGTCCTTGGTTCTGTCACATCTGACCCCCACCTCTGTCATTTAACAACATATTACTCACAGCCCTGAATTCAGATTTAGGTAGACCTGTGATGAGTGGCTGCAGGAACATGAAAGCCCTTCAAGATTGTCTGTTCTGATCTCTTTTACATCACAGATCATTTGCTTACCCTTTGAAAATGTCCAATAATTTCCATTTGATGACAGCCTACTGAGGATACCAAGTCTCACAGCCCATTGCATCTCATTGTAGGTTGTTACCCAGGGAAATCAGTCCTGTGCTAGAAACTGAGCACATTTCTTTAGATCACAACTCCAAGCTTCCACTTGCCACGATCTGGTAATTTTTATGCTTCATTCCCCTATATCAGAGACCAACACCACCCAAAATTGAGCTGTTAACTTCTATTGTTATGTCACAGTTTAATATTCTCTGTATTTACCCTCAAATATTTGAGCCTTAAAAACAAAACTGGCAATGAGGCAAGACAGGAAACCCAACAAAAGAGCAAAACTCTAGGAAGGTGGAAGGGACCTCTGGTTTATCAGGTCTAGTTGCCTACTATTCAGACACCACTTTGCATTTAATTTCTTTCATAGACAGAGCTGGCTCTTTCTTCAAAGCAAGGCTCTGCCCAGAAGGCTGTTCCAGAATTAGGAACTTTGTTTCTAATCTAAATTTTATTTACAGAAACTTTATACCCACTTGATTTTGTTTCAACGTTCTCAGCTCCCAGAGCTTCTGCCCTTTGCCTGTCACTTGTAGAAAAAAAGTGCTCTGACTCAAGGAGTAAACTTATTGCTACAGATTAAAAAAAAAAAAAAAAATTAAGGCTTACCCATGCAATTAAACTTCCAGAGCATAGAGAAGATAAAATATTTAACTTTCCAGAGAAGGGACCACAGGAAAAAAAAGAAAAAAAAGTTAGCTAGGAAGTGTGATTTGTTTAGTTACTCAAAGAAGCCTCTTCTCCCCTGATCCTGGATAAATGGGCTCACAGACATTGTAATCATTTGTTACAGGGGAGACTGCTCACAGTAATCCACTGTGATGCTCCACATGAAAAAACTGCACGAAATTAACAGCACAGAAGAAAGTGAATACAACTCCAGTGACCATTACAACAAAGACCAAATCCCAGTCTGTCTTGTTAGAAGCAAATACGAATTTAAGACACACCAGCCTTGAGTTTGGTAAAACTGTGTCTCTTTCATGAAAGGAAACAATAAAAACCCCCAAGCTTCTGAAATGGTTTTATGCATTTTGTATCCTTCTGTTGATTCAAGTTAATAAACTTATTAAGAATGGAGCCAAAAAGGTAAATATATAAACCATCCAGCATTCATTCACAGGCAAGAAATCAAAGTACCATATGTACATTTTTCTCTCATGTCCAGAAGAGAGCAGCATGCAGCACCATTACTGTAAACAATAAAAAAGGTGCACATTTCAAAGCATGAAATAATTCTTCACTTCCCCAAGGTTCATTGAAACCTTCCAAGCTGGTATCTGTGACTCACCAGCCTAGGACAGCTGTCAAGTCAGCAAGCAGACTTGCAAAAAGGTATCCTGAATTTTAAAATCTACTCTCAATGCATTTGCTTGGTGTTTTACAAGAAGTCAGCAAGGTGAAAGAAAAGTTATTTTCAGTTTCAGACAGCCATCATTTTGCACCTAAGCAGATCCAACCTGACTGGCATTATTCTCATGTATGTTTTCCATATTTAACACCTAATTTAGAACAGGCAGAAATGGTGTAGAAAGCTAAGAGCTCATAAATATAGTTAAACAGGTACATACTGCATATTATTTTCAGGTAGGCTGCATAATTTGTATTTTTACTGTGAAAACATAAAAACAAGACTGATCTTTACAAAAATCATTATTTCATATAGAGTAAAAACTACTTGTTCCTGCTTCTACTTACTAGTAGTTTAAAATGAGTTGATACAGAGAGACAAAAAATTCCCAAGGTAATGCAAAGAGTAGACAGCTTTTTAGTGTGTCCTCAATCTGGGAGAGAAAAGCCAAATTAACCTGTCTTATAAAACATTTTCAAACCAAAGCAAACTGGCAGAGAAGCCTAAAAGGAAATAAACTCTCTTGGACTGAAAGTTACAGAATTTCAAAGCAAAGTGAACTTTAAAAGAAAATCTCATCCAAGTGCAATGAAATGAGAAGGTTGCTCATGCTGGTCTCAAAACATTCCATGTTTCTGGTGCTGAACCCCTGGTTCAGAGACCTACAGCTGGGATAGCAGTGAAAAGAGTAAGCCAAAGCCAAGACAGCTTGGAAAGTATTAAAAAAAAAAAATCAAAGTGATCTGCTCTAGCTTTCTTGAGTATAACATCTGACTCTAGTAAATCGCATTGTTTTAGTGATAATATAAAAATAGCTTGCAAGCTAAGTTACCTTTCAGACTAAACTCCTTATATTTAGAATCATATGAACAAGACTGCATTCTCTCAAGTTATCTTATGCTTTTCTTAAAGCATTTTTTAAGAAATTTGTTTCTTTTTATACTATTACTCTCAAACCTGCCAGGTCCGCATGCTTTTTAAGGACACACTTTGTCACCTATAGAGAATATAAAAACACAGCAAAAACAGTGCAGAATTTTGTAAAAATACTTTAAATAAATTTACACTTCACTCTAAGATCACTCAAGAATTAATCACTGGGTTCAACAGTCTCAGTCCTTTACTTCTATTATCCTCATTGCACATCAAAACCAAAGTTGCTATTTCTGGTAAAACTCAAAGGAGCAGATCCTCAACCTCTGCTGTCCTGATGAGCAATCAAACACTGCTCCTAAGGCAGAATCAGTTTGGGCTTCTGTAGACAAAAAACAAAACCAAAACAAAAACAAACAAACAAAAACCCCTGAACTCATCAGAAAGTTCTCACTACCAGCAAAACTTCAAGGCAAAACTTCAAAGGACTCTTATAAGCAAAGATGCTCAGCAAAGACCAATACAGGCAGATTTTCTGTGACTTCACAAACATACCTCTGTTTTTATCACCAGTTTTTTCTCAGCAGTATAGGCCATGAAAGTTGTAGATCACTAGGGATGTATATTTTTTAATCAAAAAATAAAGGGCAACACTTACTGCATTTCAAACGAACAGATTTTAACTTCTGGAAACCTAAAAGCTTTCTATAAATGTCTTGATTTCTAATGCTGACAAAAAATAATTTACTACTAAGACATTTTTCTCATCTTCTGCAGCCTCAGAGAATTTAAGTTACAGTACTGCAAGGCACATACAGAATCTCTTCCTTTCCAATACTCAGCAGATATATTCCCTGAAATAATTTTAAAATCCTCAAAACAATTAGAAATGTAGCAAAGTTAACAATTTCTATTTAAAAACATTGCTCCTACATAACATGCACTTTTTTGGATAACAAGTTAGCAAATATTTATAAATTTTTTTCTTTTCATTTACACTGGACTGAATAGTTTTTAACCTGGAAAGTACCGTATCATGTCACATTTAAGTTATTGCCTTTATTACAAATTGCATCATCTCTGAAAATCCACACAGGTTTTGTATTTGAAAATCAGCAGTGGTGAGAGACTACAGATGCAGTTTAGCCCATCTGAAAATGGGTTTCCACATAAAGCAGTATCATCAGAGTAAAAAATGAACTTTCTTCATTCAGTGGATAAGGACAAGGGAAACCGATGTAAGTGCATTTTGTTCAGTTTAATGCAATGTCATTAGTATTTACTTAAAAAAACCCTAATTTTCTGGCTTTTGGGCAAGCATATCTTACTATGAAAGCAACTGAACTTTTAAGAGGTAGGTTTTTTTTTCCATTATGCGCTTATTTATTTCAAATAAAACATAACCAAAAAAACACCGATATTTGCTTCTGGACAAGGATCAAGTCTCAAAGCCTGGTACAATATCTGACAGAGTTCAGTATTTTATTTGTCCTCAGCAGTAGTAGGCTGCTTTGGAACCAGTGTATTCCAGGTTGTCTTCATGGTCAAAAGACCAATCTACCGACGGTGCTGAACCCACCCCCTCCTCCTCCACCTGTGGGCCCACAACTTCCCGGGGGATCGTTGTCATCAAATCCATTGGGGCGGAAAGAGCAAGAGGCTGAGGCAGCTTGGAGTGCTTGTGTTCGAGCACTGAGCTCTTGCTCCTGAAATGAAAGAATAAAGACAATTAAAAACAAACCACCTAACTCACAATCTCATGCCCTTGAAATGGGTTTTAAAGCAGTATCACTCATGTCTGGTGAACAGCTTTGCTGAACTTTCAAGTTGAACATCCACAGCCAACCTAAGATGTACAGTTTCACTGATTGTCAGTAAGCATAAATGAAAGAAAAATAAATCCACCTGAGTTCATGCTAAAATAGTCACTAAAAATGTCACTAAAAAATGAGACTGCTGATGAGAAGCTAACAGAACAGGTTTTGATGTTTCATATAAATTTTCATATCCTCTTGTTCCTGGTTCCAAAGTCAAAATCTTTAAATCAGTGTTCATTCCTTTAAAGACATTTCATTCCACTCAATCAACTGCACAGAGTAACAATATACTCAGATAAAAGGCCAAAAGATGGACAAGCCATTTAGTTTCTATTCACTGCAGCTTTTCAGCTTTCAAGTATTATTGCTATGCTAACTGTTATAACTTAGCAAGTCTCTGCAACTCTCAAGCACTTCATAAAAATCAGAGTCAGCTGCTGGAAAATGTACCTGCACAAGTGGAAGGAACATGAAAGCTCTGCCTCCTGCCAGCTCCTTTTTCAGCTGAATGCTCCTGAGGCTTCTGAAGACATCTAAGAAGGGGATGAGCACAGGCTTTTCCCTCATTACACATATCATGCACTGTTTTGTCTCTGGCCAACTAGTTCAATAAACCCTGTAGCAATTTTCTATCTTTAGTATACCTTTCTCAAATCAGCCAAGAGCTTCAAAAATTGAGGAAGAGAAGGCAGATGTTGGCTCTGGAAGGGTGACAGGGAAAGACAGTGGACCTGGCAACAAACTGAAAGTATTTCAGTGCTAAAAGCTCATTCTGATAGCTGCCTTGACATGACACCTCATCACCACCTCCCTAAGGGCAGTGGGAGCAAACTTTACAACTTCAGGGGTTTTAGTAACTACAGGGGTCATCTTCAATTCTTCCTGACTGTATTACACAACCACAAAAGCACTAACCTGAAGTCTTGTCCAAATACTTTCACAGGTGCTAAAAGTAATCCTTGTGAATTTAAATTATTTTGCCCTCTTCAAAAATACAGCCTGAGTTTGTAACTATTGTACACTACTAAGGACTGAAATGCATATTCATTTTCAAAATATATAAGATATTTGTGGGACACTGTCTACACAGATGTGCAGACCATATTCCTCAAGACAGTTTTATGCTATCTCCAGCAATCTCCAGTTGAAGATATCCCTGCTCATGGCAAGAGTTGGACCAAATGGCCTTTAAAGGCCCCTTCCAACCCAAGCTACTCTGAGATTCTGCAATCAGAAACTGCCGCTACCAGAAGCCAAGAGAAAGTCAAGAGATGACATCAGGCACAAAAGCAGAGACAGACAGGACACAAATGCTTCAACCACACAGCTTGAAAATAGCAACAGAGTTGCAATTTAAGCTCTCTGTTTTCCTGTTCATGCTTGTAAAATACCTGCAGCACATTTTCCACAGTGAGATTTAGCTCATTTTTTCTAAGTTAAATTTACCTAGTTGTTCTAATTTGAGTTGGCCAATAGCCCTTACAGGAACAGCTTAACCCATCAAAGAGCACACAGTAAAACATACTTTTACTCCTAGAACATCCAAAAATAGCAGCAGTGCTCTAAGAAAAACACATGGAAGTGTGGAGAGCACTGTTTTCTTTAACAGCAAACAAAAAGGCTGCCACAGCTAGATGAAGTTCTCAGCCACAGGGAGTGTGCTGCTGGCACTGCTGGTCCCACAGAGGACAGGGCACAGGCAGAAAAGGGAAAATGGAATCCAGTCACCCACATCTGCTCATCATTTCAGTTCTTCCAGCACTTGGGTAAGCACAATTTTTAAAGTAAAACTTCACTACCAATGAAAATGCAGTAGTAAGAATACCACTTGGAAGTTTACTTAAACTTAAGCCACTCTTGTAATTAACAAATGAAAGTTTGAACTGTTTGAAGCCTCTCCCATCTCGAATTACAAGTGGTTAAACGACCCATACAAGCATCTCCACTCAAAGTTTAAACTGAAATGAGCTTATGCCATTTTCCTTGACATTTTCCATCCAACAGTGACAACCTTACTTTGAAACCTGCCAGCAACATCAAGATGAAGCCAGACTGGTGATTTAAAAGGTTAATACAGCAGAATACTTACAAGCTACCTTGTTCTTTCCTTTAGACTGCCTCTTGTGAGGCTTAGAGACACCCTTTACACAAAAATTCCATCTTACCTGCAAGTACAGTTTGTTATCTTTTGTAATTGCATCCATGAGGTCTTTTTGTAGAGGAGGGTCTCCATTTACCCAGAGGCCATTTGCTGGATTGGTGTTGAAGCCACAGGTGCTGTTCTGCTTTTTGTAAAACAGAACGTAAGCAGTGTCCTTTGGAAATCTACTGGTGATTTTCTGGACTGACTGAAATGAGGTAAATGTGACTCTGCTGTCATTGAACAGAAACCATTCTCTTGGCATCTCAGTGTCCAGCTCATTTTCTACAACAGTACAAGGACTCTCCTCTGTAAACAATTTATCCTGAGGAGAAACTAAAGAAAGAGCTGTAGACTGGTGGCAGAGCCCTGAAGGCCCTGACCCAGTAACATTTCTAGCATATGAATAATAATGTCCACTTTCAGAGGATACACCAGAATGCACCACCACAGAGCTCAACACGTAGGGCACCAATTGTGGGCAGGTCACTTCATCAGCACCTGAGGGCTTCAGTTTTTTAGCAAGGTTTTCTCCAGTATCAGAAATCTCCACACCAACAGACCAGCCTCCTGAAACAACAGCTAAAGGGGATGTTGCTCTTTTCACTGGCAGTTCCAACACAAGTGGTAGTGAAACATTGTCCAAGATTTTGCGCCTTATGTGACACTTTGGATCATACGAAAATCTCAGAAGAGTGAGAATGAGGTATTCAGGTTCCTCAATGATTTGCATAGTTTTTTCAGCATTCTGTAGAGAGGCACACTTTTCACAATAATATTTGTTGTCTCCACTAAGGATCTCAGGTGCCAGAAAATAATTGAGTAAGTCTGTTACTGACAGGGTATTTTTACCTACTAGACTCTGAGACATATCCCCATTATTATCAACTTTGAGTTCAGAAATTGTGGTATTATCAGAGCTTGGCTCACTAGAAAAATCTTCTATGGTTCCTTCATTCATTATTGTGTCACATCCACGATTTACTTCTAAACTACTGAGATGTGTTTCTGCAGCAGGACTAGTTGCTGAAGTATTACTTTGCACCAGGTAGTCATCTTTCACTTCAGAATGTTCCATGCATTTTGGGTCAACATTCTCTAAGGAAGTTGGGGGACAGAAAGCCAAAGAGAGATCTGTGAAAGCTTCTTCCTTTTGAGACATACTTTTGCAGTTCAAACAGCATATATTAGTCTTCAATTTTCCTCCAAACATCTTCTCTATCAGAGTTCTTTCTTCACTTCCCAAACAAGGTGCTTCAGTAAACACTTGTGTTTTATGGACAGCTTCTTGTGCCTGGGACTCATCAGTCATTATACTTTCAGAACTCTTGGCTGAAGACAATGCTTTCAAAGTTCTCTCTTCTTCATGCAACCTGAAGACAAAGAAAAATAAATCCAAGTAACTGTGCTATTTTCCAAATATTGCCACACTATTTCAGATTTTTTTTTCCAGCTAAAAATACAGATGGTTAAGTTGCTAAAGTATCTGACACTATAAAATCTGTTTTTTAATTTTTTATATAAGGCAGCTGAACCATAGAGGTCTGTACTACCCAAAACAGAGTACGAGAGGCACAAATGCCTTTATTGTGGGTCTCATTATCTCTAACAGAACACAATGGATATATTGAAAGAACTGGCAAATATTAAAGAAACCTAACAATGTTTTTATTATTTACCATTACATTGTGTCAATAAATCAGCTCTCAAGTTGACTGGGCCTGTATGTCAGACTTTGTAAGAGAAAAAGTAACTATTTGTCTACTGCCAGACTATTTCCAAAGAAAATGTCAGAATTCTGCAGCCAGGAAAGTTAAGAAACTACAGCAAGAAAATCCAAACCAAAAGAGAAACCCAAGTCATGGGGAAAAAATAAGAGAACACTATTCCACTACTGAGATAAATTTCTCCAGAAGTGGAATGTGTCAAAGTAATATTGCTTAAGCCCCATCTCAGCAAGCAAAAAATAAAGAAGGTTATTAATAAATTTAGGTATTACTGATTTATCTCTGCCACAGTTAATTTGCTTGCTTAATTAACTGGTTATAAAGACATGTACATCTCTTTGTGACTTACATGCCTTGTATGAAATGCAGCTGTCTCCATCAACATGAAATTCCAGAAGCACAACTCAACTGCTTTCAGCAACCACATTAATTTAACAACAGGACCACGACTTGAACATAACACCCATGTTTAGATTTAGAGAAGTGGCACATTGTTACCACCATAACCTGTTTTCAATTATGTGGATTCAACATGGCATCCAGACTCCACCACAGACTAAACCCATGAAGAAAAGCAGTTTGTAAACCATACAGAAAATCAGAGAAAGACAGGAATGAGGTTGAAAATTCCTGATCCCCACTCATGCAGTGGAACTGTCACACAACTGCTCCTAAGAGTTCAACATTAAGTAGTAAGGCTGTAGATTCATTCCCATTAATGGCACCATAACCATACCTGTCTAGCAGGAATCTGAGATATTCTGAGCAATCCTGCTGGGATCGAGGGGTGAACCATGGTGGCCTGGAAGCTTCAAAGAAAATTCTAGGAGCATATGCCTCCCTCTGTTCAAGTGAGAGAACAGGCAAAGTTACATAGGAACAACTTAAAAAGTTGGTTATATTATTTTAATATTAACAGAACTTTGGACTACATTATCCCAAAGTAGCTGAATGAAACACACAGTACACAAACATTTAAACAACTTAATCATACAAAGGGAAAGCCATTAATTTTGTCGCAATCACCTGTAGCACAAAGATAAAAATAGTTTATCCTGCTGGCAAATATTAATGTTTAGTGAGTACAAGCCAGGTATTATGCATAACAGCAGCTACCATTCCTGCTGGTGAGTTAAAAACCCTGTTTGCTTTCTTCAGAACACCAGTACTTCATAAGTAACCATTTATTTAGAAGCTGATCCAGCCTCATCCCCTTCACAAGTTTATTGCTATTATTTAAAGAAAACAGAAGTGTCTTGTGCCTTTCCAGCATCAGCAAAATGTTTTGAATAGCTAATAATGTTCACATTAGAATTTGAACTACAATTAAATTTAGTGTAAAAATCAATGAAGAAGGTTACAGTTTATCCTAGAAAGACACATAAAATCAGCTTGTATATCAACTCAGGTCTTATTTGGATTTTTTCACTCTTGCTCCTCAAAGAAAATCTATTACTGCCTATTTATAAAAACAACAAAATGCCAACACCTTCCAATTAGAGAAATGTGTATTTCATCAGTCCATCCACACCATCTGAGCATTTGAAGGCAGACTCATTCCCATACACAACTATAATATTTATAGTTGAAATACTCAAGGGAACTCCCATGGCATCATGTTTGTTTCTCAATTTCGGTATATAGATCTAGGATTAAAGAAAAGCAGATGGAAAACTGACATACCTGGGTATGGGCCAAAAATGCAAAAAGATGCTGTAATTTTCTCATTAGGGAATTACAGCCATTTAGATTCAGAGATAAAACATGTCTTCTGAAACTGAAATGAAAGAGAGATATCAGTTTCCTTGCTAGACTTCTAACAATGCAGTTATCATTCCAGCTCAGATAATTACTTCAAACTGGAAGAAAGCAAAACACATAACACTTCCCTTTAATACTGGAACTCTGCTCTAGTGCAGATATAAAATTACTGTATGCTAAGAATTAACACTGCAAAATACCTATGTCTTAAAACATTTCAATGTGTAGGAGTGGGACACAGACAGACATTTTTTAATACCCTTCCAGATTATAATGAAAGCATCACCAAAAATTTTTACAATACAGCAGTGAGCGAGGGCAGTGAGGAAAAAAAGGACCTGTCTTTTGACACTGGGCAGAAGGATCAGGATTTTTAGTGGCTAAAACTGCAGTTTCCAGAGCTGAACTTGAACAAAGCAATCAGTAACTGAGTGCAAAAAAACCCACTCAGCTCCAGCAAGCTGAGAGACCCCAGGACATGTTACTATTCTGTGAAAATCAAGAATGCAGTAACTGCAAGAATTATTTTGCAATGAAAAGAGCTGTTAAGAAGCACTTACTCTGTAGCCATAAAAAGTGCCTGAATAACACTGTTCATGTAGCAAGTATTTCCTAGATTTATTAGGCCTGTCTTCCCAGTTTCAGATTTTCCAGAAAGTCTAGATAAACAAGATGGCAAAGAACTGGATTGAGAAGTCCAGGCACTCTGACTGAGGATCAACTTAATCTTCTCTTCAGTGGGTTTGGGCATATCCTGCAAGAGAAACATTTAACACGCTGAATAGATTTCTTTATTTGTTACTGTAAAAGATCCTTGCCCTGCTCCCCAGCTCTCCTTCAAGGTCTTGCTGCTGTCCCTGACAGCCTAGGAGATACAACATCCCCCCCTGCCCTTGCTCCCTTCCCTCCCCCCAACCTTCTCATTCAAAGCTTTATATTTATTTTATATTTCAAACACAGGATTGACATGAGATTATGTGGTTAGCTCTTTTCTCCGTGTGGAAGCCCTAAAGAATTTGGATCTGTGGAACTACAGCTTCACATCTGGGAAAACAAAAAAACATTCCATGCTCTTAACATTGCTAATGTACCTTAATAGCTTCCAGAATGGGTTCATAGAGCTCTGGAAATCCTGAATAATGATACATCATACAGTGTATCAGCTCAGTCAACTGCATCAAAAAGGCTGTACTGGAAGGCAAGCCCTCTCTTTTGAAGGAATGAACCAAACTGACCACGTGTGGGACAATCTGAATGGGAAAACAAACAAACAAAAAGGTGTTAACTGCATTTGCTCTTTTCTTTTTTTTCTTCTACAATATACTTAACTGAGAAACAATGACTTGAAAAACATACATTATTCTTGACACGTGACAATTTTTCAAGCAGCACAATTAATTATTCAGTGCTCTCTTGAGCTCACATAGCAAGTTTTAAAAGGAACTTTATGAACTTAGAAAGTGCATGCTAAGGTTTTAAATAGTCAAGCATCCAAAAGTACTCATCTTATTAAGGATATTAATTGCAAACATTTTGCTTTTGTGCCACCACTTGCTCTAATTTCATAGATACGGTTTTTAAAACAAACCTCTAAATTTTCCTTTAACAGAATCTAATGCTTGGGCTCATGAGCCAATGAATACATTCCTGGTATTCCTACAGGAAGGAAACTGGCCCATGGCTCCACCTAGTGAGGCAGCTCAGCTCCACAAACCACGAGCATGTCATTTACCAGGAGCTCAAAGTTTACCACAGCTGTGGTGATCTGTTTGAGACTTAATTCAGATTCAGGACTACTTTAAATTGGGTCAGATTAGAATCAGAAATGTTTACTTCATCTCCTTCCTCTTCAGCACAGCTCTCTACTTTTAAATGCATGAGACATCAGCCTTAAGAGATCAAGTACAAATTTACTTCTGAGCTATTTACTAAGAATAGGGACTTCTCACTGTGAACCAAAATATTTCACACACGTTTGCCAGTTTCCAAGCGATCAAGATTGATTAACTGTGAAAAAAGCTGATAGAATAATTTCTCTCATTAATTACTACCAAACAATTTGTAAGCTAAAGGCAAGAAATACAGAATCATAAGAATATAAGAATCTGAGGAAGGTTTTTCTAATGTTTTGTCTCTCAGGAAAAAAGAAGAAAAGACAGTAAATATATGAAATATTTCTGTTTTGAGCATATTCACAGCTTTTAATTTTAACTCAAATTTCTATCCTAAGACAAGATCAGGGCAGAGTAGAAACTTCAGACATCTCTCATTAAAAAGCAATGTAATGGGCATAAGGCAATTATTCTGACATTAAACAAAGGGTTTGATATCCCTCCAGAGCCTTGGGGACAGCTTAGAAACAGTGTGCCAGGCTGTTACTATTAAATTTCAGACATTTCTCCTAAACTTTAAGCTGAATTCCAAGTGTGGGAACACCTTGCTGTATTAATAAGTCACTGTCACACCCTCCTATCTATGGCCTTAGCTAATGAAATGCAATTCCAAAAGGGATAATTAAAAATGGTGACCTTTAATTTGTGCATGGACACAGACAGCACAACTTTCTGGAAGTGAAGTACTTCTTGGTCTCAGGAGCCTATTCAGGATTACACAGAGCAGATGATCTCTCTTATCTGTTTTCTCCAAACTGTCCTCACAAACCTACTTGCTGCCCAACTTTAGCAGCCAATTTCACACACATAAAATGCATTTCCAGAAGCATGCAGTCAGAATGTGGTGCCCAGGTACTCCTGCCAGAAATAGGTACATACAAGGAAGGACAATGCTTGTTTCCAGTTATATATGAAGTGGTTGAATCTGGAAGCTAAAAAGACCACAGGAACCTGATTCTAGGACCTTCCAACAGGAAAATCCAAGCACATCAATTCTGTTGCTCTTTACACCCATTTCAGAAATCACAGTGAGTGACATTTCAAAGCACTGAAAAGGAGTTATCCAGTAACTCACCAAATGAAAAGCTTCTGGAGAATGCTGGAAACTAAGTAACATGTGGGAAAGGACAGCAAGGGCACCAGGCCTCACTAGAGGAAACCAAAGTCGATTAAAGACCTAAAAAAAAATCCCACATTTATTTCACTGAGTCTGCAAAGTAGAATTTCAGTAAACACAAAAACAAATCGTCAAACACACAACCATTTGAAAGAGACAAAATCATTACATGCAAGTGATGGCTATAAATGCATTTACACCACATTTGCAAAGGGAGAAGATATTGTACTTTACACTAAAAAAGATGCTACACAATTGCATGGCTGGTAGCAATTCCCTTCCCTCTCCCTCAGTTTTGAATGCTCTTTTCCAACACACCAATTCGATCTTAAGCAGAGTGACATCGATGAGGATGGTGAATTTCTGGACTGCAGCCAATCCTTTCAGCAGTGCAATCACCCAAGTTTCCACGTGCTGAGCCAGAGGCCAGGACAGCCAGTCAATCATTCTGCAAGGCAAGAGGAGAAGAAAAAATTTTAAAAACCCAATATGCCACTAACTTTAACCTCAACAAAAAAGATTAGAAAAAAAAAACCCCAATCGGCAACAGAAGATCCTCAGACTACCTGGCACCTCCAACAAATCTTTTACAGAATTTCTCATTTTTTCCAATAGGACAGAGCACCTGGTTATATCTGGGGATTTTCTTAGCAAAATTTTCTCTTCACAAAGATACTTGAGTTGAAGCGCAAAGAAGCATTATACTTGTCAGGATCCTGAGGACAGCCAGTGCATTTCCTCCTAGAGCTCTGAAACAGACTCTTAAAGTAGCTCCATATCCTCAAAGAGATGCAACAATTTCCTGCTTTTCCTCACTGATGCTTCAGGTAAGGTTTCACAAGACAGCTGAAGGAATCAAAAACAGCTCAAGCCAAATTCTAACATGATCTTGTGTCTAACACACCACCCCCTCTGAACAAACTCAATTTATGAGCCTGTTAAATATAAATTATTTACTACTTTGTGTTCAACTTTGGACAGACTCTGCAGTCCTACAGAAGTTATACTCAGGAAGTGAGCAACAAGGTCTCTAATTTACAGTCACCAAGGCTCTGCTAACTCTCATCAGACCTTGTTGTGCCTGGAGTTGTGCATCTCCTGGGAATGCTGCAAGCCTGATGTCATTTGGCACTCGAGACATTCCAGCTGCATTAACCTCTTCACAATTGCTTCACTAAGCCAGAAGAGAGTAATAACTGCAAAGGGTTGCCAGAGGTAGAAAAAGAAACTGGATGCAGTGTTGACAGGAGGGTATCCAGAAACAAAACCAACGAGGTTCCAGGGAACAAAACTAGAGGCTCTTAAGAGAGATTATTACCTCAAAGAATGAACAAAGCAAGTAAGATTGCCCTTCCCTTTCAAAAACAAGAGGAAAGTCATGGCCCACTACATGGCTGGTACCAAAAAAAAAAGCACTTATTTGATAATAATAGCTCCTACTGTAACTAAAGCTCAGCACTGCATTACTTCCCTAACAGAGGCACACACAGAAGCAGCTCTCAAGCTACAGTTACATGATCACACTGTCTTGACACAGCAATGCAACATAAATGTTAAAACCACACTAACTTGAAAATTAATCACCAGCACATTACTGGCAAACTATCAGCATGACCAAATCCTAAATTTCCCAGCTCTGACTTTTAGACTGGGCACACAGCTTTGCTGAAATCTCTTCAATCAAGGAGATTCTCCTAAAGTCCCTGAACAATATGTCTTACCCAAATTGTATTACTAATGCTGCTTCTTTTCATTATGTTTTTGACTGAAATACAGCTTCTCAACTTACTGTAAACACAAGGAATGTTTTCAGTGTGAGAAAGCCCTCAGCATTCCACCAAGAATATTCAAGTGCTACACCACATGAATGCTTAAGTAGTACACTACACTCAAATGGATGTACTTAAAAGTAATAATATTGCAGACACTGAACTCTTAGTTTAAGGCTTCTTAAAAGTAGTGTTTAAGCAGCACACATTTCTAATAGTCTCCTGTTTAACTGCATCACCCATTTTCCTACCCTTCAGTGCTCAATAACAGCTTCCTCAACATGGTTAAAAAAATAAAAATAACTTGAACATCTTCATCCTTCTATGACTGTCATCTTTCTGCATCACTATTATTCACATATCTGAAGATACTAACCAAGATTGCAATCTGAATCCCAGTCTGTTTACACTGCCACTCATCTCCACCACATTTACTCAAGGTTAGACTCCTGACAAACATAATATGCAATTGCTTTTACATCATTCCTATTCCTCTATCATTTAAAGAACATCCAAAAAACCTATGAGGGTTTGAGTGAAAAGGGTAATAGAAGCTGTTCTCTGTGAATCCTACTAAAAAATCATGAAGATAGCTGAGCAGAAAAGGACTCTCAAAACTAAGCAGTAAAACTCATTTTGAACTGGCTCCTCTCGTCAGAGATGATGGTTATTAACCACCACATGAGAATGGAAAAGCAGAAAGGTTCATCTTCTGAAAACAAGGCCTTGTTTCTCAGCCTGACTGTAAACCCATGAAGTTTCCTACTTAGACCATCTTCCTTAAGGCAGGAGATCTCACTTAAGATGTCACCTAAGAGGAACACAGGTGTTTCCTCTTAGTTTCTATTTAACTCTCTTCATCCACCCCAGCAGGGCTGGAGAATGAAGCCACAACAGCAATGAAGGCAGCAACCTTAAACTGAAACCATGCCAGTAACACCCACAGCATCATATATATATATATCATATATATGTCTTAGATATATATCCTTAAACCTTAACATGCCAAAAAGCATGACTTGGAACACCATCTTAAAAGCTCCTCTTCTTAATGCTTTTGTTTGGTTGGTTTTTTTAACAGAACTTCAGTAACAAATAACTTCAAGAAAAGCAAGATTAAGAAAGAGACACTTCTCTCCCTTGACAATTAAATACACTACCTGCACAGAGCTTGAGTCATACTTGCATCTTTCACATTAGGGTCTGTAGTAAGGCTCCTGATGAGTACTGTAATCATCTGCAATGGTATGTGCTGCACAAGGCTTGCCAGTGCAACAGAAGGTTCGAAGGAAGTATCTGTAACAATTGAATATGACATAATGTAACGAACTTAAAACCCCACAGGAAAAAAGTAAGCTTTATGTTCTACCCTACAACCTCACCATAGTTTAATAGTGACAATAAATCTCTCCTACATCTTGCGTTCTATTATCACAAACTAAACCAAAATTAGAACATACCAGTGAATTAAGGACAATTAATAGCAGTGAATTACAAACTCATTTAGTTCATTTCATACCCATTCAAGAAGTGACAATCTGCTAACTACTTCCTCCTCCATCCTAAGTGAAATTGAGAAGTAGGTTTTGTATTTTTCTAAAAGGAAGTTGTTTACTGTAAGTTGTTTATTATACTTCATGCTAAGCCTAGGAATTTAGTGCAGCTGGTATTCCCCATGTCCTATCTCAACAATTCTCTGCTAACCATAGCACTTATGGCAAAATGCAATGTTAAGTTTCCCAGGTGTCTCAACAGCAAAGGCACTTTCCAATGTGAACTATTATAGTACTTGACTGATTTCAGAAGTCAGAAAGGACCTATTTGCAATCACATTTCCACTATTCAGGCACTGGATGCATCCTAAAATTTTACATACTGCTTTTACATGTATTACTTACATCTATTTACAAATCCCATTTTGTTAAACAGCTCTAAGGAGCAAGAAGAAAGAGCAGCTTTTCACCAAATCACAGAACAGAGTTGGAAGGGACCTCTGGAGACCCTGCAGCCCAACCCCTGCTAAGGCAGGGACACCTGGAGCAGGTGACACAGAACACATCCAGGTGGGGCTGGAATGTCTCCAGAGAGGGAAACTCCATAATCTCCATGGGCAGCCTGGTCCAGGGCTCTGCCACCCTTAATCTAAACAAGTTCTTCCTCATATTAAGGTGAAACTTGTCTGAGTTAATGGCTTTTGCTCCTTGTCATGTTGCTGGGTGCCACCAAAGAGTCTCACACCAACTTGCTGGCAACAGCCTTTGAGATATTTATATGCATTTTACTACTGATAGTTTTAAATCTTTCTTAATAGGGCACCCAAAACCTCATTTCGGTTCATCATTTAAAGCATTGCATCAGGAGTTTTTCCAAACACCACCCTACTCTGCAGCAAAACAAATCACTATTCCCCCTCTAGCTTTTGGAGGGTGGGCAGGAAATTAAAAAGCTTTGCTTTCTTGACTGGAAGGCTTGGCTGGAGCTGAACCTGGCAAGGAAAAGAACAATAGGAAAAGCTTCTATAGGTATTTCAGCCAAAAGAGAGGTCAGAGAAAGTCCTCTGATAAAGACATCTGGGAAACTGATAATAACAAACTAGGAGAAGGCTGAGGTCCAGTTGTTTTGCCTCAGTCTCCACTGACAAATCTCTCTTCCCACACCTCTCAAGGCAGGGACTGGGGGAGCAAAGTCCTTCCCACCGGAAAAAGAAGATCGGGCTTGTGACCACGAGTCAAGAAATTGCATTTTAGTATCAGTGGTTCTCAAGTGCGCCCACACCTGCACTAAGTCTTTCCCTTTTTCCTGGATTCCTCCGCCCCGTTACTCCCGCTCACCCGCGGCGGAGATGACAGCGAAGAGCTCCTGCAGGGAGGGCAGCAGCGTGTCGGGCTCGGCCTTCCAGACGCTCCTGAGCAGCGCGCTCACTTGGGTCACCTGCGACACGTAGAGGCGCAGCTCGGCCTCGCGGGTGCCCTGGCTCTGGAAGTGGGCGATGCTGCGCACCAGCTGCTGGCAGAAGGCGAGCGAGAGCTTCCTGCCGCGGGGCAGGCACTGCGGGAAGTCGCCCAGCAGCTGGCACAGGCGGGCGCAGAGCGGCGGCGCGGGCCGCTCGCACACCAGGCGCAGCGCCTCCACCTGCAGCAGCTCGAAGAGCTCCAGCACCGACGGGCAGCTCATGATGAGGCGCAGCCCCGCCTGGATGTAGTCGAGGATGGCGGGGTCGCGGTTGCTCAGCTCGCCGTAGCCGCGCTGCAGGAGGCCGAGGACGAGCCCGCGGTTGAAGAACGCCTCGAACTCGGCGCGGTGGAAGCGGCCGTAGGCGTCCAGCACCTGCCGGCCCACCTGGCGCTGGAAGGGGTCGGGGCCCTGCAGCACCAGGCGGGTGCCGAGCGCGAACATGGCGCGGCACTGCGCCTGGCTCAGCGGCGTCTCGGCCGACTCCACCAC
>VWZP01001899.1:175256-193357 GCA_013396995.1 Dicaeum eximium
GGGGCCGGGCCGTGAGGGGACGGACGGAGCGGGAGGGGGGCCGGGCCGGGCGGGGATGGAGGGAGCGGCGCGGGGCAGGGGCCTTGGCGGTGCCGCAGGGGAGGGGTTGGGGTGCCCGGAGAGGCTCCGCGAAGCAGCAGAATTCAGAGCTGGCGCGGCTGTTCTGCTGTCTCCTGCTCTCCGGCGCACACAGTGTCCCCCCGGCTGCCGGTCCGCTCCGGACTCTCTCACGGAGACCCTCTGGCGCATGAGGAATGGCCGCCCACTCTCGGCCTGCGTGTTCTGCCCGCAAGCTGCTCCTGGGATGTGTACTTATTGCTTCAGTTATTGCTCATTTTTGGGTACTAGTTACAGGTGTGCTTGTGCACACGTGTAAGTGCAGCAGCACTTCCTCAGAGAAGCATTTGATCTTTAGCAGCGGTCTTAACACAGCGGCAGTAAATGCCGACACACACGTGCTTCTTGTGAGGGTGTTCCCATCCTTATTTAAGCCTGGTAATCCTTCATTTCTGATCCAGTTTAGCTCCAATTTCCAACAATCAAATCTTTTTAATGTACCTTGCATTTTCATACCACAATACATTTTGAGAATAAGTGAGGGGAAAAAAAAAGGAAAGAGTTCTGCAAATTACGAGGACTGAATATTACCATAGAGTCAGGGAATGGTTTGGTTTGGAAGGGATCTTAAAGGTCATCTAGTTCCAGTCCCCCCTGCCATGGACAGGGATGAAACTCAGTACATCACCTTTCTCAAAGCTCCATCCACCTTGTCCATATTAGCTCTTTGAGAACTAGGTAACAAGAAAGGTCATGAATTAAAGCTGTCATTGCCAGTAAACAAACTAGAGACCAAACTCCACTCAAATAAAATCCTTTAGGACAGCTCGCTGGTGACATAAACTGGGTGTGCTGGCAAAGCCTTCTTGGTTTGCTGTTTCTCAAAACAAACATCTTCATGCTATGTGGTTGAGCAATACCTGTAATTCAGCAACAGAAGAGTATGGGAAATGAACCTAATTAATCCCTGCTAGTATTTGAAGTGGAACAGGTGCAGAATCTGAGCTGGAGCTTAGGCTGACAACAGATACCATTGATTAAATAGTAAGAAAAAAGACCCACAAACAATCCAGGGAGAGCTCTAAGATACTACAGCTGTCAAACAACAAAACACAAAAGAAGTGTTCAAGATGTTCAAGAAGTTCAGAGATGGCTTGAAAATTGAGCCCCCTGTTGATAAAATAGTTCAATTGCTCAGTTAAACAGCTTAGATGACTTGAACTTTGCTCCTCTGTCCTTCAGTTTTCTGTTTGTTCCTCACAGATGTAAAGTCTGGTTCTAGAAACCGCTGTGCAATTACCGAGTCATTACAGTCCAGTATAAAGTGTGTTGACCAAGGGCTTTTTTACAAGAACTTTTCAAAGGTCAGAGGCTGTTACCACCAACATCTTAGCTATGTAAATTGTGTTTGTACAGTTTACTGTACTGGAATGATATCTAAATTAACTTTTTTTTTTTTTTTTCAAAAGGACTTGGTTGTAAACATACATAAAAAATTAACCTTGAAGAAGGTGCTGGATCATGTGCCTTGTATACCTGTGGAACTTCATGCTTTGCCTTCTGTGATCTGGACTAGGGGTGTTTTAATTTTCTTATGTTTACTAGTATGAACTTTTTTTATTCATTTTTTTCCTAGCACTGTTTATGGTGAGTTCTGAAGCTAGAAGAGGAGAGGAGTCATCCTCCAGCAGGTTTTCAGTGCTTTGCCCTTTCTTTACACAGCATCAGGGATGGAAGGGGAGGCAGTGCCCACTGCTTGGGACAGTGGAACAGTTTTCCTGAGAGCCTGGAACTGCTCTGTCCAGCAGCCCAGTCACAGCAGTCACTGTGTAGATAAAGGAGGTTCTTCCCAAAAGCCCCAGGAAGGTCAGAAAATCTACAGCCCCCATAAAAATTAAAATTGATAGCTGGAGGTGAATAGTTGGAAGGAGGGCAAGGTAATTCTAGCAGAGAAGCTTGAAAATAGTGATCTTATTTGCAGGCAGATGACCAAGTATGCATAGTCCTTATTTAATGATTGTATTTCAAGTGATAGCGCCAGCAATGAAAAACAAGTGGTTAAGTGTTATGATGTTTGAGTCACTGAATTGCCTGTGACCTCAGAGCTAAGACTAACCTGAACTGTGGGGATGATCCTAATTACAGCTTTACTGTTAGATATGCAATTACCAATCTATAATTATGAGCTAAATTTTAGAACACTGACTGTTCCTCTGTTTACAGTGAAATCTGACTCCTCTACATAAGAACATTACTAAATGTGACAAAATGAAAAAGCAATTAATTCTTCAGTGAACAAAATATGTCTTTAAATACTTTCTCTGAAAAAGTAAGTAAAACACCCAGTCATATTTCATGAGAAGTAATGATTATTGTTAAATACTAATTACCCTTACTGTGAAAAAGCACAAATAGCAGCAGAAGGTTAACCATGGTGGCATCTCTGTGATAGCTCAACCATCTTAAAGACAGGAAGGCAAAAAGGAAACTTTTTACTAAGGATCCTGGATTCAAGATATTCTGTCAGCCTTATGCACGAGCTGAATTCTTTCTAGCAGAACATTTCATAGATAAGGGGCCATCCCAAAGGCTCGTGAGGCTCTGGATGCAACATCTGCCCATTCCTTATGCCCCCCACGTGAAGGAGTCTGACATGATGAACTTCCTGCTGCTCTGCAGAGGTATCCACATGGCATGTCCAGTGAGGGCAGTGTTCCTGAGAGGCAGGATCCACATGTCTGCAATGGGTTCAGGGCCCCTAACAGAGAGCATCACATGCCTTGGCTTTGTGCTTGCATGACTGCTGAGTGTAGTGTAAGACAGGCAACAAGAGACATGGGGAGATGAGGAGCAAGCTTCTCTTTTCAGTCACAGCTTGCTCTTTGAAGTGTCACTGGGACATGAAACTGGACCATGAGTCAGGAGCTCCTGTGCCCTGCTTGTGGCCTCCATATCAACTCCAGTGGTGGCTGTGAGCAGCTGAATTAACTGCAGGGTTGGTATCTGTCAGGTACAAAGAGTGCTAGCTAGGTGCTTGAGAGCACTGCAAGGTTCAATTAATAATGTTTGCTAACTGTTAATTAAGTGTTTTAAGTTTGAAAGTGTGGATTAGAAATGCCTGAATGTTGAATCATCATGTTCTAGTTGTACACTGTAGCATTTCCCAAAGGTTCATTCAACTGATAATCAACAGGGCAGAGGTTTATTTATCCAAAAATCAAGACAGCACAGCATGCAGCCCCCGTGTCTTACTGAAACCTGTTATCACGATGCAATTATTTATTTTTGAGGAGAGAAGCTTTGATTTGACAGAGCTGTTTTGCCTCCTGCAGACACAATCTGTCATGATTCAGTTTTGCATATATAATATAAATATATTTGCCATGTCAAGGAGCAACATCTGACTGAATGTGGCTTTATTTCTAGTTCTGTATTAGTTTTTCTCAATTGTAAAAGAGAGATGTTGCAGGGCTTGCATTTGGTATTCAAGACCTGTGCAGTAATTGCCTTGAAAGCGAGGAGCATCAGTAGCTTCAGACAAGGAACTGACTATTAACAGCTGAGATTAAAGGCTGCAGTCCAGCAGTGGTGGGAGATCTAGGCAGCTCCTTAACATTTATGTGGCAGTGATCTGCCACAGTATTAGGCCGAGGCATGAAGAAAGTTTAAGGAGACTCAGGCCTTAAACACATACTGTGTGGATTGTGGGGCCAGAAAGGCGATGTTTAAAAAGCAAGCATAGCCACGTGAGATAAAGTAATAGACAATACCTACCACTGCAAATTTCCAGGAATAAGAAGCATCCCTGTGATTCAGCATGGCTCAGATATATTTTGGGTGAAAAACCATGTCTTGATTCAGGCTTCTTTGGCAGATACACCTGCCTTCCTCACTAAGTACTCTGTCTCAGTCAGGGGT
Organism: Dicaeum eximium; assembly: GCA_013396995.1. Classification (NCBI taxonomy): domain Eukaryota; kingdom Metazoa; phylum Chordata; class Aves; order Passeriformes; family Dicaeidae; genus Dicaeum; species Dicaeum eximium. The sequence goes on from VWZP01001899.1 coordinate 179,232, forward strand.
TCAGCTGGTCCACCGTGGTGAGTGCATTTTGTATTTCTTCCTTTTACTCAAAAGGATAACTGGCAAATCGTTACACAACATCTTCCTCTCAAATCTCCCTTATGTGAATAAACGATACTGCTTGTTACCAAATATACTTTTCTCACTGATGTCTACCTCAATACACACCCAAAAGAAAGTGAATGTACTAGCCATGGTGGTTAGATTGATATTTGGACAGTTGGAAACTCAGCTGTGCATTAGACTTTCCTTGTTCTTCACTTTGTGAGATTTAGAATTACATCAATGAAGTCTCACAGGGGTCAGGAAGGTTTAAGGTCCCTAGGCATTCACAACTATACCCTAGGGGCAATCCATATGCCAGCTTTGTGTTTCACCAGTATGAAGTACATAACTTTTCCAAGCCCTGACAATGTAACAAGTGAACTTTTGGTGCCTCCCTATCTCCTTTCTCTTGCATTGCAGAAAATGTTCACAATAAAAGTCTCAGATTTTAAACTGGACATTTCCTTTACCTTTGGGATGTGTGAGCCTAGATGTTGAAATATGGAGAATCAGACTAAGTTTTTCCAAAACCCCTTGAATTTGTGCAATCCTTTATTTATTTTACTTGTGCAAATGCTTACTTTGCATGCATAAATTTGCAATACAAATGCAATTTGAGTGTGTTCGTATGAAAATGTGGCATTATGTAGGAATTTATGTGCAATGATACATTCTATTTTCAGGGGAAAATTTGTAATGGTGATTGTCTCTTTCAAGTACAAACTGCTCTTAAACCCAGAAAAGTGAGCCTCTATGAAGAGCTTCATTTGATAAATGATACATTTGATAAAATTCAGATACTTGCTGAGGAAATAGCCTGTTTATAGAAATAGAGTTATACATCAACCCAGCCCTCTGACAGAAAGTAATAAAAGTTGATTGCCTGCAAGGTCATCTGTGACTCAGAAATTAGACAGAGTATGGACTGTAGAAGTCAGCTGTAAGGCTATGGAAGGGAACAATGCATACTCGATGGAATCCTCCCCAGAAGATGTGTCAAATATCACACTTTTCTCAAGAAAGAAGAGACCCAGTAGGTGAAGAAAATATCAAGCATTCTACTTCCTTGCATAGCATGCACAATTGACTTATCAGGTTTTTCATGATGTGATAGTTCTAAAAGTTTTGTGAAATGTTCAGTAGTTGCACAGGCATCCAAATAGATACATATTCTAATTTGTAAAAATGTGGCAGCATGCTTCACAGTTGCAGGAAAAGTAGCAGGTTTAGCATAAGTTAGACTGCTGTTTTTTTATCAGTTTTTAATGAGACACTTGGCAGAACCAATACGAAATCCTTATAGCTGTTGGCTGACACACACGATGTCTGCTGCTTAATGAAGGAGTAAATTGTATCATAAATCTCTTTTTATTGCCGTTTCTTTGTATGAGGAGTGCAAATCACCTTTTAAACTTACTGATTTTCTCCTTCTTCATATATTATCAATGTGTATTGCAAAGGATACCATAAAAGGATGTAATTTGTCCAGGACCAAACATCAATGATGCTATCATATCTTCTGGTTATATATTTTATGGATGACATTTGGTGGGATAATTGAGGACCAACTACCTATTATCATTAAAAACAAGTCAAAAAATACATGGGGAAACCAGAAAAAAAAGTAGAAAGTAAAGGTTCACAGAATAAAAGGTTTTATTCCTGAGAGATTTGCCCATGGCTTGGTATGTGTGTATTTTAAAAGATTCACCTTATTGGAGTTCACTGATTTTCCAGTATTACAATATCTGTGCATCCTGTGAGGATCTCTGTGTACCTTTGCTAGTTGTTACCTTACATTCCTAGCACTTCTCTCACTAATCCAGCATTTTGGCATAGAACTCTTTGCCCTGAGCTAATGAAACAAAATGTTTAATGAAACACAAGTCAGGTGCAGACCCACTAGCATATATCCTCCAAGACTGGGGCAGCATAAGAAGTGCAGTGTGTTGGCCTTGTACAGACAATCCTCAAAAATTTCACACCTAAGAGAGCAGATCACAAGGAGGAATTTAGCCCTAAGACACAGGGTAGTCACACTGGTAATCAGAATATACAATTAGTTTCTATCTTCTGCCAGAAATGTCAATAGTTTAGTGAATTTTTGAAGAGTTTGCTCAGCTGCAGTTTCATTTACCTAGTAGATGGTGGAATTTTTTTGCTTTTTAAATTCAGCTCTAAAATTCAAATCCCCTGAAGACTTCTTAGCAACAAAGCCGTGTATCTTAATTCAGAATATTTTGGTTTGGAATCTGTGATAATCTTCAAAAATAGGTCAGCCTGTCCATATTTTGATACCTTGTGTGTGGTATTGGATGCCCTAACTGAAATGAATAACAACAAAAGGAATAGTAACCACATTTTGGGTTGAATAGCTGAATTCCTTGTAAGAATTTGGATCACTAACAAAATTTTTTATACCTCAAGCTTACTTAAGATCCATGAAAATAACTATTACAGGGTACAGAAAAGCAGTGCAGGGTCAGAAGTATCCTTTGAAATGTGAAATTTTGTAAATACATTTTAATTTTGAGTCCACTTTAAATTTCAGCACAGATGGAGCTTGTGATAATTCAATAGTGGTGGTATTTTGTCTCCATCTGAAACCAGGATCTGACATATTCTTCTCTTACAGTAGCTGCTGAGGGGAGCTTAGGTTAATGTGTAAAATAATTGGTTCTCTGAACAATTGGGCACAGTCTCAATCAGTTCCAGTTTCAGTATCAAATTTCTTTTAATCAGAGGGAAGTATAGTCTTTTTCTGATGCTCTAAAATTGGTTGGAAAGAAAACGCTTTGAGGGGTGCAGCGTAGAAGCAAATGTTGCATGTTATAAATAACACAGAATTATACAAATATACTAAACTTATACCCCACCTACCTTACTTAACCCCACCTACCAGGGACTGTTTGCCACTGCAGTACTAAGAAGAGCTTCAAAATGAGGTGGAAATTACCAAAATCATATTCATAATTTTGCCTTAGTATGCATGCTTATATTCTGACAAGACATGTCATGAAAAGGTGTTTCATTACAGTGGAATATCGTAGCATTGGAAATATAAATAGGGATTGTATAATACAAATAGAGATGCTTAAATGAAAGCAGTTTGGATTTGTCTGGAAAGCATGAAATGAAACTGATTTTTGCTTCATTTGGATAGTTAAAATAGAAAAAAACCATTATAGTGCCAGTGGCACTGTTGCTAGCACAATAGAAATAATCAGAATTCCAGTTTAATGAGATATTGTAGAAGGTGAGAATATTTTGAAGTGCTAATGAAAAAGAAAGAAGTTTTATAAGCGTTAGAAAATGGTAATTGTTAGATAGTAGCACTTTTAAAGAATAATGACAGTTTCATATGAAAAAGCATTGTAAGAATGTTGATTAGCTTAACTGGAACAGGAAAGATTTACAGAAAGAAGGGATTCAAAAGAAGAGCAGCTTTACTTCTGTCCTTGCAAAGCATTGAATAGTGTTAATTAAAACTGAGGCAGGACAAAGCTTAGGGCAATAGTACAGCTCTTTTTATGTGAAATATAATTATTTTCATGTTCATGCAGCCAACAAAGTACCCTCTGAATGGCATTGACCAACAGGTGAGTGCAATATTGCAGAACTTGGGAGAATTACTGATTGCAGAGCTCACTGCCTTGTACCTAAGAGGCTGCATGGGTGAAGCATTCCCATTCCAGCTGTTGGTTGGCATTGTCCTCTCTGCATTCCTGGTTACCTGTGGCAGGAGCTCACAGCCCAGAGGCCATGGACACTCTGGTCTCATTTGTGTAACCAGCAGCACAGTATTTAAGCCCTCTGTACCTTAGCTTTTTATATGGAACTGAGAATTAGGGATTATGATGCTTCTGGCATGGCTTTGTGCATGCTGGTTTTAGATGCAAAGCAGGGAAACAGCAAGTGATAACCTGAGCTTCTATCTTGTTTTATTTATTTAGGTCTGCCTTTTTCACACTACTTGCTGACAAAATGAATGCAGTGAAAACTTTGATTTTTATTTTATGTTACTTATGGTACTGAAAACGGTTTTAAAATATGGTTTTAAAAATATATTTAACATAAAATGAAGGGGTTTTTTATTCAGAGCTGTCTGATGCCATTGTCAAATATCTTATCTTACTTGATGTTAAAATAATTAATCTCTTAAAACTGAAATAAATTACCATCCTAATCGTTATTCTCCGGTTTGTCAGCTGAAGTTAGACCACATTTAATGGTAATGCTATGTAAAATCTGATATGCTGGGAATATATAACATATTTCTGGAGGGCATGATGGTAATCAGATTTGTCTAGACATGTAAAACACATTTTTGATGCTGTGAACTCTTCCAATTAATTTCATGCATTTTTGAGACTCATAATAATTTAACTCAGATGTAGTGTGGGAATTAGAAATAGTAGTAGCCACAAAGTTTTTAGCAGAAAAGCCACAGACTTCTTAAAATGTTGAGGCCATGTCCCCATGTGTTATAAATACTATGGTGTGTTATTTCTGGTATTTAATGTATTCACTAAGATTTTTACTTGATGCAGGTACTTGTCTGTCTGAGGAGGGGTAAATTTAGACATTGGGCAAAGTAGAGTATCCACTGGTGAGTTAATGGCACGCTGTCTCCTGCTGCAGCCATGCAGCTGTGAGCTTTTTCAGTTCATCATGCTGCTCTCATCCTTACCCAGCACAGGCTGGCTGCAGCAATCCCTCTCCAGAGGGGCTGAGGAGCAGTGGAGCAGGTCAGAATATCCATGATTTTCCATTGTGGCTCTGCTCAGTAGGAATAGAACATTGCCCAGAACAGTACCAGTAAGTACCAGTAATCAGAATATCCATGATTTTCCATTGTGGCTCTGCTCAGTAGGAATAGAACATTGCCCAGAACAGCACCTGTAAGCTGGTTGCATGCTTTGAAGTTGCAAAATGAGCAGACATGGCCATAATCCTCACAAATTTCATCTAGTTTTGAAGCTGGATCTGACTTAGAGTTGGTGATACTTAGTGCAATGGACCAAATGACCTCCAGAGGTCCCTTCTAACCTACATCTCTCTGGTTCTGTGGTTATAAAAGAGCTGATGAGTTGTGGTGAGAAAGTAGAAATTGGGAGGATGAAGGGGAAAAGACAATGCTAGTTTTGCTCTCTACTGTAAGCAGTTTTCTTTGGTTCTTTTTCTGTCTTGGGCTGTCACAGATTATTTAAGAAAATGCTTCTGTGTCCAAATGACTCAGATGCACAATGCTTACAGCAGTGCAATGGCAGCACATTTTAAAAAAGGAGGTTTTTGTAAGTATTTATTCTTCTTAGCATGCATTTTCTTGAATCTTGTTGAGATTAACACTGTTAAGAGCTAGATGTATACAATCTTGAAATGTAGCAGGAATATGCATAAGGATAGACCTTTTAGACCACTTAGAGTCTGTCTTCCAGAGTTATCTGTAAAACAAGAGTGAAGGTACTAATTCCAATATCTGCTTTTGGCATGGTTGAATATTTTCTGTGGAAGAAAAGCTAGATGGAGTTTTTTAGTAACTTTGATAGCCAACTTCAGCCTGGTGACTTATATCCATTCCTATTGATTTTTACATCCATTCATCAATCATTTGTTTTGTAACTGAATTTTGGGCTGCAATAATGCTCTAAATGGAAAATTGCAGTTCTGAGCAGAATAGAAAGTAAGAAAATACTGTGGTGATTATGCTGATTTTTCATGTTTGATTGTCTCATTTGCTTATGAGTCTTTGAAAACAGTGCTTAAAATCCTTGGGCAAGGATGGTAGGATGGTGGTCAGTGAACTAAAAATAGCACTGAGAACATGCACAGATTTAGCAGTGACACTGGTGATTCATGATTTATCTGATTCTTCCACTTCAAAAAATATTTTCTAGCATCTCTGCATCAACTTACATCTTCTCTCCAAGATCTGCTGCATTAAAAAATCAGTAGAGCATAAATTTCTTCCATTTTCAAAATAATAGGAACCCGGGATTTTCTGGATTTCATATTTTAAGGACTCTGAATGAGATCTCTGCTTATATTGTACATTTGTACCATTCAATGTTTCTTCCTAAAATATGCTGATCTAAGAGAGACTATGTGAAAAGACCTGTAGTAGTAAAAATTGAAATTATTTATGCTCCAATCCGTATTTTTCCTTCTAGGGGCAGGGAGGTCTGCCATAGCTCTGTAACTTCTTTCATTTTTCTTCAGTTTGTAATTAAGAGAGTTTTGGAGGCTAAGAAGTATTAAATGAAGAGGACCATGGCCACTCTCCCTCCAGAGCTCCCCCTTGGCAGAGAGGGCTCCTTTCTCCCTTGCTGTTGTAGATTGTTTTAGGGAGGCCCTGCAGTCCTGAGCTGTAATTGTTGCTGTATTAAGGGAGGTTCTTACATACTTTTTTTTAGAAACATTTTTAAAATGCATGCACATATAGCCCTGGAGCCCCAGTTCCCCTCTTTGCACAGACAGGAGCGGCTGTGTTTGATTAACAGCCATGACTGGCAACCAGAAAAACAGCACATAAAATCTGTGATAAACAAGGATACTTTGATCCTGGGACTGTGTGGAGAAGTAGCCTTCATACCTCATTAACAAAGTGTCAGCTTCACCTATCTCTGCTTGATAACAAATGACAGTCAAAGATAAGAAATCTCTTAGTGACACCCTGCACCCCTGAGCCCCTGCACTTTGCCATGGGCTGGGAATCCAGGGATCTTGGCATCCTGCAGGCTACTCTCTACTATTTCTCTACTCTCTACTCTCTACTAGCACTCTACTACTACTCTACTGCACTCTCTACTATTTCATTTAACAACATGTCTGACTTCTGTCCTTGAATTCCTGAGCACGGGCTCTTACCTGTAACAGCTCTAGAGTCTGGCAGGAAGAAAAGTTGCTTTTATCACTAAAATGTGACTCTGATCACACATCAAGAGTGGATTTGTTGCTGAAGTGGGGACTATTTTTGTAATCACATTTTCAGAGAACCAAGCCAGACATTATTTAACATTGGTAAAGTAGACACATTTTTACAGTGGGAAAGAGTCATGTTTCTACAATTCTTTGTGGTAACAAACCAAAGATACTGATTTTTTTATATCTGATATAAAAAATGAATTTCCTTTTGAATATCCCTGCAAGTGAGTGCTGTAAAAACAAAAGGGAGTGTGTGAATTTTTATAATACATGAGTCAGTTTGTGTCGTGTCTTCCGTTAAATCAAATCAAGTGCTGCTTATGCCATTACATTTCTAAGAGTACAAACAACATATTATGGAACTTTAGTTAGGTGCATAAGGATTANTCTTGAAGGTGTCTTTTATGTGACACAGGAGGTGGGTGTTTGTAAATTTAACTTATGGTGTGGCATTTGAAATGGATCCTATTAACCTGGGCCCTGAGGTTTCCAACATTTTGTTCCCACTAATTTTTTCTTATCTGTCATTATCAAATGCTGTATTAGTATTATGTAAGCATTTTAAATGATAGTAATTTGAATGATTTTGTTATAAGAAGAGTGATTTACTAAATCCATTTGAGAATTNAACCTAACTAAAGTTTCATAATCCCATCCAAAGGATTCACCTATAATTCTGGTGGCAGGAGAAAGGGGGAGGTAGAAAATGAGAAATATTTTTAATTAATAACTAACACATCTGGTATATATATATATATTTACTAAATCCATTTGAGAATTAAACAAAACTTACTAGCCAATGTTTCATGTTTTGTCAGCAAAATGTGAAGTACAAAAAATCAATATAAGGAAATATTTTGAAATGTTCTTAAATCATATGAAATCATAGCTGTTATAAGCATAATAGGTGATAGAACAGATGGGTGAAATAAAGTGAGTTTATCTGCCAGCAGCTGCAAGTCAATTAACCAAGAAAGCATGTTTACCATATTTCTATTTCTACTTCTATTTCTATTTCTATTTCTGCCAGAAATTAAAAGCCCAGAAGGAAAAAACCCACCATATCTAACAAGAAAATGCTCAGTTTTGTAGGCCTTTTCCCCCTGCCCTTTCATAAATCTGTGTAATCCTCTTCAATGGTGAGTGTAGATGTTTATAAATATTTTGAAGGAGCCCCTCCTGGAAGAGCTTCTGGCAGCTGGGAATTGGCTCCAGTGCCCACAGCAATGTTATCAGTGCTGTAGCTTTAACTGCAGTACTTCATGCTTTCTGAGAGCAATATTCAAATGACTTGTCAGGATAAACTTTGTATTATGCATTAGCTGTTAGAAAAGCTGGTACTGGAGTGAGAATACACAAATACCCCTTTCTCCCTTTCCTGACCTCAAAAGAGTGGAGAAAAATATTTGCAGACAGATTGCAAGGGGTGAGAGACTGCAACAAAACCTTGCTCTTTCTTCTTGTCCTTCTTATGTTTTTGAGTGTAGTGAAGACAGTGACTCTAAAAATTAAAGTTTTATGAGGCAGTTTGTAAACCTTCAAGTATTGCTCCATCAAATTTATTTTTGGACTCTGCCAATAATTCCTAGTCCATGACCCATTCAGTCCAGCTTATCTGCAGTTGCCTACAGTCACATTTTCCTGCTTCCAATTCAGACAGCCAAACCCCTACTGAATACTTTTCTGCCAAGGTTTCTTTACAAAGCCAGCTGCTGCTGCTGGGACCACCTTTTTGTGGTGCCTGTAGGATTACAGCACACACAGTGCAGATATGTGCCTACAGCCCCATCTCTTTGAGTTGTACAGTGAGAAAAAGTTCACTTTCACTTTTTAAAGTTCACTAAATACTCACTTAGAAATGTTACAGGGTAAATATAATCCTTGTGAATACAAAGAATGTCTGAAGACACAACTCAGGTGTGTCTCTTGAGTACAGTGACCTTCTGAGGACGTGGCAGGGTGGCTTCAGGTGGCACCAGTTGTCCCTTTCCTCATACCTGGCTCCCTCTGTGTTAAAGGGAGCTTGGGAACAGGTATGTGTGATGGCCAAAGATGGAATTGTGCAGGGAGAAACCCTTCACAGATTCCATGCCCACAATGATACAATTTTTGCTCTGGAAACTCTTTGAGTACAACATGAGATATTCTGAGAGAGACTTTACTTGCAAGCTGTTGAGACAGAATTGGTGAACTGAGGGCTGGTAATGGAAGAAATGGCTGGAATAGTATGAAACCCTAAAGTACAGTAGCAGGATGTATTTTCCAATGTAAAACTTTTATGATTGCTGCTTTTTAGAGTAGGATGAAATCCTGGCTGAATTGCAATTGGCAGTTTGTTATAGCAGCTTGTCTTGAATTTCTCATGAGCTGAGGTGGTTGTTCTGGTTGGGGGGAAACAGTCCCCCAAAAGGAAGAATGGTACCAACTAAATCAGAAAGAACTGCCTCTTGTACTTAACTGGAATCTTATTCTAATATCATTCAGTCCCTCTGACACCCATCTTTTTTCCCCAGATAATTTTAAAGAAGCATGCGTACTCAAAGCTAATAAAAAGAAATTTTATTGAAGCGTTTTCTGTAAAGAAAAAAAATTCTGTCTGGTAGTTCTTCTCCTATCTCCATTTTATCTTCTACTTTGAAGAAACTTTATTTTGAAGTGAGGAAAATTATTTTGGAAAAGATTTAAATGTCTTGTTGAACAGCTGCAGAATGCAGTGCCTTGGGTTTTGCTCCTATTTAAAAAGTCTTTGCATAAATTAACAGAATGGAAACATTTATAATATATTGACATATTTTGACTGTGGGCTCCTGTTGCAAAAATTTTGATTAATTGAAAAAAATCACAATATGCATTTTTCTTCCAGCTTGGAATTAAACCACTGCATTTTCCAGTCACCACTACTTCAGAAAGAAGAAATATAAAAATGGGTAGGCATAACAGCTACTGAAATTCTCTGGTGTGCCTCTTTAAGTTTATTTCCTTTTCTACAGTTTCGATCAGTTGTCATTTCATTTGATTTTGCTGTGCTTTGGGACAAATGATGTACTGATCATGATAGCCCACTATTTTACAACACCACCAGCAGGAAAATGTTGATTATGACAAAATTAAACCAAAGCCCACGACATTAAATGATAATAATCCCTGATTTTTTGTCTGTCTGCTGCTCTGTGCACTCCCACTCTCCTGACCCTGGGAGGTAAAATTTTAATAAGTTTGCCAGTATTCTGAATTCAGACCGAGTTGGCTGCAGTCCCAACGGTGAATTTACTACCAGGAGCTTTCTGGGGGCCTCTGCACTCTCTTGTGCTTGGCATTGCACAAGCACACAGTGAGAGATTGTTTCTGACCTAAAAAACTGCCTCAAAGCTGTGCAGGCAAACAACATGCAGCAGAAGCTGGAGCTGAGACTAATTAATCTAGTGTGCTGACTCCAAACATCAATTAGCTGGGAATAAATTTTAATCCCTGCTTGAGCCAGGCAGGGTTTCATTTGGTATCAAGAGGTGACAGGCTGTATCATTCATTTTCCACACTTTGTGTTCTGGGAAGAGGCTTAATATAACAAGTCCTTATCTTTTCTGGATGTTGCACAGTTGCAATCACCTTGTTTCTGGGAATACAAGTGAAGCTGCCCAGTTCAGAGGGTGCTTAATATTATTTCTTCATTCTTGTTACTTGTCCCCCTGCCAGGAGCAGCAGCAAGACCCCAGTTTGTGTCCTGGTTGAGGTTGTGCACCACTGAAGGATGTGCTGCAGCCTGAGGAGCACAACCTCAGTGAAGCCAGGAGCTGCCACAGCTCATCCTCAAAGAGCTGGATGGTTTCAGTCAAAGTAAAAAATGTACAGCAGAAATAATATAGTAACACAAATCTTGAAGTCATATATTCATTTGATACATAGGCAGAAAATTATTCTAGAAGCATCTGAATTGGCCTCTCAGTCTGTGCAGGAGCCCATACTGGCCTGTGAGTCCTGGTTTCAGTGCTGTCCAAATCACTTTTACAATTCCTTTTTCTGCAGAACTGGGGAATAATAGATACTGTGCAATTGGATGTAATGTGTTGGGTTGTGAAGGGCAGAGAAATATTAACCACAGTTGGCAGAACAGCTGGGACTTGAACAATTAGCCTCTAGACACGTAGATAAAGCTCTCCTCTTCAAAGCCCTAAGATGTTTTGAAGGAGATTAGTTCCTCATTCTCATTTTGCTTTGCAAAAATTGTGTGAAACTTCCAAGATTATATATAGCGACAAAACAGCCTAAAGCAGTGACCAGAATTATGTTACCTATGATTAATAAAAAATGACAACACTGTCTGTATGTGGCCTATTTCAGCAGGAGGAACCCACAAGTTCCAAGCACAGAGCCTGGTCTCCATCCTGCTCTCCGTGGTGAAGGAGTCATCACTTGAGCTGGTGCAAGAACCAGCCTTTTGCAGAACTTTGCAAGCTCCACGTGTGGCACAGTTGATCTCCCACTGTACTGCAGCCACTCTGTGTCTGACACACTGTAAGATCCAGCAGTTCCACTTCATCCCCCCCAAAAAAGGACAGTGGATGGTTGAGGATTTGGGGACGGATGTTTCCCCTTCCTTTGGTTACTACAGGGCCAGAGGATCTCACTGCAAAACCAATTTGTGGGGCATGAGCCCAGGCTTTGTGAGCTTTCCCATGATCCTGCATGCTGAGAGAGCCCCAGGGGGGTGAATTTGGGTAAAAGTAAAGCCCTTGTTCATGGCTCTGCAGGGTTTCTGAGGTCCATGGTCTATGGGTGCCATATGGGATGATCTTCTGGAAGTCCTAGTGGTTGGTAATTTGCCCTCAATTATTCCAGCTTTAATTTCTAGCCTCCAAAATGGCCTACACTCTGTAATATAAAAAATAAAAGCAACTATTAGCCATACAAATTCCTTGTTTGTTTGTTTGTTTGTTTGTTTGTTTGGTGTGTGTGGTTTTTGGTTTTTGGGGGTTTTTGGAGGGGGGTTAATGGGTTATTTTTGTTTGTTTGGTTGCTGTTGTTGTTGTTGTTGNCTGTTATTGTTGTTGTTGTTGGGTTTGGGTTTGGGTTTGGTGAGGTTTTTTTATTTTGGGGTTTTTTTTTCCCTTTCTGTGTCCTTTTCAGCAAATAAAACCATTTCAACACGTCCCTTAGTTGGTTTGTTTTTGGAATCAGGCACGTTCAGCAACTTGATGCCCCTTTCTCGTAGCACCAAGGAAGTGATTCATTACTGATTGAGAGAGTCAGTGTGCAATCAGTATCTGTTATGACTTGATTCTGCTCTGCTCTTTTACTTGCCTTTTCTCTAAATAAGAAAAATTCCTGTGAAGTGGGGGTGGTGTCAGTTTTGTGATCAGATGCAGCCTGCAGCAAGATAAACATGGAAATTGTAAGGAAGACTTCTTTTTACTCTCTGAAGCTTTTTGTTCAGTGTAAAATAAAGGTCACTTTAGAGAAACATGTCAAGAATTCTAGCAAGGCTGGCTGACATCTAACATAACCAGAGAACCAGGCAGTTTAAAAAGGATTTAAAACAGCAAAGGGAAAAAGGAAATATACTAAAAATCTTTTTTAGAAGTCTACAAGTTTGCTTTTTGAATGTGAGGACATTCAATCTGGGTCATGTCTTCTGAACTGCAGAAAGCTTCAGGTGTAAAATGATCTCTCCTCTTACAGTTTAGAGTTGCAGCACAATGAACCCACCACTTTCCCCTCCCTTGTGTTTTCCAGGCATGGTAAACTTGGTAAAGTGAGATGACACTTAGCAGATATTTATATGCTGAATTTCAAAAACAAACATACAGCTTTAAAGAACAAGCCTCAACAGATACAAATAATAATACCAATTTATGAATCACTTCCTGAAACCTCTGCTTCCTTTGGCATGTCTCATTCCTGCTGAAATTGGAAGAACTGGAATGTAAGTTATTACAGAAGTCACAGTAATCAGGACGTGTGAATTTAAAAGGAGCCTTTCAAATATTGTTGGGAGTGTGTAAGATGTGCTTCCTCTGCTATCCTTTCTCTGATGCAGAATGACATTGATTTTCTTCTTTGATGGTCAAGATTTTAGAGTTTGTGCCCTAACAGGTACACTAGGTATAAAGGCAGAGGAAGCTCTGATTTTGATTTTGAATTTGATTTTGAAGCTGTTGTGTTCTTATCTAGTAGGTGTATCAAAAGTCCTCTGGTTCTGGAGAGCTACATGGGTGAGGATTTGAGAGGCAGCACCATTTTCAAGATCCAGCACCATTTTCATCTTATTGACTGGGAATCTGGGGAAAAGTTGGCCTTGGTCATCAGCCTAAATCAAATTAATACTTCTCTTTTAAATGCAGGACTAAGCATGACCTGCCTCTCCAGCTGCTTTAAAGGCCTTCCATGAACAAAGTAGATACATAAGAATTTACTTGGCCCTCTGAGAGGACACCTCTGACGTGTGACCCTGGATAATGCAGCTCACACAGGGTATTTACAAGCAGGTCGAGGTACAGCTCAGATCAGCTTGGGTCATTGCTCACCTCACAGCAGTTCATGCATTTGTAATCTGACAACTGAATGATCAGACAGTGAGTTAAAGTCAAATGTGCTTTTAAATCCTGCTGCAAAAACACAGGCTCATGCAGCCAGTCATTTCCTGATACAATGGGTGCTTCCTTCCCTTAACAGCAAACTAAAATATTTCACGTTTCAGTAGCTTCTGATGGAAAAGCCAAAGCCAATGAGATTTCCCAGCTAGCTTCCATCTCAGCCTTGTCCCTTTTCCCTCCACTGGAATGTGCCCCCACCCATCACTACAGTGCCAAAGTCTGCCATGGGAAAATTCTTTCACCCGTGTCTCTTACTTCACAGCAGCAGTTAATTTTAGGGAAGGATCTCAGCACTGCACAGGAGTTTGGTGAGGAGTGAAGGATCTCAGCACTGCACAGGAGTTTGGTGAGGAGAGAAGGATCTCAGCACTGAATAGGGAGTTTGGTGAGGAGAGAAGGATCTCAGCACTGCACAGGAGTTTGGTGAGGAGTGAAGGATCTCAGCACTGCACAGGAGTTTGGTGAGGAGGGAAGGATCTCAGCACTGCACAGGGAGTTTGGTGAGGAGAGAAGGATCTCAGCACTGCACAGGGAGTTTGGTGAGGAGAGAAGGATCTCAGCACTGAA
>VWZP01001899.1:198469-330402 GCA_013396995.1 Dicaeum eximium
CCCTGTCCCTGTCCCTGTCCCTGTCCCTGTCCCTGTCCCTGTCCCTGTCCCTGTCTCTGTCCCTGCCATGCCAGCTGCTCCCTGCAGCATCACAGTGCAAGGGCTGGCAGATCCAGGAGGAATCCCCATGACAGCCCCTCTCAAGCATGAACTGCAGCAACTCTTGCTCTTCAAAGTCAGCATAACGCCCATCATTTATTCATCCCCAGATGTATTCATCCTTCCATTATTTATCTGCATTTGTTTTACTACTGTCATTACAATTTCATAAACTGAAGCACAGAGAAGGAGATGGGAAGTTAAAGACAGAGGAAGGTGCTGGACAAAGACCCTGGGCTTGCTTCTCCTTGGCTTCTGAGTGCCTTCAGGTTTTGTGTGAAGGCATAACACAATCAAGCAAAATTTCTCCTCTTTGTTCTCTTGGTGGAAATCCTTTCTGCCCCCTCAATCCCTCTGTGTAGTCATTTATATTCTGTCCATGTGGTGAGGACACTGGAGTAGTGGTAGTCCATGCTGCCATGTACAAAAGCCAAGGGAAAGGCAGGGATGGATGGGGAAGGGATGTTGGAGCTGCAGGTGAGCATCTTCCCTCCTCAGTGCATTCTGTGAGGAGGGGGAATGAGCTAATGTGAGGAAGAGGAGGAATGAGCTGGCTTGAGGTCTGCCTGTACAATGAACAGATGTAGATTTCCAATTTCTGGCCATGGTGGGGTGTGGGGATTCCAGGGGAAGTGGGAGGTTGTGTTGAAAGGGGTTGGTGGAGAATCCTGTGTCAAACATCCCTGTGTCAAACACCCCTGTGTCAAACATCCCTGTGTCAAACACCCCTGTGTCAAACATCCCTGTGTCAAACATCCCTGTGTCAAACACCCCTGTGTCAAACACCCCTGTGTCAAACACCCCTGTGTCAAACATCCCTGTGTCAAACACCCCTGTGTCAAACATCCCTGTGTCAAACATCCCTGTGTCAAACATCCCTGTGTCAAACATCCCTGTGTCAAACCCCCCTGTGTCAAACACCCCTGTGTCAAACATCCCTGTGTCAAACACCCCTGTGTCAAACACCCCTGTGTCAAACATCCCTTCCCTGGCTCCCTCCTCCACAGGGTACCTGGGCTGGGGACAGGTGAAGGGGAATTTTTGGATCCCTGTTCTTCACCCGTGGCAGCTGCTGGCCCTGTGTGCCCATCATGAGTCACCTGCAGGGGAAGGAGCCTTGGCCTGAGCCACCTCCATGATCTTGTCTGGACACAGAATTTCAAACACCAGGTGCATTAAGGCCACTCACTTTCCCAACTCCAGCCCTCCTGCAGCACAGGGCTTTTTGCAAAGTGTTATTGACCTTATAAAAAAAACCATAGCTGTCTTTCTCTAACTACTGCCCTCTAAACCTCAAAAAATATGCAGCACTATTGTAAATCAATGTCCAAAAACACTACTTTTTTTTTTTTTTCTGGAGGAACCATTTTGTAGAAAAAGGACATTTCTTTTTTTAAAAAAAAGTATACAACATTTCCTAAAGAATCATTTTGAGCCTTTTCAATCAGCCAGATATTCACTTTATGCTACGAAACCACAGATTTGTTATTCAATTTATAGAAAAAAAAAAAGGAAAAAAAATTGCTATTTCACTCCTATATACAATAAAATGTAAATTGCCATTAAATGAGATTGTGGCATATAAACCTTTTATGTAAATCAGGACAAGAGGCTAAGCAGTTGTAAAAAGTCCTTGGCATGAAAAGTGGAGTGTTTCAGATTATATATGTTCTGGATTTTTAAAAGGACAACTTATCTGTGGCTTTGTGTAAAACAACTGCAGGTTTGGAAAAACATGAATCCAACAAAATGAAATCACAGCCTTAGAGATGAAAATTTAATCAGAGAGAGAAAAAAAAAAGCACTAAATAATACATGTCGATGTCATGGATATTTGAACATTTGTTGCACAATATATGGCACAGAGGGTTGTTTCTCACAACAGAAGTTTATATTCTGAGGGGTTTTCTGCACTTAAGCACAGGTGAGGAGAGCAGCTGTGAGATGGAGGAGCAGGAGTTAGCATTCCAATAACTGTAGAAAGTGAATTTTGCTGGAATTTTGTCCTTGCCAGGCATGAATGAACACACAGGCTCTGGGCCCAGCAGATCTGGGGCATTGTCTGTATATTCAGATGTGCAACCAACCAAGAAAAGGAACTTTTATGTACTATTCTCTTACTTGGGTATTCTTACTATATTATTTTTATTAGATTTTAAGGGTTCCCTGGCTAGCTCTGGTTGCAGTAATAGCCCTATTTTCCCATTATTGTCAAACAAAAGTACTAATGTTATCTCTTAATTTAGGGTAAAAGATATGGCCAAGGATGCACCATTAGAGATCAGAACTATTAAGTGGCAACAGTTTCCTTATTTCTGGACTTGGAGGATGCAGAGGAAATGTACACAACTGCCATTTTGTTTGGAAATATTCTCCCAAAATAATGTTCTCTCTCTGGGTAGTATGCACATATTGGAATTTTATGGCATTTGTAAAGCACTTGGATCACATAATTCTGCACTAGAACAGTGTAAATTTGGGCCAGTTTCATATGCATCATAACACAGAATGTAGAGGGACTTGAAATATTTATAGTATTGTGCTGTGTGATATCTTAATGCCATCCCTGCATTTACATTTCATTTAACTATTATCCTGCCCTTAGGGAAATCTCTTTTGCCCAAGAATGCACACTCTCTGTAACAAATAGGATCAAAAAAATCTCAAAAAAGAATTGAACAGCATTAATATTTATAGAAGGAGAAATATCTGTGAGTTCACCATTATCCAGAATATTGACCTAGAGAAGCATTTTTGCACTTGATTAAAATCATTATTAAGCACTTGGACTGGATATGGTAGAAAAACCTTAAAGGAAAAATGAGGAGAATATATACTGCATAGTGTGCTCCATTGTTAAAACTTTCTATGCATTGGAAGTGTCTGATTGTCCATAGCAAATCTCCTGTTGGCATCTGTGGTTTAGATTCCCCTTGGAAGGTCTCTGACCATCTCCTGTGTGGGAAGACTCAAATGCTTAAGGGGTATCTGGATGATTTTATAATTCTTCAGAGTTCACCTCAGAAGGTGAACAGCATTTTCCATCGATCTAGGAAAAATAAACCAGAAGGAACTCAAGGGAAATAAGTTTCTGACAGACAGACCAGCAGTTAAAAATGATGGGACCTTGGTCTGAAGTGGGACAGAAACTCCAAGCCACGACTGGAAATCAAGTCCAAGGTGGGTGAACTGCCCTTTGACCAAAGCCCTGACCTGAGAGCAGTCCCTGTCCTTGCTCTGCTGCAGACCCTCCCTTTACACCTGCTTTGTGTGGGTTTTTTCAGTTTTTTTTCTGTGTACAAAGAGCATCTAAACTGCTGGGGTGGGGGCTGGCTCTGTCTTCTGCAGGGACCTGCCTCTTTTACATCCTTCGGAAGAAATTGGAGCCATATCACCTCCAAGTATTTCACAATAGGCTGGTTTCTGGAAAATTTGGAGCTTTTTGACATTGTTTCTGGGCTTGTAATTAAAACAAATGCAAAAAACCTGCAGTTTTCCTCTCCAGCACACATCCTACTTCTCAACCAGCCTTGCTACAGTGTCCACTGAGATCACAGTTTTAATAAAAATGCCTTCAAAGCATTAATTCCGCTGTTATTAATTCAAAAAGCCTCTCAGAAGTTCAGTATTCATAAAAGAAAAATCTTCTTTGGCTCACCAATATATAAAAGTAATCCTTCTAATACAGCAGCACTGTATCAACAGGAGCCAAATGCTACAGATATAATTACTGGGCATCACTGGCTCAGGAGTCATAAAATCCTTGACTGAATAAAAAAGCCAGAGTTCTATTAATAAATTATAACAATTACTTCTTGTAGCAAACAAACCCCGTATCTCCTTATGATAAAGAAATGCATATTTATGAAAAGATTAAATAATCTGATTATGTAAGAGCATTTTTGTGGCCTAAAAATGTCCAGGCATGCTATTATCACTAATCTTTACACTGAATTCCAATCAGGGTATGGTAACAAGAAAAGAAGAGTGCTGTCCCTCAGTGAAATTTGAGAGACAGGGTTTCCCTCTTGTAGGGAAAAACTGCATCTCACAAGAGTTGTCTAAATATTCTGTTTAAAGTGATTGAGTCAGTGTAGTCCACCTGGATTTCCAGAGGATTTTGGAATAGGATATTTTGGAATAGAAGATAATGAAACCTTGCAACAATGGCATGAGGAGAAAGATCTTTGTGTGGATGAAAAAATGTTAAATGATTGTTATCAGAAGATACAAAAATCTGCAGGGAGGCTGCTGAGGGGATGGACCAGGCTCTTCTCAGTGCCCAGCAACAGGACAAGAGGCAATGGGCAGAAAATGAGGCACAGAAGTTCCACCTGAGCATGAACAAGAATTTCTTTATTGTGCAGGGACTGAGCACTGAGCAGGCTGCCCAATACCCCTAAGTTTATACAAAGTTTTAGTTTACCAGTGGTATTACAGAATAAGATTCCAAGTTTTTAATATAGACAGTTGTCTGAAAGTTTCTTGTCAGTGCCCAACTGCAGTCAAAAAAAGTTAATCTAGAAATTAAATCTTAAATCTTTTTTCATTCAGACCGAATTAATCCAGTAGTAGCTGTACAAAACATTAGAAATTGTGTGGAAAAGAGCAGAGAACAAAACAGAGAATAATTTCCCATCTCTGAACACTGCATGCTGTTCTGGTGCTTGCATTCTAAAGGACCTAGAAGAACTAGAAAGGTTCAGAAAATGGCAACAGGCTTGTCAAAAATTATTGGGCAACTTCACTTGAAGGCAGGATTAAAGAGACAGGAATCCTTCAGACTGCCAAAAGAAAAGCCTGAGGGATGTAGACCAGGGGGTGACATGACAGAGTGCATGATGATTGATTGTTCACAGCTTCATCCACCACGAGAACAAAAAGATATGAAACAGAGCTAGCAGGATCTAAATTGGAAATAAGGGATATGATAACAGACCCGAGGAACTCCCTTGTATGTGCTGGTGGCTGACAGGCATTTGCATGAGGATTGCAGGGATTTATATAAGGGAAATCTGTGTGAAGGAATGCTCAGTGCCCAGAAACCAGCTCTGTTTTGGGAATTCCCTGAGCTGGCAAAGGCTGAATGGTAGGAGAGTCTCAGAGGAGGATCGTGTTTCTCAGCCATCTGCATTTGACCTTTGGTGGAAACAGAATATTAGGTGATCTGGATCTTTTTTATACTTCACTGTGGTTTGCTTATGTTCTTCTATAACATTTTTTTCAGTACTTAAAGGGGGCTTATAAAAAAGTGGGAGAATGACTTTTTACAGGGGCAGATAGTGAGAAGACAAGGGGGACCAATTTTAAACTAAAGGCAGAGAGATTTAGACAGGGGAGAAATTTGTCACTCAGAGGGTGGTGAGTGGCACAGGGTGTCCAGAGAAGCTGTGGATGCCCCAGGATCCCTGGAAGTGTTCAAGGCCGGGTGGAAGGTGGCAGTGGAAGGTGTCCCTGCCCAGAGCAGGCACTAAATGATCATGAAGGTCCCTTCCAACACAAACCATTCCCAGATTCTCTGATGGTCCAGAACAGGGCAAAGCAATTTCTAGCTGCAGGTTCCCTGTCTTATAGTTCAGGGAATGCTATAGAGAATATGCTGTAATTAACAATTTTCCCCATGTTCTTGGCAACAGGACCAAATATCCCAAGTTATATATTTGTAGCAATATGCAATGAAATTGTAACTGTGAACATTTCCATCTGGATTGTTGGTTGTGCTGAACATACACCACTGGCAGCAAAACAGTGAACTAAAGTAGTGTAAATTACCCTTTCACATTCTTTTCAGGCTCTTCTGTGCTGCCAGAGCAATGTGGAATGGTCTTAAATTAGTGAACACCAGGCTGTTCCAGCTTAAATCTGCCATTTTTCCAGAGAGGGAGTCCCTGCCCATTTGACTTCTGACAGGAAAGAGCAAGAGGGAGATGGGAGGAGAGTAAACTTGTCACTGATGTGGTCCATAAATGCGTGCTGCAGAGCCACCTTCTTGAGTTTGGGTGGCAAAGAAGTTGAAACAAATGACACAGAAAAATGCTCTTTGGATTTGAGCTGCTTCAAGATTAATTTGTTGTCCATCAGACTCGTGAAGCTTAACTAATGCTTTGTGAACTATATCAACTAGGATATCTTTTTTCTTCAAATATCTTTTCCAGTTCATTAGCCTGTAACTAAAATGTCTCTTGGGTAAGCTACAAATTCTAGAAGCCCTAATAAACTGACTAACCTAGAGTCTGTTCCCATCCCCAAGCTGCTTTCCCTTTTGTAATTTGGCAGGGTTATTCCTGTCAATATATTTTTTTTCTATAAAAAGAGTTGATTATTTTCCACCAGCTCTGTACTTGACCTCATCCTTCCTGATGCAAACCTTAAAATTAATGGGACACTGCATGTATCAGCTGAATTTTAAATTTAAAGCCAGGCCTCTTGTTTGATGGCACCTCCAGGCCAGATGTAATTGGTGGATTTGCTTTTCACAGATTTTTAGCCCGTTTTAACTTTTAGATATGTGTTGTTAAAAGACAACCATTAGCTGAGAAATACAGAATATATTTTTTACCATGATATAGGCGTGCAGTACCATTTTTGTGAGAAAGCATAAAAATCAAGGCTTGCTTAGCTGCCCTTCATCGTGGCCTGGTGGCAACAATGGGCAAAGCTTTGTCCTGCAAAGGCTAAGGGGGCAGAAATTCCAATAATAAGGCACAGATGCTTTCATTATCATTAGCAAACATGCTGGATTATTCATGAAAGTTCTGCTAAAAGAGATAAGAACCAAGAATTTCCAATTCTTGAGGTTCAGAAGGTGCTTTAAGAAGATCACGTAATAATTTGAGGAGAGCTTTTTACTGTATGAATATTTTATTTTTTATTTTTTGGTTGTTTGCTTTCATTAAACTACTACTGATTTATGTGGGTTTTGGGTTATTAGTGAAGGAAGTTATAGTACTTAAAGGCTTTTCACTTAGTATGGTTTTTTTCTAAAACTTAATTTTGTTTGTAATCATTTGTGACTTGGATAATGAGTTGAATAAACACTCGAATAATTTAACAATGTATTTTGCAAAGCTCAATTAAGGTAATTATTTCAAAAGGTAAATAGATGATTACGAAGTTTTGGCTTGCTATAGTTAGTAATCTTGTTCTGATTTTTATTGTAATTTGAGCTATCATTTTTATAATTGTAAAGGAAGGAAATATTACAAATTTATAATTTGTAAGGAAGGAAAACTTATGTGATTATTAACAAAGGATTTTCCTCAGAAGAGTTTTATTGAAATACGAGACTATAAAGTTGTAATTTTTTTCTTAACACTGTGAGAAAAAAGGGCTTTTCTGGAGTACAATGACGTGTTTGTCTTTTTTGAAAAGCTTCAGCGACTTTTTAAAGGGCTTTTTGAGCTTTAAACGTTAAAACTTTTAGAGATTTGATGTCATAGTGTTTTCTTAGCAGGTTAAAAAGTGGAGTAACGTTGTAGGGACACAGCTGGTGGTGATTGGGAGTGGTTAATTGGGGTAATTGTGGCTGAGCCTCATCCCTGATGGGCTACAGGTGTGTGGGACAGGTGACAGGGACTGAAGGTGATGGGACAGGGGGTGCTGAGGGCACTGCCCAACCACAGAAGGGAGCAGAGAGCTCACAGGTGCAGGGCATTGAGATCAGGAGTGTAAAAGGTTGTACTGAGGGAGAACAAAGAGCAGGTGCCTGAAGCCTTCTGTGATGTTGGTTGTGGCTCCATTGTCCCTCTGCTGTAGAGTAAGTTATTATTTGTAATTTTTAGAATAAGTTGGGCTTAGTAGAGTTTTTTCAAAAGTTGCTGTAAGTCTTGCAAGGTGTTGGTTTTGCTTTGAAGCTGGTTTTTTTTTTTTGTGGTTGTTTCTTGTTTTTTTTTTTAATTTTTAGATATTTCTGGGGTGGTATTTCTTGCCTGTTTGAGGTTGAAATTGTTATTTCAGCATTTTGAACTTAGTGACATCATTTTTTTTGTTGAGTTTGCTTTACTTTTTTTTTGAGTTGGTGTTGTAGTGAGTGAGTTGTTTATGTAGTGTAAAATTCTTTGGTTGTGGGTGTTTTTGTTGGGTTGGGACAAAGCTCTTGTTTTGAAACATGGATAAATAGTAGTAAACTTTATCTGTTCTGGTAAAATTTACTGATAATCTTGTAGTGGTTTTGTTCTATTGATGGTTGGAACTGAAAAGGTAAATTGAAGGATATCTTCTGGATGCTGTGGAATATTGAAAAAAGTTTTTTTAAATTGAGGGGAACAAGAGGCTGGTCTTCTGGAATCACTGATAGAGAGGGAAGTTCAGGTTGTAGAGGGTTTATGTCTCCTATGATCTTGTTGATCATTTTTATGTAGTGGAGCAATCTTGAGGAATCAAAGGCTTTCTTATGAATGACAAAAACTGGGGAATTTTAGGGATTGTTTGTAGGTTTGATGTGGTCTTTCCGTAGTTTTTAATTTATTAATTTTTTTACAGCATTTAATTTTTTCTGTTCAAGAGGCTCTTGATATATTTAAATGGGTTGATTAGTTTTTTATTATAACTTTAGAGCGGTAGATGTTGTGATTTGTATTAAAAATTTACTTTTATCTTTGTTCTCCACTGGGACAACAGGTTTCTCTCTTACACTGTGATGGGTTTTTGCACTAAGAAGGGATGGATGGCTGCTGGTTTTCTTTGTTTTGGGACTTGTAACAGTAATCATGAATTCACTTTGTAGACACAAGGTAGCTCTTTTAATTTTTGTGAGAGTACCTATGGGTGTTATTAAATTTTAATTGCTTGGCTAGGAAGTCTGAGAAATTACGGTGATGTCTCCTCTTGTGTCCAGTACATTTGTAATATGAATTATTTTACTCAAGTGTGTCAGACTGCATGTCAGTTCTGGCTGTTCATTGTTGATATGTTTTATCTAAAGCACATGAGGTACTGGGCTGGAACTATTAAAAGGCACTTTTTGGCCTATAACTTGTTTATTTATATTTGTTGGTAATGCAATAACTTTTGTTCTTGGTTTAATTACCATTGGAGTAGTGTGGGCAAGAGCTGAAATCAGCTCTTCATTACAATTTGCTGAGATGACAGCTGGAAAATCTGGAGGTCCAAGAATTTTATTAATGACTTTGCTTATAATCAGAAAGTCTTGTCTTTCTTGTGAAGTACTAGTAACTCATGTGGGAATGTATTTAAAAGTCTTCAAAAAAATATATTAATTTGGAACATATTAGTTTGTTTTGTGGTTTTGGAGGTAATAAGCTGGAATTGCTTGGGAAATGGCTGGTGATGGCACAGATTCTATTTGGTTTAGCGTTTTTAAGGTATGTTTGGTTTGTTTCTATGTTTTTGTGACTGAGCTGCTATGTTTTTCTGTGTGGTGGGTTTTTTGGCTTTTTTGTTAGAGGTTTTTTCTCTGTTAATTGGGAGTGACAAACATTTGTGAAATGCATTTTTGTACTGAGGGTAGATATCAGATGTTTTTGATTCTTGTAGTCTTGGGACAGTCTTTTTCTTGAAGTGTCTAAGCTTATGACACTGAAAGCAGGGGCTTTTAACTGAATTAATTTGTGAAGTGGTGAGACTTTTCTTAACAGTTTCTGGTGAGTTTTAAGTGCTTTTGTAAGCTGCTCTTTTAACACATTTGATTGTACTGTAGTTACATGTAAAGGTGTCTAATTTACTACAAGCAGATAGCATTTGGGGAATTGGGGGTTGTTCTGGTAGAGATAAAATGATTTTTTATGATCATCATTTGTGCTCGCAAATGTGAGGTTTTTAATTAAAAATGGATGTGTTGTTTCATTTGAACACTCTGCACTAGGTGAAAGGAAAAAACCAAATGTTTTGGGGGTTTTTCACTTCTGTACACCATCCTAATTAAAAAAATAAAATTGAATTTGTCCTTCTTTACAAGCTGAAACATCACGTTAGGATTTCAGGCTACTGTTTTGTCTGGGAATGGTTTCTCTTTTGTCCCTTGCAGTTTTACATAAGCAGTAAATAGAGGAACTGCATGCATGTTCTTTTTTAATTGGAATGGACATGTAGAGACTGGGGTGTCTTTATAAAGTGCACCACAGAATGCAATAAATGTTTTTCCTGTGCGTGCTGCCTGATCTCACAGACAGGAAAAGAGATTAAACAAAATGTCAGCTGAGAAATGTGCTTGATCCTGTGTAGCCAAAGAGCAACTACATGTTTAATTTTAAAGAAGCATTTTGACATATTCTGACACTTTAACCTTTTTATTATGGCACTGTCCCCTTTTTTGAGAGCACTGTAGTGGCAACATGGGTTTATCCAAGTACCATTTCCAAACAGCAGGCTGGCTTACTACTCTTCTACACTGTGTCTTCTAGAAATCTCAAAGTAAAGGGAATAAATGCCTCAGTGCTGATGAGATCAGGTTACATCTGTGCTGAAATGAATAAACTTATCTAAATCAACTCTCTCCCCTTTTGAGAGTTTATCATGTTATGATAGCTTTTTGTGGATTTTTTTCCAACAACCATGTTTACAGAAATTGTACCCTGGGATTTAAAGCATCCTGTTAGATTTTATAGAAAGTATAACAGCACAGTAACTATCAGCCTAAGTCTGAGGGAGCAATTCCTGGGTATGAGAATGGTTGTTGCTTTTCATCTCCTTTGTTTATAACAGGTTGTGTCACAAGGAAAATACCATGCACCACAATGCATCAGGCCATAAAGCAAAGCTGCTATTGCCAATGTGCTGAGGTAATAAATGTCACTGCTAAATGAGGTACTGCAACACCTTGAAGAGCAGTAGCTCATGTGCTTCTCAGTCTTTGCTCAGGTTTTGTCTGGATTATCCCTGTGGTCATATCACTTTTCCAAATTTTTGTATGGTTATCTTGTTGTCAGCTACATAAATAGACAATGAATGGCAAGGAGGCCTGATGTACTTGTACCTTCATGAAATATGTGGGTTTGCACTTCAGCACTCCTTAGTTTCTAAGATTTAATATGAAAATGAGCGTGGAAAGAAATGCATTTCCACAGGTATAATGAGGAGAGATGCACTCAGCAGTTTCCTCAGGCAGTGAAGCTCCAGCTCTTGGAGACTCATTACCAGCAGCAGCACCACGAGCTTTTCCCTGTGTGCTGTCATCCTTTTCTCACCTTTAATTGTGAAATGCTTCTTCATTCCCTGTGCTTTAACTCCTGCCCTCATTAAGGAGAGGAAAATTAACGGCTGGCATAGAAGTGGTGTTGTGGTACAAACATTATCCAGTGTACACATTTCTTCTCTGGCCAGTTCCACATGCAGGTTAATTTTATTCCAGCCACAAGAGGATTTTGTTCCCCCTGTCCTTTTGGGGCTCATGCTGCATTGTCCTCTGAGCATGGCAGAGGTGAAACAGCTCTATCTCAGGACTCTGTTCAGTCTACACCCAAAATTTCTCATATCCAATAAATGCTGACAAAAATCTTCCCCTCTAGCAGGGTTATTTCCACCTAAAGGAGAACTTGCCTCCAAAAATGTGATATACAAACCCAAAGATTGCTAGTTCCTACATAGGTTTTTCTTTGCCATTATTTCTTCTCAGTTTTCTTCTTCTTTCTTCATTTTATGTACTTGGCAAGAAACCTCCCCAGGCAGATCACTGTGCAGAAGATCAGAATACAAAAGGTAGGGAAAATAAAACCTGTATGTTCTGGGATGAGGTTTTTGGGGAATCCTAAAGAAAATCAGTGTTTTCCCTGATTTCCTTTGCAGTAGGAATTTAACATTTACACAGGAGGGAATAACTCCCAGATTCCCTTGGCAAAGGCTGCTGGACAAAAACTCTGTGGGAGCATCTCTCATT
This sequence comes from Dicaeum eximium, assembly GCA_013396995.1. Lineage (NCBI taxonomy): Eukaryota > Metazoa > Chordata > Aves > Passeriformes > Dicaeidae > Dicaeum > Dicaeum eximium. The sequence goes on from VWZP01001899.1 coordinate 210,402, forward strand.
CACTCCCCAGCCCACACCACAGAGTTCATGGTTTTTAAAAAAGAAATGTGGAAGGTGCAAGGTAAATTGCAGCTGTGATTGGTTGGAAGGCAGCTACAAGTGCATCTCTTGCAGAGTGGGTGAATTCTCTTCTTACTCAGCTGCTGCAGCCTCAGAACACTTCAGCTGGATCCAACAGAGCTTCTCTGAATTTGTCACAGGGAAAAAAGAAACAGACTCTGACACAATGGCTCAAATGCAGCTGACTTAATGCTTCTGCAAGAAGCTGTACTTTAAATTTTCTTCCTGCTTGACTTAGAAGTAATATATGTGTAAACCACTTGACCCCACCTTGTCACTAAAAATAAGAGGGAGGAAGTGGTTAAAGAGTTAACACCATCCACATTTGCTAAAGTGTGTTTATTACCCTGAAGTTAACATCTTGCAACTAATGCTAGCTAACTAGCAAAAGAGACCTGACCCCAAACTCATGAATGCAAATATTATATTGTAATGAGTTTATACTTTACCTGTGGAAATTGCATTTTATTAAGTAGACTTAGCAAAAATAGTGCCAGTCACATATTTCAATTTACCCTGAAATAGCTGAAGTGGTATTTATTCTGAAGACATTTATCTATAGGCAGTGAGCCAAGCAAATTAACACACCCTGGAGTTACTGTTATGTGCCTACCAATTTTTTAATTTTTTTTTTTTTTTATTTTCTTGGGAGGAACCAAGAACAAATGTTTCTCTCTGACCAGATGTGCTCTATCACTTACAGCCATCTTCTCTGTGTGGTTCTGCTCCAGGACACAGAATCCTTGATTTTTTCATGATAGCAGGAAAATATTAAAATGTTGGCAGGCAAATACATAAAGCATAGAGCTAAATATTCTTACTGTCAAGCTGCGGAAAGAGGTCCTAAAGCTACATGAGAGTGACTACATTAACTTCTGTGGAATATCTGGATGTATCAAGATGGCCTGGATTAGAGTCAGGAAGAAGCAGGGGATAGCTCTTGAAACCAACCTTCTGCTAACCAGAGAAACTGGCAGATATTAATTCCCTGATAAAAATGGGCTTGACTTCTCATATGACCTTAAACATGACTTAAATTATCTTAAATGAGTTCCTCTTAAAATGAATAATAACACTTGGCTCTTGTCTAGAGTCTGTTGGTTGAGGATTTTAACTTGTCCTAACCCTGAATTAAAGGCCAGACTGTCCTAGACATGGAGAGATGGGCAGTAGCCTGACAGACTCAAAGGAAATTTGGTTCTTTGCTAAACCTTTATAGGCCAGCAATATAATATAATAAATTCTACCTTCTCCCAAGGTCTTTGAGTAATCAGCTGTGCCATGGTACACAAAGGAGAGTTTCCCTTGACACTTAGCCAGACTTAATTAATTTTTCTTGGTCAAAATAAGGCACATAAGACAAAAATCTTTCCTTGAAAGGCACACAAATGTTGAAAGGCCAATTATAGCCAGGGCCCAAGTTTAACTTCCCTTGTGACATCAGTGAGGGTGTTATAGCTATTTTACAAGTGGGTCAGATTGCTGTAAGTTAAGTGAAACTCTCAAAATTAAGGAGAAGGTCAGTGACAAAGATGAAACTAACCCTGCTGTCCTCACCATCAATCACCACATAGTCATTATTTCCGTTTGTTTCGTTTACTTTACAGTGAAAGGCAGAAAATATTTTTAAACGCAGTGAAAAAAAAGCAGACCTCAGCCAGCCCACTTAAAGAGTGAACATCATTAGCCTTAATGGGGTCAGAATCCAAAATATATTAAAAATCAGGAGATGAGAAGTGAGGGACATAATCAGCTAAGCATATACTCAGCTCCCCAAAATATTCTTTGTATCACTCTTTTGAATTGTAATACAGGAAAAAGGACACACCATTAAGTGGTGATGATTTCAGATGAAGCATTTACCCTAAGACAGGCTGCAATACCATACACAGACAAGAGACTGCTATTTTTGAATGGCATCAAATTGTGAATTGAAGCACAGTGGGTAGGGAAATACTGCAAAAGGGGTTTGGAAGTGATTGCTGATCTGTGTAGTAAAATATATATCCTCTTTAAAGTCCTGCTGTGACCAGTGTGAAATGATCAGGGATGAGAGCCTGCATGGGGTCTGCCAAGGTGTAGGAAACAGAAGCAGAGTCATTGTCCAAGGCAGGGCTGTGCATTACAGCTACATTAATAAGCCAATACCAAATGGTGATAGGGAGTTATATCCTACAAGTTAAACTTTTCTGAAGTCAAGGTGGCTGTGATTTCAAGTTGTGCCTGATTAGAACAGGGCCTAGCAATTTTCAAACAAGGGGGTGTCAGAACTGTGGTTTTCCTTCCCAAATTAGAAGAAAAATGTGACAGTGGGAGCTCGGCAGAAGTTCAGCAAGAGCAAGAGGGGTTTTTCCCTTCAGGAGATGAGATGTTGCTAATTAGCTGAGAGGTGGTATCTTACCTGCAGGCAGAGCTCTCTGCTTCTGCTGCTCCTGGGACCAGGGAGCAGTGAGCCAGCCCCTTGCTCAGGTGTCTCCCTTGGGTGCAAAATCCTGCAATACCTGCAATACCTGCCTCCTATTCCAATGTGCCTGCTTGCTGCCCTGACTATTGCCTCATAAGTTCTTGGTTTTGCCAGTCAATATTTGATGTGCTTAATCTGCTCGTGTTGACAGTGGCATCCTGATGATGTATGGATGACATGCAGTGACAGAAAAACCTGTGCTGGAAGCTGGATGCTCATTTCTCTGAGGGAGTTCCTCAGTGGTTGTGAGAGGTTTGGAGAGTCATGGCACAGGGTGTCAGGTTTGCCACCAGCTTTAAGGTTTTTGTCAGCACCCATGTCAGGAATCCACCTAGGAACTGTGAAATTTAATATTCCAGGATTTTTTTTTTACATGAGCCATGCCCTGGAAAGTTTGTCAGGATCCAAGTTAAAGGCAAAAAAATGCTGCTCTGCAGAGTGATGGACTTGCATAAAGTGTTTTTTTCAGTTGTCAGCTGCTCCTGTCCTATACCTGGACCCCTCTTTCAGGGCAAGAGGAGATAGCCTGTTAACAGAAAAGAATGCAACTTCCAAAGTTACATTGAATTTTTATATTTTCAGTCACCTTATTTCTGAATGTTCTACTCAAGCTCGAAACCCCTGTTTTTATATGGAAAAGAGATTCTGTTAAAGCTTCAGCTGAAGTGATTTTCTTTAGTTTTCAAGTGTTTACTTTTCTTCAGACAAGTGTGGGATCTTCTTGGGCTCCTCTTGCTGTGAATTCACGGGGTACACATTAAAGGATATTTATGCAGCTGTAAAGGCAGATACATATTAAATAAGAATGGAGTCCTCATAATTTTATCAAGCTACCAATGACAAGGTGTCCTATCATCTTGCTACTTCAATCTGGCAGGCATTTGTGAATTTTCAGGTTTTTAGATGTTGCTCCTCTTCAACCAGCTGCCACAAGTGGAGCCAAAATCTATTTCAAAGGAGAGTGTGAATTACTGTGTGAACTACTCCAACAAAAGCACTGGAAAGCTCTAAGGGCTCATATTCTATTGATCAAATATTTTAATTTTCACCATGCAAATTTTAAAAAAAAAAAAGCTGTCACGGTTTGAGAGAAAGTTGTTTTCAATATAATATGATATAAATAATTACAGCAGTGGAGAGCAATGCAAATGTGAACTTGGCTGCTTTCTGAAAAATTGTCCCTTTGAAAAATGAGAGAATTGGGAACAGCTGGCCATTGGCAGGGACACCCATTTCTGTCAGCTCTGCTGTCCCAGAGGCTGTTTTGACTCTGAATGCTGAGGCAAAGGGCATGTGGGATTAAGTTTAGGACAAAGCCAGGTTCTCTGGAGTTTCTGGCAAAATGATAAAGGGACAACATCAATAATACTCTTTTTTGTAGGTAGGTAATAGTTACAGTTCTAACTTCTGAGAATGAAACTGAAGTCTGAACTATAATTTAAGGGGGTGGTTGTAGGGGAATAAAAAATGCCATAAAACTGCTTTCAAAGCCATAGGAATGGGGCTGGATTTGGGGATTTGAGGGTTGGAGATTTTTTTAAAAGAAATTTTCTTGACAGGTGTTTTGGTTTTATCAGTTCTTCGAGGGGGGAGTTTGGTTTGGGTTTTTGTTTTTGTTTTGGGGGATTTTTTGGTTTCTTTTTTCGTGGTAGAGAGCAACAAAATGCTTTAAAATGGGTCTGTTCTGGCAATGTACAAACCTTCCTTGAAATTCTACCTACATAGAAAATGTGAAAAAAGATGGTGAAATCTTGTCAGCAAAAAGAGAACCATGTAGAGCTTCCACTTCAGCCTGTCTGATGACTTTATTGTTTTAGACAGTAAACTAACTGCTGGCTTGCCCTTTCACCTTCTGTCCCAAACAAGTATTGCTGAAAGATATTGAAGTGGTTTCGCCTTGTGAGATAAAATCTAGCAGTGTGATTTTTTGGCAGAGGTTAAGTGTCCAACATCAACTCACAGGGCATTTGGCCTGAAAAATGGCACCCAGAAGTAGTAGACCTAATAAAAACTACGGCTTCTGCCCTAAGCAGGGGTCAGCAAAAGACCCCTGAATTCTGCAGAGTTTGTACTAATGGAGCTGGTCCAATAATTTAATCATTTATCTTCGCTCTTTTAAACCTTGCATGCTGTCTAGTCATTTGTACTGGTGCGAAGGGAGCAGAAAATGAAATTAAAACTCCATCTCTCTCTGGGGTTTGCTTGTTTGTTTGGTTTTTGTTTTGGTAGGGTTTTTTAAGCAGCAGCCCCACTGTATTTAGTACAAGATGTGCATGTGTCTGTCTTGCCTGGCAAATCAGATCAGCTTTGGGCTGGGAACACAGCACTAGCACTGTTGTCAAAGCTGCCAGAGAACACAATATCGTGGTTATAAAAGCTCTAAGAGATGATACCTCTCATGGAGGCTGTTTCAATAAAGTCTCTCCATTAAATGTTTCAAACAATACAGAGGCTTATGCTTAGCATTTTGTGTCATGTGAATATGATATTTTCAAGTTCATATTAGTGATAAAACATGTTTTCTGTCCTTTGGAGCTTTGCTTCTTGTCCCTTGGTTTCACACAAGACTTTGCACAGCAACAAATGTTGAAACTGAGGGAAAATGCTATTGAAAAGAAGAACAATAATAGTGTAATAGTGCTTTGTTGGGGATTTCTACAACTGCCTTTGAGGCAGGAAGTGAAGTTATTGTTCAGACTGATGATAAATAGTTGCATGTTTTATCCAATGCACAGGAAAATGTCAGGGTTACTGTGTTACAATCATTCCCTACTTGTACGACCAACACAGTCAATATTGCCAAAATGTAAAGAAAGCAAATCCATCTGCCTTTCAGCAGGAGATACAATTTAGGCAGCATAATACATCACTTTGGTTTGGGAATTTTTATTATTTGCACTACCCCCTTTTTCATTTAGTACACAGTGTGACACTGTCTGCAGTGCTTTCTCCAGCAGCTCTCTATTGGTTTTCCTCCATGTCTTGTGATGAAAAGTCTGTGATCATTTCAGACAACTGATGAAGTGTTTTCCTTTGACACTGCTTTCTTCTGTATTTGCTAGTTTAGTGTTTTTCTCAGTTTCACCTCAATGTTATTAGTTACACAGCTCTTCCTCTGCTGGGTGTTGATCCTGCAGGTTGTTTGATGCTGACACTGCCCTGCCAGGCCTCGGTGGAGCCACTGGCACAATCTCTGGTCCACACACAGCAACCTGCAGAGTCAAGGCTTGGATTTGTTCAGTGAGCCATGGTTTGCAGTTCCCCTGCAAATAGAGCCTGGCATCATAGCTAGGACATTTTATACGTTTCTTACATGGAAACTTGCTGAATTTTTCTGTCCTTGGGACAGCTCACTTCTGAGCAGATTTCTGTAAAAACAAATCTTTGTGTGTGTGTTCGAGGACATAGCTTCTGTCTCCCATGGAGATGAGAACTCTTTCTTAACTAATGAGATGAACAATTCTTATCTTGGAATTCTCAGCATTCCAGGAGTCTTGTACTGACCATGGAAGAGAAAGCATGTTAGCTCTGAGCATGGGCACCTATAGCCCAAATCCTTCTGAACAATGGAGTTATTTTAATAAATAATATCAGCCTGCTGATATTGGAGTCAAAGAGTCCTGATCCATCACCCCACTCGAGCAGCAATCGTAATAAATGCTGATCCTCGACATGATGAATGCCAACATAGCATCCCCTTCTTGCTCCTGCAGCCATCCTGTAGCTGCATTGCCATATGTATTTTTGGTAGAAATTGCAGTATTTAGGTTAGCAAGGTAACTTTTGGCACACATCCACCATCAGCGTAAATAACAAGGTGTGAGGCACCGAGAGCTAAACTCAAGTTTATGGTCACCAGTTCTGTCAAGAGCCTGACAGTGCAAGGATTTCAATTTTGTGCAGTAATCCAGAGTGACACTGCTATGCAGGAAGCCCTACCAGTCAAGTTCAGTCCTGCTAGGATGTGGTTTTTGCTGATTTTCATTTAATGCTTTAGGTTTGTTTTCAGTGTCAGAAGCATCCTTTGGTTTGGCAGGGTTGCTGGCTCCAGCAGGAGATGACTTTAAGGGGTGGGAGTGATCCTTCACTGATGGAGGAAAGGTTTAGGCTTTCATTAGGATTTAATTTTTGATTCCCTAGTTCTTTGCAGTTAGAAAGCTGGTATAAATTGAACAATCTTTGCTGTACTGTGGTTAGTGTGAAGAAGCAATGCAATTCTCCCATGCAGTTATTCATACCAACTGTCCAGGGAACGAGCAGCCTTCAGTTTTACCCTAATTCTGCCTTCAAAGATATTGGGAATTGCTTGGGAATACAGCATGCTTTAGATCCTCTTCAGTCCCTCTTTGCTTCTGAGCCTAAATTTAACTTCTCTGCCCGACACAGCCCTGCTTCCTAACAAGGTTAGCATGACAGCCCCAATTGTTTGGTGTGCTTTCAGCCCTTTCCCTTGGTAAACTGTTACACTGAATGCCACTTGAAAATAACACAAAAAGAGCTTCTTGGAAACAAACCCTTCCTATCCTTCAAAATGTGCTCTGAGCAAAGGCCTACAACAACAAATATTTGCATTTCTTCTTGCTTAGACCTTTGCCTTTCCTTGAAGATTTAGTAAATTCCTATCAACCTTGTTATTTCCCCCTGTGCACTGGGAGATTTTTATTGCTAGTTAGAGATTCTCCAGCAGAGGAGTTCTACTCCAGATGCTGACAGGCCTTTAAATCCTACTTCTTTTCCTCATCCTGAAGTTCTTCAGTGATTTGTTGTTGTCTTTGATGCCAGGCCTTGGCCTGGGTGTAGCAAGCCTTGCTCACCAGGCTGGATCTGGCTGGCAGAGCACGGATACTCTCCAATAGCTCCATTCGTTGTCCCCTTAGGAAGCCTTAAGTCTGTCACAATTTAATTTCTTCTTTTTCTCCCCTCTCATCTCCTTATCCTTACCCTTTTCACCAAGTTAGAAACTCCTGATAAAGGTTTTGTTGCCATACACACAAACGCAGTNGCCAGGTTGGATCTGGCTAACTTCATTACGGTGATTTGTTCAATATGAGCCTTATTCTGCAAACATTTATGCATGAGTAGCTTTATCTAAGTGGGTAGTTCCATGAAGCTAGATTTTTGTGTGTTACTTTGTCTAGGTGTTTGGACAAGGTCAAGTATCTCTTGTGCCTTCTCGGGGTTTTTCTTTCGATTTAGTGTAGCTTATAATGCTATTTGTTTGGCTCCCATCTTTGTGTCTCTGCTCCCAGCTTTTTATCTCTGTATCTCTGTTTTGACTTCAGGCTCCTGAAGCTGAATCTTTCTTTGCACAGATCATTGTTAGGCTTTGTTCTGGTACCTTGTAGATGACTTCAGTTATTACAACACAGGAAATACTAAATCCAACCCTGAAACAAATTATATTGAGTAGGCTAATATATCTATCTAATCTGTATTAACTTGACTTGCTTGGAGAATGATGGTGTGCGAGTGAGTTATGCTGCTCAAATCCCAGACGGTGTCCTGCAATAATGCACAGTCTCAAAAGGATTGATTGGAGCTTCAAACACCAGAATTTATCTAACTACAAAAGAAGTAGGAAAAAAAACGGGATTAAAATTATTATTATCGAGTAGAATGCTTTTGGAATTATTTGTCTTAATTCCTGTGTTGCCATACACACAAACGCAGTTTTCAGATGCCATGGATCAAAGGCTGGGTGTTCAGATGCCATCAGCACTCTCGGGAGCGGCAGCACCGACCTGAGCCCAGCTCTAGCGCTCCTCCCTGACAGCCCCAGGCATCCCTCATCGCCCGCCGCCCAAGTTCTCAGGCTTTTTTGCGGCTCCGCGAAGCCGCTTGTTTGCCTTGTGGGGAGATGGAGTTTGCAGCTCCGGGACAGGGCAGGGACTGGCGTTCGCAGCGGTCCTGCCGCCTTGCCGCGAGCGGGATGTGCCGATGCTGAGAGTGACCCCAGCCGGGTCCGCTGCTCCCCCGGGGCCGGGCGAGCTCCGGCGGCCGCCTCGCAGCCCCGGCAGCGGCAGAGGCGGAGGCCGGGCTCCCTCTGGGTGGCAGGAGGTGAATGGCAAGCGCCGGCGTCTCCCTCCCACAGCCCAGCGTCGCTCTCGCCTCCTCCGGCGGCAGCAGCAGCAGCATTAGCGGGTCACCTCTGCCCGCGGGGCTGCCGGGGAGGCGGCTGCGGCCACCCTCGCTACCTGCGGTGACATTGGGGGGTGGCACGGGGGGCAGGAGCGCGCTAGCCCGGCGCCGGCCGCAGCTCGCCCTCCCGGAGACAGGGAGCGGAGCGGAGCTGCGGGCTGGGCTCCGGCTCGGCAGCCCTTCATTTCCTCTCGCTGGAGGAGCTCCGGACTATAAATAGCAGCTGGCCCGGCGCCTCCCGCACACACCGGGGCACGGAGCGCCTCCGGACAGGTACGGCCGCTCGGGAGGGTGCGGGGGCTCCGCTGCCGGCCGCGCTTTGCTTTCCTTGTTTTCCACTCGGGCTCCGGCGCGGCGGGAGAGATTCGGAGCCGACAATCGGAGCCGGCGAAGTCCCTCCCTTGTATTCCCTTATCAAGTTTCTTAAGGTCACACCCGCGGGGCGCGCAGCCCTGGCGCTGGAAGGAGGCGGCTCTGCCGGGAGGGTGAGCGGCGATCCGGGCTGGGCTGCGCCGGGAGCGGCTGCGGCTCTCCCGCCGCTCCAGGGCCGAGCTGAGGGAAGGAAGGAAGGCGGCCCGGGGAGCCCTGCCCGGTCCGTTCGCCCTCCGGGGATCAGCGGGGCGCGGAGGGACCCGAGGAGCCAGCGCAGCTCCCACCAGGACGCGCCGGGCATCGGCCCCGGCTGCTCCCGGCGGTGCCGCCCCAGCCCGGCGGATGCGCCTTGGCCGCCCACGGCCCCCCCTGCGGCTCTGAGCCTTCCCCAGGGGTGTCGCGGACCCCATCGGCCGAGGTTTTGTCGCATTGGAAGTTGGGAATACTTGGGTGAGGGTAGCGACTTCTAAGGGTTAATTTGGTGGAGTAATCGAGCTGTAGGAGCCCCATCCCCATCTTGCGAAGAGCAGCGTCTGCCGAGATGTAATGGAAACCACAAGAAAGGTATCACGGATAATTAAGTTGAGGAGAGTTGTAACTTGAAATTGTATCAGCCCGAAAAGGGAGAGTGGGGGGATGATGTTCAATTTCTGATCTACGTTCTAGTAGAGCTCTGTTTTCTTTTCCTGAAATGACACAGAGGTTTTGAAGTGTGGATGGCAGAGCTTGGGAGTCCCGGCTTGGTCCCCAAAACTAACCCGGTACCATATCCAAAATAGAAATAATAGCATTAAGTCTTTGTGGAGCTGTGTTTTCATCTGATGCTTAATTATGTTTCCATTTCTCTTCCTTGCCAGAAGAAATTTGCTTGTTTATTTACCCATTAATGATGTGTTAAAATAGATACACTAGAATCAGGCCATACGTATGCCATTTAAATCTGACTTTCAGTCTCAAAGATGAGTTTTTTCAGTCTTTACTGGCTTGCAGGCGCTCTCTGTATGTAAATGATGTCTACATAACAAGAATGATGGGGAGAATGTCTCTCGGTCTGTATCAAAGAAAAAGTATGTAAATAATTGGTTACTGACAAAACTTCTGGTCGGATAAGTATTTGCAAGTGTGATAGCAGTCTTTAAAAAGGCAATTTTCTAGTCACTTGGTTATTTTCAATGTTGTTTTTCTTTTACTTGATTAAATTTGAGCTAGCTTTAAAGCCCTGCAGTATCTCAGAATTTTTGTTCTGTGAATCTGTGTATTGGATGGTGTTTGTATATGTAGACCCTCATTACTGTACCTATCCATGCAGGACTGAATGCTGTTTGCTTCACACTTATTGATAATTCTGCCAAAATTAGGATACAAGTCACAAGATGAATATGAGCAGCAATTAGTCCTGTGAGGTTTTTACAGCCCTGATGGTGTTAGTGGCAGCATGTGGCAGTGTTACTACTTCAGAGCCCTATTTTTGCTTTTTTCTCCTCCTCCTGCTTTCTGATAGTTTCTACAGCACTCAAGATAAGATTAAATCTTTCTTTTAAATATATATTTTGTTTTACTGGTTCTATTAGACCGACTGAAGCTTTAAGTTCCAGTTCTCCATGGGTTCCTCAAACCTTGCAAGTGCAGCTGATCTTTCTTTGCTTGGATTTCTCTTTCTTGGGAGAGACTTATCGTGAGGCTGTTTTAGTTTATTTTGACCAAAGAGTTCTGCCTTCCTCAGCCTAAGGTGTGTCCAGGTGCCTCTTACATATCCTCCTTTACCATCTATAATCTCTTTATCTTCTCATCTGACTGGAGGATTTCACGTGAGGTGAAGGTTTTGTGAACGAAAAATGCAAAATTAATACTCTGTTTAGTGTCTGGAAATCTGCTGTACTGGAAGAAGAAAAGAAAACAAACCAAAACCCCAACAAAAACCACAGCAGTGGAAGACCTGCCTGGAGCATGGAAGTCAGCCTGTGGAGGCTCTGAGAGAAGTCTGCAGGTGAAAGAATTTTTTGAATAGGCCTAGGCCTAAATTCACTGTGAATTTTTGGAGCCAAAGTAGAGGGATTGATGGGTATGCTGAATTATTTACCCTGTTATGGGTATGTGTTTTTAGCACATGACTTCTTCAGGGAAATATGACAATACTTCTTGAATTTATGTAACAGATTTAGAGGAGGAAGTAAGATCATTTACCAAGACAAATCTAAAGGTGGACAGTTACTCCCAACACTAAAGTTTCTTCCAAACTTCTGATGGCTTGAGGCAGCCTGCTTAAACACTTGGACATTATCCACATGTCTCTTCCCAAGTTAGATTTTCATACCCCTTCCTGTATGTCAGATGCTCTGACTGATGGCAATTTTTACGAAGGGCTAGTTTTGCTTGGCTTACTAAATATCTTGTATTACACTAATATTTTATTATTACTGATGAGTGGTGAATGCTATTCATTGCATTGAGAAAGGATTCTTTCATTGATGTAATCTGGGCTCAAATTCTATTAAATACATTTCCCTAGATTTTTAAATTTACTTGTGAGTCTCATTTTGATTGTCAAAACATGAGCTGGCTGGAAGGCTGAAATGTTATTTGGGATGAGTTGGCAGTCCTGGCCTCATCAGTGTCTTGTCTACTACTTATCCTTGGTTTAGGGGCCTTCCCCACTCTTCCTGATTTCACCTACAAACCTGGCAATCTCACTACAGATTTGTCCTGGGTTCTCCATCTCTTTATCTAGCAGCAGTCACAGCTGATTTTCCTCTTGCTGTCTTTTAAGTAGTTTTTTTTGTTTGGTTTTTTTTTTGTTGCTGTTGTTTTTGGGTGTTGGTTTTTTTTTTTTTTTTTTTGGTTTTTTTTTTTTTTTTTTTTTTTTTTTTTTTTTTTTTTTTTTAAGGGAATGTCTCATTCTTCCTTAGCTCAGCTGGGTAAGGATGAATTCAGTTGGCTTCTCAGGCTCTCCTGTCCTGGATAGTTGATATGTTACAGAAAACCTGAGGCAAACTGTGAAAGGCCAGCTGGATTACACAAGGTTTGAGTGTGGTGCTGGGTTTCAGCTCAGAGATGTCTTCACAGTGATACAGGATTTTAATAAGAAAGACTTGCTTGTCTTCATACAAAATCCATGCTGACAATTCTAACAAGGGCTTGAGGTTTGTGGATTTCAGTTTCCTGCTGTTTGGAGAGCTGTGCTTTTACTGCTTGCCAGAAGAGAAAAAAAGAGTATGAACTACTGATGTAGAATTCTCTAGTCCATTTTCTCCATAATCTGCAAAGGCAGAGTCAGTTGATTTGGCCAGGTCAGTAGCAGTTTTTTTGGGGAAGATTCCACAACCCCCCCCTTTTTTTCTTTTTTTTTTGTCATCATAAATTAAGTAAATCTGGACAGAATCTCAAAGAACAAATCAGATTTAAGCAATCCATTCTACTCTGAAAATTGCTGTTAGGCGACAGGGTACGTGGTCTGTCTTCCAAGTCTTGTGTGCCTTTTTGGCAAGGTGCACTGAAATAACATACTGAAAAGTGGACTGGACAACTTATGCTGTACATGGTAAGATTATTAATTTGTCTTGAGAAGGAGAGAATGGAACAAACCTTATCTGCTTATTCTGTAGGCTTTTCAAGTTTACCATGATAAAGTTTGCTTACGTGTTTCAGTAACGGGTTTTGAATAGTTTGATGAGAGTGTTGGTGTGACTTTTAAGAAATGTAGAATTATTTCTGCTTCTCAAGTGTTATAGAGCCAAGGTCTAAAGGATTTGCCACCCTTGAGAATCCAAAGAGACTGGGCTGGAGAGTTCTGTTTGTCACTTCAGCTCTGCCTCTGCACAGGAGGCTTAAAATCAGGTTTGGATGTTAAAAGCCTTTTTGTCTCATCCAGCAAATTAAACCTCTTCCTATTTGTCAGTGAATTTGCCCCACAGGTCCCTTTAGATTGTTTTTAGTGTTGAACCAGGCTCTATGTAATGAAAATACATAAGAAGCTAGAGGTGCTTACTTGACATATTACCATGTCAAAGTGTTAAATGTGATGTTATTTATCAAGGTCACTTTGGCAGGCTGAGTTTGTGCTCTGTTACTGGGTGCCTTGGCATGAAAAATCAAATCCATGAGTGCTTTTTAGATGGATGCCTTTGGTTTTGTTTTGTGTCCTGTTTCTGTGAATTTTCATCCTGTGACCCCAGTGAAAATTTATCCTGACTACAGCAGCTAAGTCAGTCTGGGGAGAACTTTATCTTAAACTTAACATATATAAATAACTAAACCACTTTGCTTTTTATCTATTTCTTTCTGTTATCTGTACTCTTGCCAATTGGAGTTTCTTGCTGCAAAAACACTCTTTTGGCAAAAGAGTGAAATCTCTTTATTTGAGGCACTATGATGACCCTGTTTTTTAATGTGGCTGTAAGAGGTGGGTATGTAATGTGCAATTAAGAGGAAGAAAGTCTTGTGGGGAATAAGCTTTTATTGTGTTTTGACAGCTGCTCATGCACAGATCAAGTTTTGTGTATTATTTTAGTTATCAAGTGTGATCTTAGACAATCTTAAGCAATGCTAGTAAGATGCACTAAACCGAGTGTGCATATTTCTGTTATGAAAATGGATCAGAAACATGCAAATGGGTGTAAAAGCAACGTGTTAAATGTGGCTTGGTGTCTGGTGCATTTGAGCAAATGGAGCATTAAGCAGAATGCATCAGCTCTGGTGCTGTGTGGTGTTTCTGCAGCAGCAGGAACAGGTTCTGTTTGCTTTGTGTTTGTGGCTGAAGAGAAGAGCTGTCAGTAAAACTGAGTTTGCTAAGTTGAAATAACTTTCCCTGCTGTAGAAATGTAGTGTTGGAATAATATCTTTATTGGGTTATTTAATTTTATTCTGTAAATAAGAACAGGGTTTGGTACACAGAGTAGGACATACTGCATTTGACGTTCACAGTAACGTCAGTCTGCTATTTTTACAGTTGTAAAAATATACTTAAAATTGATGAGAAGATCTTTAATTTTTCCAATTAATAATCTAGAACTTGTAGTGTCTGAGAAGTGGTTTTTTGCTTTAATAAAGTAAGAGTGTGGGTTGAGTATTACTTTAACCCCTTCAAAAGGCAGCTGCAGAGCTCTGCTGTATCTGGAATTTCTGTATCACTGCCTGTCATGACACAGGACTTGGGTGGCTTTTATGGAATGGCCATGGGGTGTAGCCTCTCTGGGTTAGCTGGAAATGAGAATTCCAAGATGTGGCCTGTGTGTGGAAGGTGGATTGTAAAGCAAACTCCTCCAGTCCTGTGCAGCAGCTCTTTCCAGAGGAGCACTGTGACAGGATCATCAGATGGTGGCCCAGACACCTTTATTGAGCTTTCCAATAAATGAGGAAGATGAGGCAGAGGATGTAAATGAGGAAGAAACACCTCGTGGAAAAAAAAAGTAAACATTGAAGCAAACAGTCTCACTTTAGATCTGCACTAGAGAAATATTGTTCAAATTGTTCTGTAGTTTCTATACAAGCACAGATGCTTAACCTGCATTAATTTTCACTCAGTGAATCTACATTAAACGTTTTCCCAAATGATTCATATTTGATAATTGCTTAGCTATAGAGTTACAACAATTAGGAATTATGTATTTTTAACTCTAGGAATTGTTTTTTGGCTTTCCTGCTGTCGGTGTCAGATTACTTTAAGGTGTGCTGGTTTTTTTTTCAGCTGGCTAGCATTGGCATTTTTTACTAGGGACTGAGGGTTTCCAGGTAAGAAAAGAAAAAGTGGTGACTGCTGTTTTTATGGAAGTTGTTTTGGTTTTGGGTACCACAGGTGGCAGTAGTTGGAAGCTTGGAATGTGTCAGTACTCACTACACTAGGTGGCACTGTAAAATATGAAGAAGCCTAAAAACATTTGGGATTCTTTATGAACCCAATAGAAGCTGCCACATTTATGGCTCATTTTTCTAGACAAGACTGTTTTTACTGCATGGTCTCCTCTTAGATATGAGGTCACTTACTTTTCATGGTCTTAATTTTCTTGACTTTACCTTGTTTGAGTCAGGGAATGTTTGGGCATTTACTTACTGTAAGGTAGCTGGTATACTGAAAAATCAGTTCACACTTCTATTGTGATTACTGTGTTTATTGTTAGTTACTGGTTAGGAAAACCACACACTGTTGAAAATGTTATGTGAGGTGTATAGTTTTAACTGTAGGACAGAAGCTGTCAACTGATGAAACAGTGATAGGTGAGACTTCCTTTTAACACTTTATAGCTGTATTATAGCCATTTATAATTTACCTAGGATGATCTGCTATGCATATATTGATTTTTAAAACAAAAATATTGGAATTGTACAAAATCTGATGTCAAACTGCATGTACTTTTGGAGTTTACTGTCTTTCACTTAGAGAATGTGTATATGCATGGACTGATTTTATATATATGTATAAAAAAATATACCCTCCCACCCCCAATTGCTGTGGATATAAATCTCCTTAAAAATGGTAGGATGTGTGAATCTTAAACTCAAATGCATCTTAATGTTCTTCAAGCATTGCAAGGGAGCTGAAGTGACAGAGGGAGTGAGGACAGTTGTCTGTGAGCCAAGTACCTCCTTTGTTAGTAAAGTTTGGAGTCATTTCAAAGTTTCCCTTCAGCAATGCAAAAAATTTTGATCAGGGTGGAGAAAATAACGTTTACAGAAATTTCTGAATCAGTTTCTGTGCCACCAAGATGCAATAGCCTAGAGACAGATTTCCCTATTAAAGCATAAAAAGCAAGAGGGATCAGAGGACCCAGCCTGTAATGGTTGTGTGCAGTTCTGAACTGCTTTGTTATGGATTTGCGAGTGACATGAGAAAGCAGTTTTGATGTAACACCATTGAAAGCTTTATGTTTCTATAAACTGGATTTTCTCTCTCTGACAAAAATGAAAAGTCTGGTCACAATAGCTTCTTTGGAGCTGTGTACTGCAAAAAGCCAAGCTGTCCACATGCTGGGGTTATTAAATGAATTTAGGCTGTCAAAATATGCATGGAAATATATTTAGCACCTTGCACTAAAATTCATCAGTAATTAATCTGGTGGTAAATGAAGAAGACGCTACATATATAAGTCAGGATATGCTGAATATCTTTGAAGAATGAACATTTTATAAAATCCCAACTTCTGATAATGACTTCTTTTAAGCAGAACACACAAAAGTACCATGAAGCAGTGGGAGTATTTAGTGAGGAAACACTTCCCCCTCCTTGCTTTTTGTTCATACTATTATGCTTTTCACAGAAGAAAACGTTCAGTACCATTGATATCTGTCAAATTTTGAAGATAATGTGAAATATTTACCAGCAGAAAATGTAGATAGCCAAGTAAATCTAGTCTTAGGGATGTAGTTTCTGTGAAATTGGGCCTGAACTTGTATCATTCATAGTTTCAGCAAAGGAAACCTGGAATAAATTCTCCTTGGCAGCTCAATCTTAGATGTTGCTTGAAATCCAGCTGTAAATTGGGGTAACTGCCTCAGTTTGGATTGTTTTGGTTCAGCATTCCCAGCTATTTTTGCTTGTTTTGACTGGTGTTGGTTGAATGGCAAACTGTGGTAATCTTGCACAAAAGTAAAAGCATCCAAAAAGGGTTGTGGATGCCCATTTTAATGTTAATAGGGTTGTCCTACAATTTGCAGCTGAAGGTTGATCTAAAGATGTGTGGGACCCTGAGAGAGCAGATCCCTGACAAAAGTGGAATGTGAGAAGTCACTGATGAGTGACAGGGTGAAAGGAATAGAGACCCTGAGGCAAGATTAAATTGTAGTTTATTTCAGACCTGTGTGAAAAGTATTCCAGAAATAAACTGTCTGATCTGATGTCCCAAGACCTCGCCTCCAACCGTGATTATAAGGAAAATGAAATCCTTAGGTCCAGTTTGGGCTGTGTTTTATAACCCATGGGTGAAAACCGAAGGAGTTGGTGATGCTGATCTGGGAAGCAGAGGGTGAACCCCAGGTTAAGCAAAGTTTAGAGGTTCTGGGAACTGGTGACTTCTTACCTGAGCAGTGGGGACAAAAGGAAGTCAGATCATCTGGAGTTCTCCACTTGTTTTTTCTACTAGAACCAACCCTTGGAGCCTTCCTCCATATTTATATCTTTAAATATAATATTGAAGTTATATTTAAATCTGGTATTTCACCAGAAAACATGCTACAATAGTTTCCATGTTGCTCTGAGAAGGTACATTTATAACAATTATTTTAAACACCTAATTGAGCACTTGGTCTGCTTGTTGAACAGCTTGTTAATGAGGTGTCCTGGAGTTATCTATGAATATTTATTAATATTTATATCAAGAGTAAAATATTGAAAAACTACTTTTTTTCAAAAGAAAAATGATTACTCATTTTCACTGCTCTGAAATTACCTTAGCAATCAATTTTGGTATGTTAAAATAATTACATGCCTTTGAATTTTACCTGAAGCAGAGATCTTCTTCTAAAACAAAGAGAAGCCATAAACATCAGAAGAGCTACCTTTAGCCTCATGAACTGTTCCACATGGGGGCAGGGGGGAGGGCCAAAATAATAAAACATTTTTGCTATTTAAAGTAAAATACTGATGAAGATCAAGCCCATGTTTGTGGGAATTTTTCTTGGCAGATGCTTCCCTAAGTTCTGAAAAACATCAACTTTGAGAATCTATTTTTGTGTTCTGGAAGGGCAGTGTCTCCCACTAAAGTTTGAAGGTTAAGGTAGAAATATTTTTTTTTTTTTTTGGAGATTGAACTATGAAGTGCAAGAAGATATATTTTAAAGCAATTTTAAAAGACAATACCAGCCTGTCAGTTTTGACCCTAGTTTTTCATTTCTGTATTTGGAACAGTGTTGCAGCTTTGCACTCGGATGATTTGTTAGTTCTGCTGTAGTAAATAATTCAGAAGAGCCTTTGTTGTGTAGTCAGCAGTGTCACATCTCTCACCTCCTCCAAGTGATGGGAGCAGATTCTGACCCCATTTGCAGTGCTGGAGGTTTGCTGCAGCTCAACGAAGCACTTGGGAAAATCTTGGCTTTTGTTTTCTAAAAATAAAGGAAATGAAAACGGAATTTTAAAACTTGGCAGTAATTTAGCCTCTCATGTGTTGATTCTGGACATGCACAGAAGGGACAGGATGGCGAGAAAAATCCAGGTGTGCTGGTGTTTTGGGAGGAGGTGTAGGCTTCATCTTGGAAGGACTTGTTGGGTTGAGGGTCAGACTGGAATTTTGGATCCTTGGTAAAATGTAAAAGGTAAAATGTGCCTCTGAGTGGAGGAGAGCTGTGTCTGGCACCTCTGGGAAGCCATAAAAACATCGGGGCTAACAGAAATTTGCCTCCCAGCTGGGAGAAGGAGTTTGCCATAACCAGTCTGTGCTGCAGCTTTCCTGAATTGCTAACAATGAAGATGAGTCTGTGTGCTTGGCTACTTTGCATCTTACCTGAAAGTTTGTTTTGTTCTTTTTTGTGTTTAGGGAATTTCTGTGTCTGTGAGGAGATAAGCTGGCTGCCTGTTTAGACTACAGCAAATTTTATTCTTACATACTGTTGGGCAATCTGGGTTTTGTTTTAATGAAAGGTGCATGCAGTTCGTTGTTTTTGGTTTTTTTTGTTTGTTTTTTTTTTTTTTGTAACTTAATGAGAAATGTTAGTGTCACAAACTCATAAAGTCTCTATCATGCTATAGCCAACTCGCCCACTTGTCAGCAAAACTGGATTTTCCTTTTTCTTCATGGATGGTTATCCTTCATCTTGTTCTATTTCTGTCAAATGGAGCTGCTCCCACTGTAGCCCAGTGAAGGATATTCGTGGCTTTCAGACTGAGTTCCCATCACAGCCACACCACTGACACAATCACACAGGGCTGAGGTGCCTGGAACTTGCCATGCTCTTCCCAGTGGAATTTTCTGTGTCTGACAGGTGATGCAACCAAATAAACAAACAAAATTCAGATCCTGTCATGTCTGTAGGCAGCTTGTGTTTGTACAGGTCATGGACTGCATTGGCTCAGGTAACTGAAAAAATAAACAAAATAATTTATACTGCCTAGAAAATAGGCACTGCCTTAATCCATCAATTTAAAGTCATATGTGAAGGAGGGGGCAGTGTAAGTAAATTCCTAAGACTGGACTGAGACAGATGATTCTTTTTGTCTGCTGTGCCACATTGGAAAAAAAAGAAGGAAAAAAGCCTTAAAAGAATTACCAGGCAATGAGGAGATAATTAAACCATCAAGCTCAGGGAATTTCACGGCCATTGTGGGTAAACAACTCTGGCTGCTCCAGGTAAGGGACCAACTTAATTAAAAACAATGACAAACAATGAGTGCTTTTGTATAAATGGACATAAATAAAATATATAAACATTATGCTTGTGCCAAAAGGGCAGTAAGGGAGAAAACAGGTGGTGGCCAGAGGTACCTGTCAAACCAAAAGGCAAAAATAAATACTCTTACAGAAGTTTCTGCTCCTGTGCTTATAAAGAATGAACACTTTTCCTGTTGGGTCCAGCTGAACTGCCTTGTGCCTCTCCGACATCGGTTTGGAAGTGTCAAAAATGGGAATGTTTTTGAGTCAGAGTATGTGTATCCCCTTCTTATCAGTGATTCCTGATAAAAGCAACTGAATTCAAATTCATATTATTATAGGGCATAGTTCTCTAACAGTTTTTTGCAAGTAATTTTCCAACCTTACTTTTAGTTGTGGATTTAATATTAACATGTAAAGATTCTTACTGTTAAGAGTAACATTAAGGAATATTAATATTTAATTCGATGTCATAAGAAATAGCTTACAGTCATTTTTGCAGATGAAATAGATAAGATATCTCTCATAGTTCCTTTGGAATTTTGGTACTTTTTAATCACTCTGCTTAAGGGATAAGGTATAAAATCTTCCTTTGTATGTGACTGCCAGAAGTTAGATTACATTGGGACTAGATAAACACTGAGTTGGAAGGAATTTAGGTTTGTAGATTTTGAAATTACCTTAATCTGGAAAAACAAAGCTTGATAATTGTCATCTGTTTGAGCCCTACATTAAGCTCTGCCTTGGCACAGTTGTTCCTTCTGTGCTGCTGTGAGCTGGAATTTGGTGTTTTGCAGCTCAGTTTTTCATTCATGGAAGTAGGATGTAGTGGAAGAGCTGTGTCCTTGGATTTCCTTTTGAATTTCACTCTGCAGGGCACTTTGCTGGTCAGAGTTGGTGACTTGACTGGAACAGAAGGTTCGGATCAGATCAAGAAATTAACCTCAGTTCAGGTCTTCAATATTAAATCTGCATTATTATTAAAACCAGAACACATCGGGGGTTTTTATTAAAAGCCTCGCTTTGAGGTATGGTTTGAATTTGAATTCTTTCTTTGAAGAATTTTTGGCAGGATTTCTTCTGGTTCCCCTGTGCCTCTGTCCCTGAGTGCAGAAACATTTTTTTGTGTGCTGCTAGCTGCTCATCAGCCCAGTTTCCTCTTCTTCAGCTTAGCTGTAGTACCCTATCATTAAAAATTACTTAATGATCTGGTTAGGAGTATCTATTGCCATAAACTGAAATATTTCTTCCTCTTCATTCTTGCAGAGGTAGTTTTCTGCCTTAATCCAAAATACAGTGTTATTCTGCACACTGAATGCAGGAGGTTTAATTACTTTGTTTGCAGCTGAAAATATTGCTTTTCTGGCTGGAATAAGGTTGTTGGTGTTTGTTTGGGTTTGTTTTGGTTTTTTGTGGTTTTTTTTTTAATACTGGAATAGATTAAACTATTGAAAAGTAATTTAGGGAATGTCTGCCTCAAACATGGTGAGAGGCTGGGAAACTGGGAAAGATTTGGGAACAGAATGGTTTTGCTAGAGGATGCTCATGTTGGAAATGGTGGAAATGAGTTTTGTGGGAAGAAAAACTTGGTAATTCCTGTAATGACAGCGAGGGATAATTGAAGCAGGAGGTAGGTGTGAGGGATTAGGATGAGAATATTTTAGAAGGATGGTCACTGGAGGTGGAGTCTCTTGGTTCATTTTGCTGTCTCCGTGGATTTCTTCCGCAGTTTTTGTGGCTTTTCTGTTAACAAGTTCTGTTAATTCAGCAGCGAGGAGAAGAAAATGAGACCTTGGATTGTAGTTGTGTGTGTTGTTTTAGACTGAGAAAATAAAATAAAAAGTACCAAAGTTTATATGAAGTGTTTCATTGTGAGAGGCAGGCAGCTGCAAGTAGGTCAGCTGCACAAACCTTGGGGCAGTTTGGGAAAATCTTAGACTGGAAAAATGAGAAATGACAAATGCTGGGAGTACAACGGAAAAGATGTCAGTTCTGTATTCCCCCTAATTTCTGCCTTTGCTTTCCTTTATAAAATTTAAGTGTAGCTTATTCAGGGCATTCAGACAGAGCTGTTTTCTTTTTGTTTGTTTTTTTAAAGAAAAGCAGAAACCACATCAATTGAATTTCAAAAGTAGTCCTTTGTTTTCCAGTGAAATTCCTGTGCCTGTGTAGAAATGAATTTCAAGTATAAACTTAAAAATTTTAAAATTATGATTGAGTATAAAATTATTGATAAACTATAGTTTGTCAATAAAATGCAATTTATTTCGGGTCGCCTACAAATTAGTTGCATGGCTACCAAAAAATCTTGTGCAAGTCATAGTCAAAAAATTTTTAAATAAACCCAGTCACTCTTTTCCATGTGACTGTTATGTTTCAGTCTAACACAGGAATAAATAATCCCTCCTAACTCAGCAGACCCAACCAAGAAAGGAGGGAGAATTGGTACTATGGGATTGAGTCCTCTGATGACATAAAAAGAGGCAAATTAGAGTTTTCTAGCCAGTGATCTAGGGCTCAGAACTTGCTGTTGTATTTCTTTAACCGCTTTTATTTAGCTTTCTTCCTTTAGTTTAAATGCAAATTGCTAGACAAATATATCGATTGTTTCTCAGCATCCATGGAAATACAATAAAATGGCAGAGAATGCAGCTGTCAGTGGGAGCTGTGCTCATTTAATAACTGTGAAATTTGACCTCAAGCTAGGTCTAGTATTCTTGTATTTCCCTTCCTATGGATAAGGGATTTGATGGAAGTATTTTGGCATGATAGCATTTCAAAATTTTGACATATATTTAAATAAATACAGACTGCGTGCTTGAATCTGTACTTAGCCTTTCACTTAACCTGAAGATTTAGGAATGAAAACAAAATAAATGAACAAAGCATTTTCTAAAAATCATCTTGAGAGATGCCTGCCATGTGAGGAAAACAGCAAAGCAGCTGCCAGGCAGTATCAGACCTAAAAAAGAGACCACCTCAGCTCTGGCCAGGTATGGCAAAGAGTTGTGTAAAACATGGTTACTGCTAAGCAGATATTAGGAGGTAAACTATCCTTTTCTTCTTTATTTTTGTATTTTAAATGCTCTGCTGTAGGGTAAATAAACAGCATAATTGTTACTGGAGTGTCTGAAGATGTATGGAATGCCCCAGAACAATGTCCCAGGCCTCTGGTAGGTGGCAGCTGGTGGCACAGCTGTCCCCTGTGACAAGCTGGGCTGGCCCTGCTGCAGCCAGGCTGGGCAAGTCTGAAACCTGAGACAGGTTTTGTCTGCAGGAGAAAATTTAGTGATTTTCTCCTCACTAAATTTGTGTCCCACCCCTGTCATCCTGCCTGGAGTGCAGGACCAGAAGTGCACTGCTGGATTTTGGAGCTGGGGAGGATGAAGCTGTTGGGTTCTCCCTTCAGGCTCAGCTGGCATTGCTCTAATTGATGTCAGTTCTAAGCTGATGCCCCCATCTCTGTTCTGCTCAGATTAGCCCAAGCATGAGGTGCTTTGGGTAAATTGCTTCTCTCATGCTCACATTGGCTTCCAGTGCCTCTCCCCTGGGGTGAATGTAGGACCATTTTCCTGCTGAGATGAGAATTTAAATTACTACCAGACACATTATGGATTCTTTTAAGGATTAGCCCAGAACAGAGAAGTGAAATATTTAATTTTTATACTGCTCCCCTCCTTCTCCCTTGTCTTTAAATGGTTCCAAACTTGAACTACACACTGGTACGTGCCAGTTTTTCTGCTGCTGGAGTTTTTTCTTTATCTTTACTACGTTTGGGATGGAACTGAGCACCCATTTAACAGAAATTGTGAAATCGTCACTTCTCTCAACATACAATTCTGAATATTAATTCAGCTAGAAGATGTTCTCAGAATTAAACATCCACTTTTTCTTCAGATGGTATTTTTTAAATTAAATTTGGCTGATTCCTCAGTGTTTTCTGTGTGCTTTATCAATAATTGATATGAGATTTTTTTTTTCCTGAAGGAAATTTCATGAAGTTGATCAGTTGTTGCTTTCTGCTCCTTCATCCATCCAGCTCAGCTTGGTTTTTGTTGGTAGCAGCAGTGGAGTGTAGGGAGCAGAAAAATGGATTACTGGTGCTGCCTGTCTCTTTACCAGAAGTGTTTGTTAGTTTTCTCCTCCATTCTTCAGATCCTTCCAGTCAGGACAACCTGTACAGAAATGGCTTTTTTCATCAAAGTGAGAGAACACACCACTTAAAATCCCATTTTCATCCTGGAAATAGAAGATTACTTTACTTCTGGGAGGCACGAATATTCAGACACACTGATGTCTTTACAACTTTAAAACCACCACACAGCTCCTTAGGAAAATGAATAAATCAAGCTGTCAGGGCTATAATCTCTGTCCAAGAGTCTGAGTCTTCCAAGGCTCAACATGTAGGACCAGAGTTTTGTCCCTTTGATATGAACATCCTGTGAGTAAGGAGAGCTCCCTGTTTGACAATTAATTTAGTGAATCTTTGCCCTTTCTGATGTCTGAAATGCTTACTCTGAACATATTCCATGCATTGGCTGATTGAACATGAAGACTCAGATAGGATTTGGGGTTTTTTCTTTTTTTTCCTAGTTTACCACAATGTGTGGGGCAGAGAACTGGGGTGTAAGAGAAGCAAAAGTGAAGCTGTGCAGTCATTGATGGAGTGAGCAGCCATTGAAAGAAAAAGCATTTCCAGGATCCCAGCACCAACTCCATCTATCTGTGATTTCCAGGCCTGTTTTTGGGAATACAGAGCCTCCTTGTGAAGAGCTCTCTGAGGGATGATTTATGTTTTTGCCAACAGGATGATGCTGGTCTGTAGTTAGCCATGTCTAGCCTGTAATCAGACTCAGTGGGGCAGATCAGGTGCTCTCATAAAGTGAACGTGGCTGGAGAAAATTGGCAGCAGGAAACAACACAGGTACAGGAGCAGCTGGACTTGGATAATCAGTACTTCAGGAGGCTGGAGAAAGTTGTTTTTGAATACTTTGCTTAAATTTTAGGTTAAGAAAAAAGGCTCTGCTATGCTCTAGACATAGCACCAAGTCCCTTCAGACTGTAGGAAATTGTTTATTTGCGTACATTCATCTACTTGATGATGTGTTTTTTGTATTTGTTTAATGATGGTGATCAGCTATGCTGTTGCAAGAACTAATCCCATCAGGAGCAGTCCTGCAAGTATGGAAAACCATGACCTCCAGGGGTTATGATTCATCTGTGTTTAAAGGGAACATACAGACATTAAATCCAAGTTAAATTACTGAGCATCCTGAGCTCCCTGTCCTCTGGCTTTGTACAGGGAGGCAGACTCTCTTTGTACAGAGCAAGATTGGTAGAAAACTGGGAATTTCAGGGAAGAGGGGAAAAATTAGAAGCAATCAATGTGAGTTTCTTAAAGACAGTACCCTGGTAGACTCAGTTAAGGTAGGTGGTTGTATTGTTTTTCCTTTAGACATAATTCTTGACAATTATGTGTTATATATGTATGAATTGTTTTTGCTTCTGTGCTGAGCCTGGTCCTGGCTCACAAAGGTGTCTGAAAACTGTTTGACCTTATGGAGTAAGCATTGGAATGGAAAAGGCTTTATGTAGCACATGGTAGCCCAAAGAATTATGACAAATCTATGTGGTCCCCTATTAGATGAAAAATTTGCTCTTTAGGCTGAAGCTAGCTCTAAAGAGGCTGTTAATGGTGTTAATTTTAGTTCTTCATTGAAACAAAACCTTTGGATGTCACTATAGGTTTCTCTTGCAGCATTATGTTTATTTTTTATATAGATTTTATTTTTTAGATGTTTTGGTAACACAGTGCTTGGTAGCTTAGAGTTTCCCCTATGGTGTCTTCTTTTGCTTCTTTCTTTGCTTAAAACGTAGAGCCCAACAAGAGTAACCCCACAATGTGCAGGTTTTGGTCCTAACTGCATCTACAGAGATTTGCTGTGACAGAATTCTTGAGCTGTCTGTATCTTCTTGATGAGTTTCAGAAGTTAGAAACTATGGATTTGTATTTCAGTAAATAAAATTTGCATGATTTCTGGTTTTTTTTTTTTTGTCTCAGCTTTTTGGTTTGGTGTCCCTATGAGAGCACGGAATTAATCTTTTCTTATCTGTTATTTTGGGGTTAGCTTGCCTTTTTCTTTTCCTCTTCAACAGCAGACCTTGATGCCTCAGTATTTCCTGTCCTCTGAGGGTATACCATGCTTTTATGCTCTAGAGGCTGCTGTAGAAATCACTGTAATACGTAAAAAACCTGCTAATGTGATTAGTAAGTTTAAAAGTTTTACCAAATTTCCTTATTAGTTTCCTTTTCAGAATGAACATCTAGACTCCCTATTTTCTTTATTTGGCCCAAGGGCCTTTTGCAGTTGAATAGGCTGTTGAGTGTTTTTTTAAATTTGTGTGAAAGTCATAATAATCAAGTTGTGCATTGTTACAAGTTGGTTCCTGCTGTGTCTGAGAAAATCCAGATGCAGTCAGGCTTACTGAGAGTTAGCTGCTGTCTGATCCCAGGCTAAAGCTAGAATTATGTTCTCAGTCCCTCACCAAATGCTGTTTTGAAGTCCTCTCAGTGAGCTGCTCTCTTTATCCCAGATGGATTAGATGAGGTCTCACATGTGTTTGTACATCCCACTTATCTTTTATATGATCAATCTTCAGGTTTTCAGTTTTCCCTTTAATCCCATCAATTCATGCATGCAGCTTCTTTACAGGCTAGCATTTAGTGTTCTTGTACCTGCATAATGTTTGGGTTGAACTCCCATCTTTTTATCATTTTTATGAAATACAGGTTGCCAAGTTTGTCTTCAAAGTAATCTCGGAGTTGCAGCTGGGTGAAAAAAAGGTACTTGAATATTAAAGAAAAGGAATAAATAATAAAGAAAAGATAGTCAAAGATAGGCCAGAAGTTTGCTGAGCTGTGTAGTATAAATATAGCCAGTATCAGGGATATCAAGCTGGATTAAAAATTAAAAAAGAAACAAGGTTGGTAGTAGAGAGGGGGGTGTGTGTGTTCAGGTGGATATGGTAAGTCTGAGCTCTGTAATTTGCTGAAAAATCATCTGGAAACTAATTGTAAATTGCTAGTAGGATTATTGTTTTGGCTTTAAAAAAAACTAGTGTATATGAAACCTGCTCTTCTCGATTTACTGGATGTGTTTGTGTTAGAGGCAAGTTACTCAGACTTTGTCAGGGTGAAGTGTGCCTGAAATTACACTGTGCCTGAAATTAAATAGCTGCTGGAAAAAGGAGGTTGAGTAGGCAAGAAGCAGGGTTAGGTTAATGCCTGCAGGAGGGCCAGACTTCCTTGGTAGAGTCAATTGATGGCCAAGAAATGCCCTGGGAGAAGAAATGAGTGTTGTGCACTTTTAGGAGATGTGGTAGAAGCTGTGTTCCCTCTTGTGTTTGTAGCAGTTACTGCATTTTTGTACTGCTCATGAGAGAAATTGGGACAGTTGCATTTCAAATATGAGGATGTCTGACCATTTAAAATGCATTTACTGGAAGAGGAGTCTTTGAAAAGATGAGATCAAGCCTCAATCTCCAGAGAAATGGCTCGCTGGCATTGAGAATTTATGCTGTTGCTGAAGAACTTGAAATTGAGACATGTGATAGATTTGCATAATGCCTTTTTTTTTTTCTTTAAAGCATCCATGAAAAGAGATAGAAACCCAAGGATAGCATAGTAGATAGTGATGTAACTGTAGAGAACAACAGGCAATTATTAGAATAAAAGTGAAGTGCAATAAATATTTCTGAGAATAGTAGTCAGGTGTGTAACTACTGGTTATGACTACCAGCTTTCAGTGCAGTTAAGATTGTGTATTAGCTGAAGTGCAAGCAAAGCTGAAACACTTCTGTGCAAATACCAAGAGCTTGGGGTATAAAATGGAATAATTTGAATTGCAAAATGTTAGACTGGATATCACAGCCACAAGGTAATAACACAGCAGAACATGAATATTGAAGGATACATCCAAAACCTAGAAATAGATGTTATTGAGTGGCACCATAGCACATGATGTTGTAATGTTATTAGGGTGTTGCTGTAACTATTCTGTGCTGTTCTATTTGGGATAAAAGTTTTAAGGCTATTCCACATCAGTGGCAGAAGTGTGCCCCTCTCCCAGTGCAGAAGAGCTCTTGGTCCCCACAGCAGCCACCTAAGCTGGGCTTGTTTAGGGAGCTGGAAGAAGCTGTGCATGAGTCCTTAAAACTGATTCCTTTCTGACCTGGACCCTGAAGTTTTAATGTGCTGCCTTTTTACCTCTTTTTTCCCTTCTAGCAGCTCCCACAGAGGGCTCTTGGCACAGTCCTTCTCATATGTTCCCAGCAGCTCTAGTGACTCCTCCCAGGCCATACTCAGTCACTATTTATTACAGACCATTTTCATCTTTAAAGTGTGTTGCTATATTTGGTCCTTTCCATTCTGTCCCCAAACTTTCCTTCTTTTTGTGCTCTCCTATTTCAATAGACTCTCTGGTGGCTCTTCCCACAAAGTCTGCAGTTTGAAGCTGACTTAGAAGTCCTGGAACTGCATTTCTTTAGCAAATGCTTTCTTGAGAAACACTTTCATTTCATAAGTTAGGTGTAATATTCCTGATGATTCAATATGAAAGAAAGCATTCATTCCGAAAGATTCAGCTCTTAAGAGATTCACATCTTTTAATGTATGCAAATGTAGTTGAGATCAAAATAAGTGCATGTCTGCAGCAGTGCAGTGACATTGTTATGGAATGATGCAGTGAGGAGGAGGAGATAGCTCATGATGGTATTATTCAAGTTTATTTTTGTGCTGAATTAATTGTACTTGATATAGTCACTCTGTATGGTTATGTTCTGTGTCATTAGTAACGTTGATAATTGCTCCAGTGCTGACTGGGATGGAGTTTAGTCCAGCCACTATTTTTACTGGGAGGGCATCCTCCTCAGGCTGTGCTCACTGTGTGAAGCATCTCTCCATGGGCTGTGAGATCTTCCTGCTCCATTTTTGCCTGCTGCAAACACATCGGAGACCTGGTGATAGCCAGCCTGGTGAGAGATCTTGTTCCAAGCTCTGGCCAGGCTGTAGGTGCTGAATAAAATATAATAAATAAATGATATAATTATAAAACCAAATAAATAATATATATAATTAAATAACTTATATAATAAAGAATAAAACTGAAGTGACCACTGGTACTGTTGTGAAAATGGATAATTATGTAATGTTTGTTACCTTTCTTCGATGCAAACAAACAAAAAAAAAATCAAAATTGTTTTCCTGTGGTGGGAATGACAGGAAATCAAGGAGCACAAGTGTGCCTGTTTGTAACCACCACTGCAGAGCTTTGCAAGCGGAGGTTCTGAGGGATATCCTTCTTTTCAGCCTTTTCAGAGTCAGATCTTTTGGTGTGTCGGGTTTGTTGGTCCCCTCTAAGCTCTGATTCTCTGCTTCAGGCTGGTTTCCCCGTTAATTCTTGCCCAGAGGATCTTTTAGATGCTGAGAATCCTTCAAAGCATGTAGGTCTGATTAAAATGTAGGTGGTAATCCCTGTGCTAGGTGTTGAGCAGCTATTCCTGGCTGGGCAATCAGATGCAATTTTACTACGGGTGAAAAAGCGACTGTTGCCAACCATTCACATCCTGAGGCAAGCTCAGTTTCTGTATCAAGGGACTTGGCCTGTACTACTGAGCACCTTCAGTTTTCATCACAGGAACATTCAGCCCTGCACTGCCTCTAGTAAAAGCCATAGTTGTGTTTCGTGTTGAATATAAAGCCATTCCTTTAATTCAGACACACCTGCTTTGTAAAAATCACATCATACCACTGCAGTCATGGCCTTTTTCCCAAAAAAGTCTGTACCTGAGGAGCATGAATATCTTGTGAAACCAGATTTAGTGCCATTAAAGAGACTGGGAGGAGTTCCTCCTTCCTTTTATTACCAGAAGAAAAATGATGGTGATTTCCAGAACTGTCTGGAACTTAGCAGGTTGGAACACTTGGTGTCACGGTGTGGTGGCTGTGCTGAGCAGAGCAGTAAAATCTTGCTCAGTCTCTGGTGTGGTGCACTAAAACCTCATGGGACAACTCCCACAACAGATAAATTACTTTTTAGAGGACAGGTTTTCAGCTGGTTCAGTACCAGTTCATCGTTCAGTGGGTGTGCCAGGTGATACCTGTTGGTGTTAAGTGCTTGTTTTTATTATCCCTTTTAGAGGAAACAAAAGGCAAGAGATATATATATTATTTTATTTTCTCCCTTCCCCAGAAAGATCATGTCTGAATGTGATCTGGGAGTGAATGCTGGGAAACTCCATGAATCATTTAGGAACTTGCTTGACTGGGAAATCTGTCAGCTGAAGGGAAGACAGAGCTGTTCTGCATGGTTGCTATTTTTTTCAGCTGAAGGGAATACCTTCAAGGCAACACAGCATTTAATTTTTCATTATCTGTCTCCAAGTAGAATAGCTCACCTCTAAGTGCCTTTTTTTCTCAGGAAAAGGTCTTGTTTGGTTTATGGCTTTTAAAAAAGGTTGGTTTTTGTGGACCACAGTGATGCCATTCCAGGGCACGTGGTGCAGGGACAGACAACTCTTCAACTAATTAAAGTTGAAAAGAGGCAATATTTATTGCAGCACTGGGCACATGTGGGATCATTTTCAAAGGCATCTGCCAGCAGTCACAAACTCCAGCTCTCTATCTTATTCAGGGCATAGTGAGGTAAGGGTGACTGAACTGAAAAGTTACAGGGGATGAAGTTATTACAATATGGTGTGTGTGATTCAGCATCAAGTAAAACTGAAATGACCACTGGTACTATTGTGAAAATGGATAATTATGTAATGTTTCTGTTACCTTTCTTCTATGCAAACAAACCAAAAAACTCAAAACTTTTTGAGTTTTCCATGCTCAGCAAAGGGTGTCCTAGGAAATGACATTACTTGTTAACTTGCTGAATATTGCAGGCCCGTAATTTTTTGATTCTAATTGTTTTTCAAAGGCACAATGGCGGATAAATTGTAGGAAGAAATATCTGAACTAGTTAAGGATGATAATCTGTTCAGGTAGATTGCTCTACTTGCTGTACTTGTACTTTCAGCCTACCAAAGTAAAAGTGAAAACTACAGATGATTTGATCAGCCCTAGCTTTGACCTTGCTGGGAGAAAATAAGACAGCCAGGAGACAAAGTGAGGAGACTGAGCAGCTAGAAAGAAACTGAGATTTTCCCTGGGCATAATAAGTTAGCCTGACTGTGTGCAGCCAGCTGATAAACATCTTTTATAGAAAGGCATGAATAACTTTTTAATGCCAATATGTATCTTCTGTAGATAGCCTAGTGCTTAGTGATATTTGGTGTGTAGGTCTTGCCTGTCTTTCTTCAGTGAGGAAAAAAGGAAAACCCAAACCTAAAGGGAAGATTGTTTTGTAAGATGAATTTTTTTACTGTTTTCCCCCTTTATATTAAGGTTGCCTTTGCAGATATCTGAAACGTTTGGAATGTAGTCCCTAAGTATGTCAGCCAGGAGTTTTCTTCCCTGCTGAGCAGCAGTTAATAGTTTTCAAGATAAAATTTAAATATAGATTTACGTACAGATTTTAAAAAAAAAATTACTTATATATATCCATATATCTGTCTATTTGAAACTCCTGCTCTATTAATTCTTTTTGCTGACTCTGACTTGTACTCTTGTTTCCTCAGTCCAAGGCAGAAAACCTCATGTTTTGTTTCAGTGTGCAGGGATCAAGGATAGAATGGAGAGTTCTAATGGGGGAGCATCATGTGTTACTCAAATTTTATGACCTAATAAAGAGACAGTATGAGGAATTAGCAAGATCTCTTTGCTTAAAAAAAATAGAATTTTTGAGGACAAAATAATGGACTAATTTTGCAGCATTCCTTTTGAAGGCTGTTTCATGTTTGCTGTGTTGTTGCAAAGATTAAAGAAGTTCTTAATGCAAAATGATGTGAACTAAAAATGTTGTACTTTTTCAAAGGAGGAGAATGGTAGTTTTGAATGTATTTGGTAGAGTCTCTGAGGACCTGAAGATGTGAATTCTGGTGTTTTTCTTTTTGAAATAGCTAAACTAGTGAAATTGGGCAGTCAATTTTATTGACTTTGCTTCAGAGGTTTAGGAGATTGCAGTATTAAAAAGCTTGTGTTTTAACACTTGACCAAAATATCTAGGATTATACACAGTACTGATGAAAGCTGTGAGGTATCATGCACTGATTTGGTGTTGATCTGGGTTGATGATCTGTAGGAAAACTTGGAACCTGTGCTGAAAATGTTGTTTCAGGGTGGTGCATGCAGCCATGAAGGTGATTTACTCTTTTTTGTACTTGAGTAGTGCCCTTCTGCATTCCTGCTTTGGACAGGTACTGTCAAAACAATACAAAACAAACAAAATGTGCTTTAGTAGCTGTTCTGCAGGGGGAAGGAATTGCAATTTTTCAATGGGTAGCTGTTATTCATGCTAGCCTTTAAGTACTGAAGTCAATTTTGTGCAGGTTTTACATGATAAAACTTGCTTGTAATTAAAATTTCCTTGAACATGATACTGGGTTTTTTGACTTCTAATCTTTGTGTCGGGCAAGAGGTGGGTTTGCATCTCTTCCAGTGATCCAAAATGTGCTTTTTTTTTGTCATTGTGCTGATCAGAGATGGGCAACTTCAAGGCTAATGCTTATGGTTATTCTATGTTGCAGCTCTTTTTCTATGTCAATATATCAAATAATTGTGATTTTACCCTAATGAAAACTGTAACTTCAAATGCGGGGACACAGGGGGTGTCCAGCAGAGAACTGATAAATTTTGTGGTCTATGAGCTGTCAAAATGGTCATCTGCTCTAAAATTATTGCTTCCAAGGACAGACTCCTCCACCTCTTTCTCTCCTGGCCACTCACAAAGTAATTGACTGGTCCATTTTGTTTATAAATGATGGTTGTGGTGATTGTGTGCAGAAGAATGTTGAGAAGGACTTGGGAGTCAGCATGCCCCTGTTTCCTACCATGAGCATTAAATAATGCCTGTCTCTTGAACCTCTGGTGTTAGAAAAGATATTATCTTCAGTTATTTATCTGAGCTCCTGCTAGGAAAGAAATTATCTAGGACAAACATTTAAAGGCACTGTATGACTAAGCAGTTTCCCTGAGTGACAGTTCTAGTCTGAAATGGAGACAGAAGGGAAGTGGATTTTTGAGCTAGAAAGTCTTTCTGGTCCTTTAAGTCCTGCAGGTGAAGACAGACACATCATTTGGGGTTGTTTACCTTTAATTTTATTGTTGCGACCACTGATTGTGATTGTCATTGAGTCACTAAGTTAAACCCAAGTTTGAATCCAGGATCTTTCAGATGTTTCAGGTCTGAATTTTTAGTCTGAAATGGAGACAGGAGGGAAGTGGATTTTTGAGCTAGAAAGTCTTTCTGGTCCTTTAAGGAGACCCAGTCCTGCAGCTGAAGACAGACACGTCATTTGGGGTTGTTGAATTTTACCTTTAATTTTATTGTTGTGACCACTGACTGTGATGGCCTTTGAGTCAGTAAGTTAAACCCAAGTTTGAATCCAGGATCTTTCAGATGTTTCAGGTCTGAATACTGCTCAGACCCTGTCAGATGAGTTTAGCTTCTGTGGCAAACCTGCAGGGCACCTTGGTGATGATTGCTGTGGAGCTGCTGGCCCTGCTGCCTTGCGTTTCTGGGTGCTGGCTGGTCTGTGCCAAGTGTGCTGTCTCAGGGTTTTACTGCTGTGTCCTGCCCTCCCTGTCCCCAGGATTTACGTCTTGTGGCTCCTGTGCAGAGCTAGTGATGTGATAAAAGGAATTCCAGGCTGTTACTGTTTTACTGATGGATGGGTGCAAGATTTGTACCATCTCCCCTGGAGGGGAAAATAACAAAATCAATATGCACATCTCTTCTTGGAACTGCTTTTTTTCCTTTTAATAGCCTTTCCAGAAGCCTGGTGTGTTCTGTTTACCTGGCATTGGTTTTCCTTTGCTAGAAAGCAAATGTCTTCTTAATAGCAGTTTACAACTTGTCTCATCTTCTGACCTTCTGTGTTTGCAGTTGTGTGGAGTACAGATGTCTGTGCATTACAATAATTACTGCATTTAAGCTTAATTAGTTTAGCCAGTGACCTTTATTTGCTTTGATAACTTAGGTTTTATTCAATTATTGGCCATTTTCAAGGCTTTTCCATCTGTGACCAGACTCATAGGTTCTGAGTTTTTCTCTGCTAGGGACTGCTAGTTACCAGTCACTGGTTGCCATATTTTAAAAATTAGATATCCAGTTCCTCAGAATTTACCCCTCCCATCTCTAAAGACAGTGTTCTTTTATCAGTACAGATTTTCCATTACTCACTTCACACCTCCTTTGCAGGTTTCTTCAGGCTTTTATGACCGTATTTTAAATGTCTTTCAATTTCCAGTAAGCTTGAATAAATGTCTATTCCCTCAGTAGCTGTTAGAAAATAGCTCATGTTTAGCAGTAAAATCAGTCCTAACACAATAATTGCAGCAACAGAAAATGTTTTACCTTCACTTGTCCCAGTTGATCTTCGTTGTGATTGTATTTACTTTTATTCTGTTAGGGAAAAAAACCCCAAACAAACTCAGACCCAGCATAGATTTAGTTATAAGGGGCAAGTTCTGTGCCACACTATGAGAATATTTTATACACGCCCTGGTAAAACCACAATTAATTATCATTATTCTAATGATAATTAGCCACAATTTCCTGTGAAGTGTGCAGCAGGCTTCCTGGGCAGGAGGTTTGAGGAAGCATTCAGTGGTGGCTAGCTTGGGGAAATACAAAACCCGCTCAGAGGCAGCTGTGGAATTCCATGACCTTAAGGCACAGCTGTTCTTCCAGCTCCTGGCAGTTCCAGGCTGGCTGCTGTCTGGAGGTACAGGATTTCATGTGCCCCCTCAAAAATGCAAACCAATGCATCTTGTTGAAAGATATTTCTTCTGTAGCTGCCTGAAAATAGCACTGGGCTGCAAAGAATTTGGGGGTGGTGAGCAGCTGGGGATGCTCACCTGTTATCAGTAAGGACTGCACAACTGGGTTCCAGGGTGTTTTTATACTGTATGGACCAGCAGCTGGATGGAAATGATTGCACTGCTGGGCAAGACTGTCTTTTGTTGGGAGGATTTTTCAGCGTGATGTAGTGGGTTATCCTAATCTAGTGATGAATGTGCACATATGGTTCGTTTTTAAAGCAGTGTTGGCTTTCAAAGCACTGTTCAGGGGGCTGTGAGATTTGTGTGTTTGCAAACAAAAAAAGACAGTAGGATGTTCTCTGGCTTGAGTTTCATCCACCACCCCTGGGTTGTAAATGTTCTGACAAGTTGAATGTGTGTAACAGCAAACTCACAGCCACACCTTTGTCATACCTTCATGCATTATCGTTCTGCTGTGTGTGACTTGCAGAAATTTTTAGTGATGGGCTTTAAATTTGAAACCACTCTCTTCCACACCACGTTCCTCCAAGAGCCCTGTTTTCACGGGAATGGCATTTTGGGAAACGTTTTAAGGAAATGTTTTGATCAACTTTGCAACAGTGAAGAAAGGAGTGGGTGAGTTTGTGGAAATCAACTGCGAGGTCCACCTGGTGCTTTTGAAATTCAAAGCTGAATTTTGAGGAACTTGGAGAGTGAGACACGAATTAATGGCTTGTTGCTGAAATTACTTCAGCTTGCTGGAAATAAATGGGAATTCCCCTTGAAATGCTGTGGTTTTATGAAACCAGTTAAATAGGTGGGTGATTTTTCACTCTACATCCAGGTTAATGCTAGAAAACTGTATCTTATTCTGATTTCTTTGTTTAAACAAGTTTTCAAAATTTGCAGAAGTCAAGGAAAGAACCAGATTTGACAGATTTTAGCTTATAAAAAAGACTAGTGACATGATTAATGTCAGTGTTTTCAAAAGGTGATCTTATCAGGTGCTTCCTTTAGTTAGGGAGATCACAATAAGAGAGTAACTTGGGAATGGAAGTCAGACAAAGGAACCTGATCACAGACCCAAGTGTGCTTAGATGCAGCAGGTGCTTTGTTTTAGAATTTCACAGGGTGCCAGAGTCAGCACAGAGGCCACTGAGTGATTAAAGGGCAATGTCTTGTGATGGATCAAACCAAATGATGTAGCACTTCCCAGTCAGCTTATATCCCAGGAATTTGTAAAACAGTCACTTCCAGAGGCTTCGTCTGTTGGGTGCTGTAAAGGATAGCTGCTTTGACAAACACAAATCTCTCTTGAATCTCATAACCATGTTTCAAAAGATGTAATTTATAGGTGTACTAAGTAAAAACCAAAGCAGTTTGTGTGCTGTGAGGACAGAAGGGAGTGTACCATGTATTTTTTTTTGTCTTATATCATCCTAGAAATGAAGAGGTTTCCCACCTAAAGCAGATTATTGACATTTGAAATCACAGTTTAAATTTTGAGAGCTGCTTTGCCAGTATAAAAGCAAAAAATAGTCTTATGATGAAATATATTAAGCATCTTAAGCATGGTTGCCAGTTTTCTGCTGTTTGCTTGAATTAGCAAAGGTTTCAGTAGGCTGCTAAAGGAGTGTGTGAAAGATGTGTCCCAAGCAGCACTAATCAAGACATGTTCTTGTTTTTGTTGTTGGAATCTGACTTGGCTTATGGCTTTTAGGAGATCATCTGAATGCTGAACAATTAACTCTGGAAGTCACTGCCATGAAGCAAAGACTGATTTTTTTTTTCTTTTTTTTAGTATTTAACTGCTCTCAGGGGCATTGGCATGCCTGTATATACAAATATTTATAGTTTAATAGCAGTCTCTCATTTTAGTTCAGATGTTCATAAATTGTGCTACTAGGATAAGGATAATCTTCTCCATGAAATTGCAAAGAATGCCTCCCAACTTATCTGTGCTGTAAATCTTAAGCAGTGTGGGAATAAATTTTCAATGTAGGGAGAAAATGTGGTTCATTCTTCCACTTTTTCTTATTTAGATGCAGGCTGATAAACCATTAGGCATCTTAAGGGCATTTATTTTCTTTGGTCTAGCAGTGTAATTAGTTACTTTGAACTGAGACACAACCTAGCATTTGCTGGTGTTAGTGCAACATAGAACTTTGGTCTTTTTCAGTTTATTTACTTAGGCCAATTCAGGGCTGGATTTCAGCTTAAACTGTTATTTTCCATGGGTGTGAATTTGGAGTCATTGCTGGTAATGTAAAGAAAGGTCCCTAACCCATCTATGGTTCATTTCCCCATATCCTAATATTCCCAAATAGCAGTGTTGATACTTGAGCAGATCTGTGAGTTCCTTTGCAATCTAGCCACAGAAAGGATACACACTAAGAAGTACAATTATGTTTTTGCATCTCAGTAATAGTTCCAGAGGTCCCATTATGTTCTATTGAGTAAACATGTTGGCATTGCTGGTTATTTTTGAATGCGTGTTTAGGAATTTATTTTAAAATGCATTATTGATCAATGGTCTGCAGTGGATTCTGTAGGTTCCATTGTGTAAATCTTGTGTAGCTTGTGGTTTAATGATCCTGAGGAGGTAACAATTCCAGTCTGTCAGGTCAGTTCATCCATGCACCAGGGAATACTTCTCTTTTTCTCAATAAACTCATTCTGCTTTTGTGTAGGAAAAGCTGCCTTTTAGGGTTTTTGTGATGTATTGATTTTTAAAAGTTATGTAGAAAAAAAGATTTAGTTTACAGATGACAGTGTTGAAAATTAAAATAAAAGCTGCTATGAGTGATGAAAGTATCTTGCATTAAAAGTCATATTTCACAAAATTATAAACACATCCTTTTTTTTTTTCTCCTGTAATCTAAACAATGCTGTGGTAGCAAACTTCTATGGCACATTCATACTGTAGTAAATCTATTTGCTTGTTTCCTGACCCCCCCCTAAAATCAAATGATTTATATTGGCCAGAGCCAATCCATGGACTTAAATACAAAGATGTAAATTAGAGTACTGTAATACACCTAATGCCAGAGAGAATTGTGTAAAAGGTGGTGAATATTTTGAGACTCCTCTTTTATAATGAAATAAATTGTTGGCCTTGAGATTTTGTAGACGAGTTTAAAGAGCAAATCTGAATGGTTATGCTGTCAATAAAAATAAGCTTTCCTGCAATGTATGTGGAAGCTTAACATAAATTAAGCTGTTACAGCATTTATTGCAAGTGTAATGTGCTATTAACAGTTGGCAAAAAAAGCCTGAAAGTAAGATTTCAGATTGACTCATAAATCAAAAATCAGAGAACCACATGCAAGGTAGAAATAATAGAATAACGACACACTCCTGAATTTCAGATGTGGATTACATTGTAATGCAGCTGTGAAAATTTTATTTGGGTTTTCATGGCATAGTTGTATGTGAGTTCTGCCCTAAAGATGTGTGAATATATCATAGAATCTTATCTGCATCAGGCAGCCATGCACAATGTGTTTTCACCATTTCATAGCTGTAGAGTTTCAGAATTTTTCTCTCCAGTTTGATATTTCTGAAATATTCTTACAGAATGAGATCGCTTTATATACATATTTAAGCTGCAGCATCTTTTCTGATCTATTAGAATATGAAATTTCTGGCTGTGTGTGTGGTTTAGCATTCTGTAAGTCAGTCATCTCTCCAGGGCATCTTGAAATAAAAGTGTCTCTTCTGGCTAAGGATGTACTTATTGTAAACCATTTTTCAGCAGTGATTTTAATTTTCTGGAGCATGCTCTGTGTCAGTTTAAAGACTGAGCAGCTGAATCAGGGCTGCTGTGCAGTCCAGCAGAGCTTTGGGGTTGGATTTCATTGCTCAGTGTGGTTTTACTCTGGCTATAAACTGCTAATATATGAATATTAGTGATGAGCCGCTTCTGCAAGCTGAGGAGCAGGTAGGTGAATCTCTGAAGTTTCAGTGAAAGATGTTGTTGCTGTGTTGGGAAGGTTTTGATTTGTGGTGGGAAGTGGGGGAATTTCAAACTGTGGTACAGGTGGTGCTGAAAGCCTCATGACCCCTTCATGGTCCAGAAGTCCCAATGTGTTTGTGTTCACCCAATGTTGTCTGTGCTTCTGCCTGCACCTAAATGGGATGGGAGTTGTCCTCTGACTGCTGGAATGTTTGGTATAGAACAATACTCACCGAAATTTAGGTGTGTGTTGTGTGTGTGTGCATCTACGTTTACAGAAATCCAGAAATATGTGAGTATCAGGCAGGGTTTGGTGAAGAGCTCAAATGAACTTGGTGTGTTGAGAGATTCATTTTAAGATAGACAACTCTTTCCTGCTCTGTATCACCTAGAAGTCTGGACTGGGATAATCTAGTTTTGAATTTTCTTTTACTGAAATATCCTTCTCCTCTTCTTGGTAAAGAAGACATTTGGTTATATCCATTAGACCTCTTGGAAAAACAATTTTCCTCAGTTTTTATCTTTTTACTTGACCATCACTCTTGCCTTTGCATCAGATTGTGTCCTTCCTTTTGTAACCTTTTTGTTTTTTTACTGTGAAGATTTTTCCCAGTCTCCAGTACCCTTCTTGTTCTTTCCTGAAGTTTTCTTTGAAATTTTGATTCTGAGCTGTGTCCAGCATACAACAAATATGTTCATAAATGTGTCAAACCAGCAAGGAAGTACCAGAACAAAACACTTAATAAAAAAGTAATCTCATTATTTTAGCCAAAGTTCTGCCTTTACAAATAATCTTGGCTATAATGCCTCCAGAAATACACAATGATTTTTTTTTTATTTAATGTTCATTGGATCCGGTGTGGTCTGATGTAGGCTTGCATGTCTGTGGTGTGCAAACTCTCCAGCTTTGTTTATCATCTGTGCTCTGTATCTGTCAGTGCTTAATGTCACAGGGTCATGTCTGTGATCCCTGACCTGCATCTGTAAACCCTTGGGTCATAAATATAAACTTTTAATCTGAGCAAATCCCTGAATTTGTAAGTGTTATCTAATAGAATTAGCTTCATTTAATTTAAAAAAAAAATTGTGTTCTCTGCTATCCCTTAAGCAATTTCTGTATTATGGTTGTGTAATAGATAGAATTATGTTACAATTACATAATTGATGGTAATCAAGTATTAGTCTCGTTAGCACTAGATAATTGTCTGGGTAACTGTATTTAACAAAAGGTTATTGGGCATCCCATGTGGCTCTGTCTCAGTTCAGGGCTCTAACTGGGTTTGGTGCTGCTCTGTGGGGTTTCTCAGTGTTTTTGTTGAACAGCTTTTTACAGGACTGCAGAGAGTCCTGGCAATGAGGGTGCATTCACTTTTTGAGATACATTTACACCATCAGGACTTGATTAGCTTTCCATACTGTGCTGGTTTGGGTGGCAGTTGATGAAATGCCAGCTATGGTTTTCAGAGAGGGCTCCAACATCTGTCTGGTTTGGGTTAGAGAAGTCCTGGTAGCTATGTTGGAGACAAGAAAGGCTTTGGAATGGTGTGCACAAGTGCTGTGGTGTAGCAGTCTATAGCTGAGTAGATGGCAAGAGAAAAAATTAGTATTTATCTCATTAAATATTAGCTTTTAATGAGTGAAAGAAACCTAGGTATGGAGAAGGGCTGATAATACCAGTGCATTAACATGCTGCATTAGGAGATGGCTGCTGCTCCAGTCCATGAATCTGCACTTGAGGGAATAATGGAAATGTTGTGGTTTGTGCTTTGAAGCTGGTACTGACTGTAGCTGGAAGAGCTCCTTGGCCTCAAACTTTCTCTTCACAACTCGTGCCAGTGAAGGGCTTCTTAGGAAAACAGAACCAAGCACAGAACTGAACCTTTTGGTTGTGTTAATCTGAACTGGGATATTACTCTAAGAGAGTAGGCTGTCAAAAGAGTTAGAGATTGGTCTTGGCAGTAGCATACCTACATTTCTTTATTGCTGAGTGATTAGTAATCAAAGAAAGAAGCCCCCATGCTTTATTAAGAAAATAAACCACCTCAAAAAACTCATGGCTTGCATCAGATTTCTTCTGTTTAAGGCAGTGAACCAGTTTGTGAGGATGCTGTTGCTAAACTCTTCCTTCACTGTGAGTGATCTGTGCCTGATATGAAGTATTATTTGTGTTTCATTTTTCTGTTATATGGATAGTGTAGTCTGGCTGCCAGTCTGTGCATGCTGGGCTCTTCTATTGCCCCAGTTTGTCTCACTTTAGACTCTGACCTCGGTTTAAGTCGCTTTAAATTTCGTTTATAAGGGGAGCTGTCAGTAGATGGCAGCAGCGATCTCCTCACATCAGTTTTAGTTACCAGCCAAATGAACATCTTACATTAATGTTAACTAATCCTAAGGGAAAACACTCTACTGAAGTAATTCAGTGCGGGCAAAACTCACTTGGAAAAGAAGAAAACTGATGGCTACAAGTTACTCCTGGGGAGATTGCTACTAGGCACAAGAGGAGAATGTTCACTGACATCAATTAGTTGGAATAATCTCCCCGAGGAAGTGGTGGATTCTCCAAATCTGGACATTTTTAAACTTCAGCTGAACAGGTTGCTGACCTGTCTAGTGTAGGTGGTGCTTTTGCCAAGAAAGCTTGGACCTAATAATCCTTGGGGTCTTTTGCAACCTGGAATTCTGTGGTTCTAAAAAAGGCA
This sequence comes from Dicaeum eximium, assembly GCA_013396995.1. Classification (NCBI taxonomy): domain Eukaryota; kingdom Metazoa; phylum Chordata; class Aves; order Passeriformes; family Dicaeidae; genus Dicaeum; species Dicaeum eximium. The sequence goes on from VWZP01001899.1 coordinate 251,308, forward strand.
CTGTGAGTTCAACATTTCTGTTCCTTCCATCAGGGAAGACTCAGTGTTCTACCCTGTCTGCTCTGACGTGAGTTAAAATGTGTTTGTTGAAGGCAGACACAAAAGCTTTGCATTTCACTGGAAAAACTTTCCTTGTTCTGGTAATTCAGGTAGCTGAACCTGAATTTAGACTGTTACATGGATTGATCTAATGCTAAGCTTCAGAAGGATCCCATATAATAACTCTAAAAGATGTGCATATGGGTTGTTCTGTTCCACTGGTACATTGTATTTCTCTCTGTATTGGCAGGTTTAGTCTGACTTTTTCATTATGAGGGGTCACATGCTGGTGTGAATCCACTTTGAATTAGATTCATCTCTGAAATGTTCTCAATGTCTCTGTTGGGAACAACTGGTTTTTTTTACAGTGGGAAGCAATAGGTCACGTTCCCTTGTGCTTGCCCCTTCCTGCTCCTGATGAAATTGCAAACAAAAGGGTAGGATGAGCTTTCATACCTTATTCATTATTCTGTCCTTTTTTATTCAGTGATGCATTATTTTGGTGTTCAAGCAGGTTGAATGAACCCTTAAAGTGACATGAGACCAGGATCAACAGTATCATTGACAGGAATGTGTTGTTTGCCTTGTAAATTTTATTTTGTTCATGGAGAGTCTGATATTTGAATGTCTGTGCTCCCCCATGCCCCAGTTTCATAGCTGACACAAATACTTTGTCTAATCTGAACTGCCTGTGCTTTTAGCCTCTGTATGTGTCTTGTGTGTGATTTTTGTTTGTTGCTTTAAATTGTCCATAAGGGAAATTTCTAAATTTTTTAGCACAGCCACTGAAATATGGAAGTGTGTGAAATATCTCCTCAAGGAAGTATTGCTCTTAAATGTTGCTGGCTCCTTCTCTTTTCTTTCCAGTCCTGCAGGAGTTCCAAAGCTGTAAATACTCAAATGCTCTACTTGTACAGGAATATACATTTTCTGATCCAAAGTGGATAGAAAACTGTTGAAGGAAGCCAGCTCTTGCCTATTTAGTAACATTGTTGTGGCTTGTAAAATGGAATATGTGGAAGTGCAGTGTTCATTTTGATGTATTGCTGGCTGTTATTCCTTTCAGAATTATAAAATGCATACTTAAGTATGAATTGAAGAGTAATGTCAAGGGAAAAAACGTTACTTTTTGGCAAGGATTTAAAATAAATTAAACTTTAGGAATGTTCAGAGTCAGGTGTTTCCGTTTTGATTCATTCCTTTGCATTAATATATCCCCAGTATTTTTTGTAGTAAATGACCTTTTCCATTTCAAATTAAAAAGACGAATTACAGGCGAAGCTTGTTCTTATTTTCTTCTTCCACTCAGAAGCAGGAACATCTTCAAGTTCAGTAGGTAATCAAACACTTAGAAATGGGGGAAGGAATAGAAACTTAGAGTGAGATGTTCCACAAAACTGGAGTAAATGCGGTACTTTAAATTAAAAAGTAACAAAGCAAAAAAAAAAAGATGGAATGAAATACAACAAAGCTACCTTAAAAGTGCACAATTATGAGGGTTTCAACAATGCTAATGAAAGCATTATTTCAGGTGCTTGTTTCTGCAGGGGGAGAGGTTGTGGATTAATTAAGGATTACTGCAGAACTGGAATGTGATACTGGTCTTTAGTAAGTCTTGTTTTATCCCCTGGAGACCTCAGGAAGGCAGCAGCTTGAGCCATTTCAGGTCTTGAAGTTACTTTGTTCTTGGTTATTAATAATAGACTCAGTTTTACTGTGTGTGCTTCTGTCTTGCTGCTGCAACTGACTGGGAGCCAAACAACAGAATAGTGGGGGTTTTTTTTTTTTGGTTTTTTTTTTTTTTTTTTTTTTTGGTTTTTTTTTTTTTTTTTTTTTTTGGTTTTTTTTTTTTTTTTTTTTTTTGGTTTTTTTTTTTTTTTTTTTTTTTGTGTTTTGTTTTTGGTTTTTTTTCCCCCCAGGAACTGAAGGCCCATGTTCACCCCTCTTCCATGCTTTTCACAGGATTCTCTGAAGACATCATCTGGCACAGTAGCAGCAGTTGATGGAAGTGCTCCCTCAGCAGCAGAAATTCCCAAATGTGCACTGAATGTACTGCTGAATCATTCTCTAATAGCATTCATGGCTGCTGGGTGCTCAGAAAATACTTTGTTTTGTTGGTAGGAACATGAATGGAGTAGTGCTGGTTAATGTAAAACGTGGGGCAAGAGGATCAGGAAGGGTCAGGGAAAAAAGGTGCCTGAAGACAACAGCAGCTTGAAAGGTGGCAAATGTGAAAGAAAATATCTAAATCCCTTTAATGGCTTCTTTGCTTGCTGAAGGTGGAATTGGAATATGTGCAATTATGAATCAAAGGGTGCTTTTTCAGATTGTACATGGTGTGCTGTGCCCTGCATGGCTCTTTTCCCTCCCTGGTACAGGACACCTGCTGTCTCCTGTAATAGCATTGCCTTCTCTCAGGAAAAGTGAGTGACCTTTTCTACTTAGGGAACTGCAGAAATTGCAGCTGGGCTGGGTCTGATTTGGGCAAAGAGTCATTCTCTGCATCAGTTTGATTATGCTCTCCACAGTCTGATATTCAGAGCTTTAGAGCAGTGGCTGCTGTAATTATTTCTTCACTGTAGCATTCATTTAGGACAGTCTTAAAAAAAAAATTGGAGTTATGGCAGGTACTGTGGATTGTTCTGTCTGAATTCCTTCCTGATTTCATTTCCTGAGAGCTGGAAATGCAGTTTGCCCTGCAAGGAGTTGCTTTGATGAAATGAGGAAGAGATGCTCATGCAATGTCCCCATTCCAGACCCGTGTCCAAGGTGCCTGAAGGACTCCAAAGGGAATGTGCTGTCCATGTGGAAAGCACTTGGCAGGGTGAGCAGCATTGGGCTGATGATCCTGGTTTTTTTTTTTTTCAGATGCCAGGGTTGAGTGTTTCCTGAACACTTCAGACTGGATTTTTGTGCCTTGGTACATAAATTATTTAGCCCTTTTCTTGGGCTTCATTCATGTCAAATTTTTGCAGGGTTAACATGTTGCACCTTTTCTTTTATTGTAGCTATCTCATTTTGGTTTTAAGGTAGTTTGGTTTAGTTGGGTCACTTTTTCTTCTGGTTTCATTCTTTTATCCTCTGGTAGTTTTCCTTCCCTGTTTCTTGAGGGAGATGTAGTTATTTCTTCCAGTTATATATGAAACCCCCAGTTCTCAATCTACCTCCTGGTTTTATTTTTCCCTTTAGCTTTTTGTCTTTGCACCTAGTCCATTTTTTTCCATTTTCATCCCAACACCTTTCCTGCATTAGGAGTAATAATTTCTCCTTTTATAGTGGTGTTTTTTCTTGTCTTTCATGTGATCCATGTTTTAGAGGCCACATAATTTCAGTGTTACCAGGCATATCAATATTATGTTGGATTTTCAAGAAGCCATTAAACCTGACATGTTTTGTGACTCCTACTATTGTATGTTATAATTAACCCTAACTATTAATCAAGGCAGACTAGTTACTAATATAATGAACTAATTCCTTGCCACATTATTAAAGTAAGTTATTATTTACTTTATGTGGACAATATTTTATGTATGTAGGAAGGATGGAAAGCATTAAAATGGTTCAGTTAACAAACTGTGTTTGCTTTTTCCATCCACTGAAGAGCCTGGCTGTTCAAGAGATGGAATGACTTTAGCACCCACTCATTGTTCATCATGAAATAAGAAATACTGTTCCTCCTAAATCAAATCTTAACAATCTGCTCTTAATTCAACACCCATTTAACCTTTTGGGCCTAATGATTTTCCAGTAAACCAGCAAAATCAGTAGCTTGTCTTAAAATGTCAGCCAATTTTCACCTTTAGACAGAGCATGTCTTAATATTTGAAATTGAGGGTTTACTGGGTTTACAGCTGCAAAACTACTGTAGTTGTTCTTGCTGCTTATAGAATGCAAATTGGTTGTATATAATTGTGCTTGATAGTGATGTTGCTGCTAGAATTTGTATGGTTTGTGTTGACTTATTGAGTTTCCTTCAATTTAAATACAGGGCATGGAAGTAAATCTGCACTTGTTTACTGATAACTGCAAAGCTGATAGGCCTCAAACTTAGTGGACTCCTAAATTTAATTTTCAATAAAGAAAAGTCGTTCAAAAATTTATAGCTATTTGTATTTCAAAACAAATTGCAGGATTGTGTTATAACTTTTGCTTGCATTTGCCACAAAATTCAAGCAGCTGGAGTTTTCTGCAGTATGAATGCAGTTGTGTTCTGCTTGTGCTGTGTTGTCCTAATTTGTTTTACTTCATAGAGGCTGGGTGAGAATCACAGAGAAGGACTAGAATTATACTTTGTTCATGATCTGAAGGCAAGTCCTGCAGAGTGTGTGTGCTTTTTCCAGTTTTCCTTTCTTTTTTTTTTTTTTCCCAGCCCAAAAATTTAAAGGTAGGTGTAGAATTGGGCTTATCCATCTTGTTCTATTAGTTCCATAATTCCAAGTTTCATTAATTTTATCCAAAAAAGGTCTTTGCACTAAGATGGATGCAAACAGGCCATGCAGGAGGAGGATTTGCTTGGCTTTTGCTCTCTGGGAGAAAGGCAGAACTTTGCTTTGAGGTCATCTGTGGCGTTGGATCATAACCCTTAGAAATATCATGATCCAAACCTGTTGTCCTGTGCACACTGGTCAAAATAATGAATTTCCTGTCAACAGTTCTTAAGAGGAATTATGTACACATTTAATGAATGCAGAAATGCTGCTGCATGTCTATTACTCACTTTCTCCTTCTGTTTTTGAGTGGGTTTTTTTTGGTTTTTTTTCGTGGGTTTTGTTGTTGTTGATTTTTTTTTTTGGTTTTGTTTTTAATAAGCCCCTCTCTGTTTTGTCTGAACCACCCACAGCAGAAGCATTAGCTGTTGGCAATACAGAAAATTTGGCAGCTGCTCTCAGGAATCATTTTGTAAATGCAGGTCTCTTCAACTGTACTTATTTTTGATTTTGCTATCTAATTTTAAGTGTTCAGATTCTGTGGAAGGCCGAATCCATACTCTAATTTTGCCATGTATAAGTAGGTATTACATACAACTTGATCACTCCTAAATAAACCACTTTTTAATTATTAGTATGTAGCTTATGATGTGTAAGAATATGCAAGGAAAAGCCAATAAATAGAATGTGCTGTTGTTTGTGGACACAGAAGTCTTTACGTGAAGAACAAAAATATTGGGAATGGAAAACTGCATCTACCTAAAGTATTCCACATAGAGAAATAATAATGGATTCAAGCAAAAGGTCAGTTCCTGGATTGCCAGCAGTGTTTTGTTTAGTTGGAGGATTGAGCAGCAGACTTGGCACACCTACATTGATATTTACAGGTGGTGTTTTTCAGCAGAAAAAATGTGTTTTTTTCAGCAGGTGAAAAATTCCATGGTCAGACAGGAGACACTTTGACTAGTGATAATTGTGTGTCAAAAAATTGATTTATTTTGCTATGGATTCTAAAAAATAATTACTGTATCTTGTGCTTCATTAATTTTGGTTTTAGTTTTATTATTTTGTTTTGTTGTTTTCCTCTGTGGGTGAAGCAGAGGGGCAGGCACTGAAATATTCTCTGTGGTGACAAGTGACAGGACCAGAGGGAATGGCTTGAAGTTGTCAGGAGAGGTTTGGGTTGGACATCAGGGAAAGGTTCTTCACTCAAGTGGTGATTGGACACTGGAGGAGACTTCTCAGGGATCAAAATTTGGTATGAAAGTGTTTTGCACAGGACAGAGGTGGGGCTGAGTAGCTTTTATATTCCCATTTGTAGCATCCTCAGTATAATGAGCAAGCCAAGCTGACCTTGCAGTTCCTCACAGTCTCCGTTCTGCTGTGTTGTACTTTGTTATTTGTGGCCCCAAAGAGCTGCTCTGGATCTCCTGGTCCTGAGACTGGGACATTGTTCTCATCTGCTCCATTGCACAGAGCATTACTTCATCAGCAAAGAAGCAGGAACATCTCCAGATATCATGTTTTATGCCTTCATCTCCCACTTCTTAATAGAAATAAACTATTATGAGTTAAATCTTCACGGTAACTGGATTTTAGGAGTGGAAAAATTGATGTTAAGCATTCTAAAAATCTGGACCAAAGTGATTTGTAAATTCTTCTCTAAACTCAGTCGTTTTCTTTGGAGAAATCTTTGTTTTAAATTGAAATACTGCTTTGGATCTATATTTCAGTGGATGAAGTTTGTTCTGCTGGCAGGCACCCCAGCAAATCTGTGCTCTTAGCACCATGCTGATTGCATTAGAGAGAAAATCATTATCTTTGCTCTGAGTGATTTGGGATGATTTGCCCTAGTCCATGAGGTTCTGCGAGCGTGCAGCACACTGCTTTCCCTTTATGTGTTAAATGGTTGCCTGAAAAAATAAATGTGGCATCTCAGTGTGTTGCTTTTTTTAGTCAGATATTTGAATTTGTGTGTGCGTGCAACTATTTGAAGAAAAGGGTAAAATTCTTTTTTCAGCACTGGAAGAGTTGGTACCTCATAAGAAAAATCTGTCTCTAGAAGAGGGAAGAGTGGACATGGCTAGAAGAAAACCTGCTTCAGGCTAGTAGACTTCATTTTTCCCTCTGTATGGAAAAGAAACTTAACAAGTAGTTCTGTTGCATGCAACAGCACTGAGCCTTAAGGGGAATCCAAGTGAAACAAATGAGCTTTGGTTCATTTTTTATCACTTCTGTGAATGTGAAAATACTTTTTCACTGTATGCAGTCCCAAAATAGGATGCTGTGTCTTGTCCTTAGTGATCTTTCCAAGTGGGAACCATTAGAGTAAGGAAGATTTTAGGATAACAAGGGCGGGGACAAGAAGAGACAGTCTCAAGTTGTGCCAGGGTGCTTTAGATGAGGTATTAGGAAAAATTTACTCACCAAAAGTGGTTGAGTCACCAGCCCTGGAGGGATTTGAAGTATGTGTAGATGTGGCACTCAGGGACGTGGTTTAGTGGTGGACTTGGCAGTGCTGGGGTAGTGTTGGACTTAACGGTATTAAAGGTCTTTTCCAGCCTAAATGATTCTGTAGCTCTTATTCTGTTGAGTTTTTCTGACCTGGATCATCTGTCTTGTGAAGGGTTGTAAGTTACACAGCTATTTCTTCCAGAAGTGATGAATTTCTCACTGTTAGTTTCTGTGTGTACTTCCATTTTAAAGAGAGAATTATCTTGTGTTTCCTTCCATGTCTGTTAGTGGAGAGTTCAGGAGTACAAAATAGTTTTCAAATGGGATTGCTTACTGAAACTTCATCTCTGTTTTCAAGCTGTTATTGCTAAATATTTATTAAATATTATTATTGCTAAATAAATACATGGTTCCTAATCTATCTGCTGTATTGGTTTTAGGAATCTGGGTGTGTCTGTCCCTGATGCCAGGCACTGGTGCTTGCTGTTTCAGCTTTTCTGTAATGCAGCTTTCTGCAACACTTGAAAATTATGAAATGAAATAACAGAAATGAAAATTAGAATTGCTGTGCAGAAAGAGAGCAAAACATAAAGCGCTTGATAATGTCAGTTTTGCTTATTAAAAAATCTGTTTTCAAAATCCCCAAAGCTCTTAAGAAACACATACCAGATGATTGAGACTGTTATTAAAGAATGTTTTTGGAGCCTATAGAGCTACATTTATGTTATGTTTGTGTTACTCCCCAGATCAAAGCTACAGAATAGATGACTAGAAAGATTTCAGCTGTCTGAGAGCTTTAAAAGACAAACAGGCAGTCATTGATGTTGTGAAATTTCATTCATTAAACACAGTTGGAATACAATACTCTAAGTGAAGCAAGAAATTTAAATTGTTAGAGTATATTAATACTTGCTTGCATAAGGAATGTATGATTTTATATGCCTCTAGATGGATTTGCTAGCTATTTGTTGGATTAAATATTTAATATGTTAATCTCTGGCTGCAGTTGAGTATTGTCCCAGATCAGTGCAGCTTCTCTGAGTTGTAGGTCTGTCTGGAGATTATCCATTTCTTAAAATTATTGGTATTATTTTAATGTCTGTTCTGTTTTTTGTGACATTCTTCTGCAAGAAGAGATTTGGCTGTGCATCACAGAAAACTCTTTGTATCAAGTTACATAAAATGAGCTGAGCAGTTCTTTTGCAGCTGTCCCCAGCCTAAAAAGTGCTACCAGGTAATCTCAGTCTTTTCAGCTGAAGAAGGATCTGGAAGTAGTTTACAACAATGGGTAAAGAGCCTTTCACCCATTTCACCAGTTTTTGTGGATGGGAGATCTGTATTGGACTTGAAATTGGGATGCCCAAGCTGTGTAAAACAGCATTTTACCTCATGAAGCTGCCAGCAACAGAAAAAGAAAAAACCCCACACCATTAAAGCAGCATAATGAGAACTGAATTTATTATTGGTAAGATAGAAGGCTAACTTCTTTGTGTTCTAGATATGTGGATGTACTTAGCAATTGCTTTTTATTATGATTAAAACTGTAATTACTTGAGTCCTGGCTACTTTTTGTCAGTAATGTCTCTGAAGTCCTGCCTTGGGAAGTGGAGTGTTGTAACAAAAAATGCTGAAACATCTTGGCTCTGCCTCTCCAAAAGATTATTAGGCAGAGCAGACTTTAGGATTGAGTTTCTATAGGTGTATGTTCATAGTCCCTTTGTTTTAGGTATAACTTCTATTAAGTTTCCATTTGACCATGGACTTGAGCATATTTGTCTCTTTTTTCCCCCAATTTCACATTCATTTGAAAATGTTATGCTTCCTGGAAGATGGAATCCATATTGGCTGGCTTGTAGGTAAAGCTCTCTCAGGTGGAGGGGGGAGACAGCTGTCAGCCTAGATGGAAAAATTAATTAGGGTTTAGGGCTAATTGTAAGGAAGATGGGTGTTACTGAAACCTGACAGTCTGAGTTGATGGCTTGATGGAAGCTGACTCCTGCAAGACACAAGCTGCTTGATGAGCTTGCAGCTGGCTGGTGTTGTATGTTTGCAGCATTATAGCAGTGCATTTGCTAGATATTTTATATTTTCAGCATTATAGCATTGCATTTGCTAGATATTCCATATTTTCAGTATTATAGCAGTGCATTTGCTAGATATTCCATATTTTCAGTATTATAGCAGTGCATTTGCTAGATATTCTATATTTTCAGTATTATAGCAGTGCATTTGCTGGGTATGATATATTTGCAGCATTTATAGCAGTGCATTTGCTGGGTGTTGTATATTTACAATATTATAGCAGAGCATTTGCTCTGTGGGACATACACATGTAGCAGGACCTTGTTGAAAATGTCTGGAGACCTCTCTCTCTTTTCAGGCAGAGCTGGGTTTTGCTGTCCTCCCAGCTGAACTTTTTTTTCACATCCAGTGATAAGCTGTTGGAATGAGGTCTGACACATTTTTTTTTCCCTAGTTGTCAATAGCCACTTGCCTAAGCTGAACTGTGGGGATTATATTGCCTGTAGTGATTGCTTTCTCAAGGACTGGAGTTGTCAAGTGTTTAAGGAGAAAATCCTTAGGTACTATGAAAATTAGCCAGCATCTCAAACTGCTTAAGTGGAGCCTTGTTGCTGAAGTAGTTTGCTCAGAAGATTTACTTGACTCCTTCCTAGTGGTAGAGGTTGTTAATAAAATCAAAATCAGCTGTCCTTATAAAATAACAGGATAACCAAAATTATTTTTCTGCTGCCTTGAATAAGGACTCTTCTTTCTGTTTGCTGCATTTCTACTATTTTAAGCTGCCTCTTGTTTTTTGGACATCATCAGGCTCAAGTCCTGGAGGTTATAGTTACCTTTGGGGGTGAGCTTGGACTGGAGTGCTGTATATTTATTGCACCATTCAAAGTCTTCTGGATTTTTTTTTTTCCATTTGAAGATGCTGGTTTTATTCTATCACCTAAAGATTCAGTGAAATAAAATGTTATGGCTTTTTCTGTAAGAATGACAGAACTTGGGTTTGTATATTATGCAGAATTTCTAAACATGAGCAAAGCACAGTTAAGCCCTTGTGCCAGCTGAATAATTTCACCAGGTTGTCTGCAAGCTCACCATGTCCTCAAGTGTAGCTGGGGTAGATGTGGCAAAACAAAGTGGTTTCATTATTTTGAAATGTTCAGCTGGTAGGTTCTCCTCACAGCTTATCAAATGTCTTTACAGCATCTCAGTATGATAAACATGCACCTTCTGTAACACTGAAAAGTCACTGTTAGCTGCTTTGATATTTAAATTATCAGTAATATGATGGATGTAGTGGGTATGGAAGTCAATGCTCTAAGTAGCTTCACGGGGTTTCTATGCAACTGAGTATAAATATTGTACTAATTCTAATGTGCTGTTATTTTATTATACCCTAGATTGCTGGTTGCCCTTTCTGCTGTAACGTTTTGAGCAGTGTCCTGGGGAGTATCTAATACTTCATTCAATGTTTAGGGCACAGCACTTACAGTGAGCTGGTGTATGAAGCAATAAATGCCTTTTTGAGGGTGGCTAAATGCCAGAGCAGTGATGAGGCTGCTAAATGAGAGAACTGTTTGTAAAAGGGTTGTTGTTTTTTTTTTTTTGGGAAGCATTTTTATGTTTTGCTCTAGATGGAAAATAAAACTATTAAGTGGAAACAAGAGAAATAATGTCCTATTTATTTTAGGCTGAGAACATACACTTTGCTGCTCACTAAGTGTCTCTGTGTGCAAACTGCTCATAAAAGTCTGTCTGGAAGGATTTGGCAGCATGGCACAGGAGAACCCATTAGAACCTCAAAGGAACAGATGTGTAACACTGTTAGCACTGTACCTGTGCCTGTTTGCAGGGGGACACTTTGCATGTGTGCTGTGGTGTTTTGTGATGTGTATCCTCGTGTTCACACACAATTGAAAACACTACATAGGTGGGAGCAGAATGTGAAACAAGATTTCTGTGTCTTTTGATGTCTGTAAGAAAAAAAAGGGTTGTATATGGCTTTTTTGGGGAGTTTTGTTTGGTTTTAGGGAGGGGGTAGTATGGCTGAAATCTGAAATTTCCCTCAGGCATTTATAACGTAGTCTGGAAAGTTTTGCTGTTTGAGAGTAGTGCTAAAACTATGACCTCTAGGGCTTAATTTTTTCTTCTTTTTTTTAAAACTATAATTACAGCTTCAAGTTGGAATATGAAGCCCATATGAAGGTTATAGCTGGCTCTGTAAAGAGTTTCTAAGCTATTATGTTGCAATAAACATTGACATTTCCAGAACACTGTACAGCTTCATCACCTTTAAATCCAGCGCTTTCAGCTGCACTCTTTTTAATAATAGTCATGAATGTGTTTTAATTTTATGCTGAAAAATCTTTGAGGAAACTTAATTGCTGTTGTCTGTAGTTCAGCATTTGACATAGTTGTTTCAGAAACTGTAAAATGGCTGAAAAAGAAGAAAAATGCTGAAGGGCAAAATAACAGCTATTTTGCTATTTAAAATAGCCTTGGTCTTCTAGGAAGGGTATGTATTTTAAGGCATATTTTAGAGCTTTTTACTTACCACTAATTTAATAATTAATTTCATGCTGGTGGTTTATAGCCAACATGTGGTACTGTAGATTTCGGTATCAGACCCTGACTTTGAGGCAAGTGAAGTATATCAAAATAGAATCTAGATGTAAATGAAGAAATATTTAGGGCCTGTTGATGCTGTAATCAACAATTTCTGGATTAATTGCATGTCAGTAATCTAACTTTATAATTGCTCTGTTCATTTTGCTTTGAATGTAGAACGTGATCCTTAAATATTTGAGAATCCAGAAGACTGGGAGTAGTTTCTGTGGCTGGACACTTTTGTTCTTCATGCTCATGGCTTCAAATAGAGATTGCATACCTGGGGTTTTTAGTTTGGGGCTGAATTTTGTGGTTTCCTTTTTAAATATACTTTGATTTTTGTAAAATGTAGAAAGAAGAGATTTGCAGAGAGAAGGTGCAATAGGTCTAAGTACAGATAAAAGCTTGCTTTAATGTATTTACTCATCGTTATTTAAAAAAGAGTTTTGGCTAAATGGGTTAGAAACCCCAGTGCTGCTCTTTGCTAGGTACCTTTGAAAACTTTATTTGAGCTGCACGTTTAATCACTGAATGTAGTTTGAATTTAAACACGCAATGGTGTCCCCACTCAAGCAAGCACCTTCCTTGCTCACATATTCACCTATTGATCTTTCTTTCCTAACTGCTAAAAATACCTTTCCTGAAACTTTTTTTTATGTGGGCTCATTGCTCCTTTTTTTCTTTTTGTGCCTGTTGCACTGAACAATGACTGGTGGTGCAAGAGCACAATAAAATCAGGAGCTGGAGGCTGTGGGGCTTCTTAGACCAGGTGACACAGCTGAGATGTGACACACCCTGGGTCACAAATGCCTTTGTTAAGGAAATCAAAACATCAGCATTTGAAGTTAGAGAAGGTGGAGATTGTTTCTAAGTGTTTAATAGAGATGAATTTTACCATCTCAGGAACAGAAGGTAACTCCTGGGAGGGGAGGCAGGAGGAAAAGGAACAGAAAAGGAGACTCAGGGGTGACCTTGTCACTGTCTGCAATCCCTGAAAGGTGGTTTTAGTCAGGTGGGGTTGGGCTCTTTCTCCAGGAGCTGACAAAACCAGAGCACACAGCCTCAAGCTGCACCAAGGGAAATTTAGGTTGGATATTAGGAAAAAATTTTTCACAGGAAGAGTGATCAAGTTCTGGAATGTTCTGCCCGGGGAGGTGGTGCAGTCCCTATCCCTGGGTGTGTTTAACAAAGCCTGGATGTGGCACTGGGTGCCAGGGTTTAGCTGAGCTCTTGGGGCTGGGCTGGACTCAGTGATTTTCAAGGTCTCTCCCAACCTTGTGATTCTGAGAAAAGCAGCATATTCTTGGTGGAGGGAAGAGATGAGGAAGCAGCTGCCTCCTGAGGATCAGGCAGTTTATGGCTGGTGGGATGTGAGGACTTGGCTGTGAAGGGAGGAGATCATACAGGGCCCATAATTTTTATTTTAAAGCCCATTGGATGTATTTGGTATCTAGCAGAGTTATGAAGTTTTGCTGTTCAGTCAGCTTAGTTCCTTGTAAAACTGCATCCTCCACTCCAAAGGTCGGATTTGAGAAATGCTGTGTAGGATTCCCTTGAGGATGGTCTGAGGGCTTAGAGATCAAACAACTGATTTATGAGAAGTGTCCTCCTGCTGATACCTGGCTGGTTTTGTCCCATATCAGTTGTCTGTGTGAGTGTGCTTTTTTTTCTTAAGTATTTGTTCATGCTTAGTTACAGTTGTTACAGATACTCAAAAATAGGGATGTATGATGTTTTAGTAAAGCAAAACAGCTATTTTCTTGGGTTGAAGCACTTGTTTTTCTAAAATCTCTATAAAAATATCTATTAAGAATAAATTGGGGCAAGCTTATTATCTGTGAGATTTCACCATTTCCTTTGATATTTAACTTAACCTTAAACATTAGGAGTAAAACCCACCTAATACATTATACCTTAACACAGTGTTACAGATCCGATTTTGATAATATTTTCCATGCATAAAGACCAGATCATTACAATGCACCCTTTTAATAAAAGAAAACCTAGAAAAATAAGATAATACCTAGTCCAGATGAGCTTATGTTATGCATGTAAAATAAGAGAAATTTTGGGTCTCTTCATGTGCTGCATAACAAAGCTCATCTTTTATCAGATATGCATAATGGTTTCCTTGATTACAATTTTGTTATTTTGTGTGACAGGCCATAGCACAGCTCATCTAAATGATGAAAAGTCTGCCATAATAGTAATTCTGAAGAAATTTTTCTTCAGGTTTGTGTCAGGATGTGGGAAGTGTTTTGCAGCAACAGGTGCTTTATTTTCTGGCAGCTTTATGCCCTTTCATCCCTTTTTCTTGTTTCCCTTTTTGTTTTCTCTCACATGCAGAAGATGTAAACACATGTCCTCTGTTGGGTGGTCTGGATTGTGGATCTTGGGAAAACATCCACATTTATTTGAAGCATTTCTTCATTCCAGTGGTGCAGAGAGGGGAGTAACCTGTCTCTAAAGAGGCTCTTGAGCTGCAGCATCTGGGGCTTAATATGCAGAGAGCTTGAAATCATCTTCTTCTCTCTTGTGCTTGCAGTTGCTGTTGTGTGTCAGCTGCCTTGTGGGGCTGCACTGAGACAGCTCCTCCTGAATTGTTTCAAAGCTATTTTTGTTGCCTGCTTGCCAATTTTATTTTGTGTTACGCACTTGTCATCCGTGTACAAATCCAAACACCAAGTCTTTGAGTCTTGGCAGTTACAGAAAGCTCCATGGAAGCTGTCATTGCTCATCCTTTGTCTTTGCAAACACCTGGGGGCTGTTACAGTGAGCTGCTTTTCTTTGCCTGCTGACACAGATCCACTCACCACCAGTTACATGTTTTGGAGGGAATGTGAAGTCTGGGGACTTCTCCTGTTTCTGTCGTTCATCTTTGGACCATGAATGTACCAGAGGAAAGATCTGCCTACAAAGAAAACCCTCAAATCAAGTGAAAGTCATGTCTTCTTCCTCTGAGAATAAATAGAAGTTTGAGATTGTTTTGTCAGCTATTTTGTGCAAGATGGGGTTTATGTTGATGTATAGTCAATGCATCTTATTCTTCAATAGCTAGTCATTGCTAAACTCCCTATTAAATTAAAACCTTTCTGTTTTTCTCACCTCCTATCAATTCTTCATTCATAAAATTGTTAAAAACAGCAGAAAAATAGCTATCTCATAGATCAGAATCCTTTTTTAGGGGAAAGATTGTTATTTGGAGAAAGTACTGGCAGTTTTCTCTGCAGGAGCTGCTGAAATAGCCATTGTGTTAGATATTTTTTATGACATGGATTCTTTCTGATACCACTGCAGAGTTTTGAAGTCCTTAGAAGAGTTTGCCATTTTCTGTTAGCTGTGATGGTCTAAGAGCAGAAGTAAAAAAAGTCAGGCTGCATTTGTGGGCTTGATGGATACATTGACGTTCAGTACAAGTTCCTATCATATTTTTATGCACCAGAATCTCCAGCTCACTTCTAAGAAAGTATTGCATTAATTTTGTTGACTTTTGTCCTCACTTTCTGAAGTGATTCACAGTGGTTGGTCACATTTGAGAAGGCAGTGACTTAAATTATATTCATTGTGGCTTTTATCCTTATCTGGGTGGTATTCTGGGGAACAGCTCAAATCCTTCATCTTTTGTAGGGAACCAAATCTGGTGTTGAGGCACTGCATCAAAAAGTATTTCTTTCTAGCTTTGGAAGCATTTCTTTCCCTGACTATAAGAGCTGAATGTTTCTCATTGACTCTCAGACTGAGACTTTCTAATTGTGCCCTCAGTGAGCCCAATGCATTCATAGAATTCCCAACTTTGAGTGTGAATAGTCACATCAGTTCCCTTCTGGCACTTGTGCTACAATGCTGAACTGAGCCCAAAATCCAGCTGTAATTGCTGACAGGACTCAATTAGCTTTGAAGCCTGCAAACAGGATGGTTTCTGTGGCAGTGACACTGGAAGGTTTTAAGCCCAAAAGCTGAGGACGTGGACAACAATGAGTAGTAAGTAAGCACTTCATGCTGCCTGTGGAGAAAAAAGAGCCTGTGAATGTGTGGAGGAAGAAATAAGCTGGTGTAATTAGGAATAGCTGAGAGACAGACTGTGCAAAACGAAGTTTTGAAGGTTGGTGGTGTTTCATAGGAACCAGCAGTAAGGGTGGCATTCTGTGCATCCTCCAAAAACATATTAAAGGGGAAAAGAGGAAACAGTGTAGAAAACTCCAGGTCAACAGAGCCAGCAGATGATGATGAACACCTGGGGCATGACAAAAACAGAAGGTAGAGGAAGAGACAGACAGGTAGAGGAGAAATGTATTTCAGACTTGGCAGTCTTCCCATGCTGGAGAGCAAGGATGACAGCCTGGCTGATGATTTGTTAGATGGGAGAAGAAAGCCAGACTATTATGAGGTATTAGAACAAAACTGAAGACAAATGAAGATGATATACAGTGTGCAGAATGAGGGTAAAATACTAAAATAAGTGAAATAATAATCCAGGTACTGTAGGATAGAATGAAATTCAGAAGACAAAATGGGGGGAGAAGAGCAAAACTCAGGAACTAGGAAGAGAGGCCTTTTATCAGTAGGGGCTTTGACCATGAAAAGCTGGTAGTGCTGTCACAAGATTAGATCCATTGGCTATTGGGAGCCAAAAAAACTTACAGAATGTGTATCTGGGACTTGAAAGGATTCAGATGAAAGCAGGGTAGGAGGACATTGCTGCTCACAACATCAAATTTCTTGTGGAACTGATGGAGGAGAGTTGTGCCACAGCACAGCACAAGCTCCAAGAAAGGAAGCTGTGAGATTTAACTTGTGGTTGAAAGGACATTTTCTTCATCGTGCAAGCTTCAATTTGGAACCATGAAGGGGATTGGAGAGAGACTTTATTCAATTGTGTCCATGTGTCTCTGACTGGTGGATTGAATCCCAGGAGTCAGAAAAGTGAGAAATGGAGACTGATGGGGATCTTGAGGAACAGAACATAATGAAGGGCAGTGGAGGAAGCCTGGAGGGAAGAATTAGGACATGTTCATGCAACCTGTAGTGATTCTGTGGAGCTGCTGCTCACCTCAGGGCACTGTGGGCCCTGACACAGAGGAAGTCAGAGCAGATGATCCTGGCAGGGCTTCAAGTGCAGTGCTCCTGAAGCAGCCTAACTCAGAAGAACTCTAAATCATATTGTAGTAAATCAGGAAAATAATAAAAAAGGGGCCTGTGTGTAGGAATGCCCCTAAGCCAGCATTCCCTTTTGCCATTTGTAGTATGCAAGCCACTTCAACTTTTGTTCTGAGACTTTTGTTTCAATAGTGGTGGCTTGGGAAGGCAGGTCAGGATCACTCCCTGTTTTAGAGATGGAATAAATGATGCTCATGCAGAGGTTTCTCTGTATATAGGCAGAGATCTAGGCAGAGAAAGAAGACCTCTGAATCCTGCCTTTTTTAAGGCAGACTGATGGTCAGCCAGAGATGTGAACTGCTCCCATTCAGCAAAAGCAGTCCACTGTCCACCCTTGGAACTTCCAGGGAATGCTGCAGTGTAGCTGTTCAAGGATTTTGAGATACCATTGTGGTATTTATGGAAAGGGTAGAAGCAGTGTGGCATATGTGGAAGCTGCCAGGTATTAAAAGAAACAGTGTTGTACTGCAATAGTCAACCTGGGGCATCATGCTGTATTAATTTCAAATACACTCTTAGTGAGGTTCTGTAGGGACTTAAATGGAGCTTATAATAGTAACTTATATAAGTTTATTCCAGCATTGCAAAAATTTTTTTAAAAATCACTGAAGATGAAAATTATAATTAAGTTCTTTATCTTTGATTGAAAATATAACTTCCAAAGAAAGATTAACATAAGCATCATGAGTAACCATGGGATGATTTCATCACTACTAATTTGAACATGAAATGCATCAGCATATAGAATTCAGACAGCTTTGTGAATTAAAAGCCTCTGATGTCTGTATTAGAAATATCCTGCGGATATAATTTCCGTATCAAAGCTTCCATTCTACTTTTGTTGCAGCATATGGTGGCTAGCTGGGATGGTGCTTTATGTTTTAGAGTGACTCACTGGTATTCTTAACCATTTTCCTCTGCTGAACTATCTGAGCTGAGAGTTACTTTTTGCTGGTGTGAGACAGACAACCTTTAACCTGTTGAACTCTCTTACTTTGCATATTAGCATAGGAGGAAAAACAGTGATCCTCTAAAGAAGTCAAGGCTGTCATTGTGGATGTTGACCTTGGGCTTTGTACTTTTTTTTAGTTTGAATTATCCCAGTGATTTCTTCTTTGTCCTCTTCAATATGATGTTATGCTTAAACTCTCATGAAGGAAAATAAAGGAAGCCAAAGAGTGTCAATCTTCTTCACCTTTACCTGTTTAGCAAATTAAACAATAAAATCGTCTTAAAGAATAGTTAATAAGATGTAGAACCAAAGTGGAAGTGTATTTGTTTGATTCTATTATGTTTTTATTTTGAAAACCTTTCCATTAAACTGCAGTCTTCTGAGAGACAAGAATCAGGTCCAATCTAAATGCCTGAAATTTTTTTGGTGAATTAACAGAAACCAAAGGTTCTGTGTGAAACTTTGTGATTAAAATGGCAATAAAATACTTTAAAAAATTTAGAGAGATGTCACTCAGACATTAATTTCATTTTGGGAAAGATTCATATTAATTTCCTCCACCCCCACTGATATTTAGAGTTAAATGTCTGAGCTTGTTTGGGAGTACTGTGTGCAGCTGATTTAAAATAGTAGTCAGCAACTATTTGAAGGAGAAGAGCAAAGAGATTATGATTTTTATGACATAAATAAAATGTGCTGTGCACTCCTTTATTGCAGCAGACTTTTTTACCAGTGTGCATTTCTCATGTTGTGGTTCCTCTGGCACTTTTGGAACATAAACCTTTTTCAGTACCTAAAGGGGGATCTACAGGAGAGCTGGAGAGGGATTTTTTACAGGGCCATGGAGTGATAGGACATGGGGGGAGTGGATTTAAAGTGAAAAGGAACAGGTTTGGATGCCAGGAAGAAATTCTTCACAGTGAGGATGGTGAGGGTTAGGCACAGGTTGCCCATGGAAGCTGTTCCTGTCCAGGTGTTCCTGACCAGGTGTTCCTGTCCAGGGGCAGGGGGATGGAGCTTAGATGATCTTTAAGGTCCCTTCCAGCACAAACCATGTGATTTGTGCATCTGTGATTACGTGCATTGAAGCAGAATGGAGAACAGGTGACTTTTACCTGCTGATGGATCTGCAGAATGGAGCTTGTTACATTTGCAGTGATGAGTATTTTTCAGATGTTTTCATGTGCTTTTCAGAATTTAACTTGGCTGTCAGAGTACTCCAAGGATCTAAATATAGCAGACTGTAGTGTTCTGAAGTGATAGTTTAGAATGAATTTCCACATCTCAAAACTGGCACCTGTTAGATCAGAGTACAGTGAATTATGCCCGCTCCCACTGCATTTCCCTCTCCATTTCTGCTTCCATGCATATTAATGATGATTCAATATGCCTTTTGAGCTTGGCAGTCTGATTTTTACAGCTAAGAGGTAAATATAAATAGCATGATTTCAATTGGAAAACATCTATTTCCTCCCAGAGCAGATGTTTTTTATCTAGCTACTGGTAGGATATTTCAAGGCAAGATTACTGTTTCTATTTCCATTTAAAGATAAAGGGGGGAAAAGAAGAACACCTTGGTATATTTGTATTTTGGCTTTTAAGTGTTGACTCGTTTCTCCGACAGCTTTTCTTTCACTAAGGTGTTTTGGATATCCACACTGCTTTTATTAAAATTGTCTGCTTTTAAAGGTTGAAATAAGGATAAGCAGATGTTAACTTTGTGGTTTGTTTTTTGGGGGAGAAGGGGGGGAGTATTTCTTTTTTGTTTTGTTTATTTTTGTTTGGTTGGTTTTTGGTTTATGTTTCAGGGGTTTTTTTAAATTAAAGTGAATTAGTTAATTTTGATCTTGGTGTTGGTTGATTCCATGCCTTTCCTTTCAATTTTCCACCAGTAACTGCAAAATACGATGAGATATGACAGACTTCTGACTCACTGATGTCAGTGACAGAAGGAAGTAGAGCACTCTGCTGGAGCAGACCTTACCAGAGGAACAAAAAAAGTTCTTAGCTCTTCTAAATCCTGGTTTTCCTGCAGGCTGCTGCCCTCATGGCTCACGTGCAGTACCAGATCACAGGAGAGCTTACAGCTAAATCTTCTGTCTCTTCAATCATCTCTGACAAACAGCAGAGCTCAGCTCAGCCAGGTTTGGTCACTCAAAAGATCTTGTCTGAAAACAGGATCTAATGAACATCTGCAGCTCCCTAAGATTTTGAATATTCTTCTCTCAAGAATTGAATTACCTGTTTTTTCTGACTGAGTCAGGGTTAAAGGCAAGCATTTGAATATTATGAGGTTTTATCTGCCCCTGAAGCAGATGTTTCCACTTTGTTTCTCTTTCCAGTCTTTCCTTATGAAATCTATGGTCCATCTGGTACATGAAATGTTACCCAGCATTTTTAGCAGCATCTGCTGTTGGATTTCCTTAGATCCAGCCCAGACAAAAACCTTGTCCCACCTCCACAGGGATTTGTGTACAGTTTTTAGAGCCTTCCAGACTTGAGGTTTCATCTTTTATCCCCTCCATAACCATAAAAGCAGAGGTAATTGTAACTGGCAGATGCTCAGTTTATGAAGTGCAAACAGGTTTAGAATAACATGTGTGCATGTGCCCAAGGTTAGATGCTCAAGGTAGTAAAAGGAATTTAAGTTCATACTGTATGGAAAAGAGCTTTTCTGGGTTATTTGGATTTTCAAACAACATATGAAAACCTTTCAGTGTTCTGTTTCATCCAGTGATATGATATATGGCTGATTGAGCTCAGAATGATTTTGGTGCCCAATGAAATACTTCAATCCTTGTTAATACAACAGCACAGGTGTTTTATAGAGTTTTACGTTTCTAAATTAGTTGGTAACTTGTTTTAAAGAGGCATTGATTTTCTTTCTTTCCCAGTTTGCTCTTCTCACTGTGTGTTGCACGAAATGTCACATTGAATTTGTGCCTCTGTGAAGCCATCTATACTGCAGAATTTTAAATGCCTAAGAGGTGTTTTTTCTTCCTGTTCTTATCTTAATCAAATGACCAACCCTTGCTACTTACCTGGATTCCTTGGGAGCTTCAGCTTTTTTTTTTCTCCCCTTCTTCTGTTCTCAGAAAATTTGATCATTAAACAATTAGACTTCAGGCAAATGACATGTGGATAGCAAAGAGGTCAGGAGCTCCCACATACAACCTGTTGGGTTTTCACAGAGGGGTTATGTCGTGCTGAATTATCTGCATGTGCTCCTGATCTGTGTTCTGGCAAGGATGAATGAGAGGCTGAGCATAATGGAGATCTTTAATAGAGGAGATGATGGACACATTCATTCTGGTGAATCCCGCTCTCTGACAGAGCCGTGTCTGCCGCCCTTGCTAAATCAAATTCTTTGTCAAGTTAGCAGCTCTGGGCGCTGCCTGCTAGGCTGCAGAATCCCTGCTGGAAAAGGATTTCCCATTTTGGTTTGGTTCTGCTGCCTAGTTTAGCCATCTGTTAACTGATTTTGGAACCACTCTGTGGTTATGTTTAGTACTGCACTGAAGGAGCTGGGATTTGACTCCAGAGGTGGATGGGGCTGCCTGGTCCTGTGACCACCAACATAAATGTGTGTGTGATGGTTTTGATTGTTGTGACATCACTATTTCCATCATCCCCTTTCGAACCACAGTCCTTAAGAGCTGCTTTCCTGCTTTCTGAGTGCAGAGTTTCAGCGTGGAGAGCCAGACCTTTCCCTTGGAGCTGCACCCAAGGCAGGCTGTGAACCCTGGGCTGGACGGGCGAGCTCGGAAGGTTTGCGCGATAAAATTCGGCGGCTCCGGAGGCTGATCATGGAAATCAAAGAGGAGAGACCCTCAGAAGAAGCACGACAGTATTTCCCTCCACCCCAGCTGGACAGCCTAGGAGAGCCCCAGCTGACGAGTAAGTGCATGTACTCACTTTATGGAGTGGTACAGTAAAAATGGCCCGGCCTCTGTGGCAGTTCAGGTTGTCACAAGCAGGGGAAAAAACGCTGTTCAACCTCCTGCTTGTCAAAGTGCAGTTTAGAAGGAATAAACTGATGAAAATTCTCCTGAATTTTTTTTCCTGGTATATTTTGGTTTATGCACATCACCTTCAGGGGAACAAATGTGTGATTTGAGTTTTTCTCTCTAACCTGTTTTCTTCATAAGACTTAAAGCATTTTTTCTCCTTTATCTCCTATATGAAGATATGGACTACTGTTTAAAATATAGCCTAATAACTTTGATAAATGTATAAATCTTTACTGATACTTAAACTAATATCACAGATTGGTTCTATGTGATGTCAAAGCTCTGGGGATTTGAATGCAAGTAGCCATACCTTGAGTTGTGTTTGGTGCACTGGAGTCAGAAGATGATATTTCAGTTAAGCAATTATATCCAGCATATTCATGAAGGTCAGGCCAATATGCTACTGGCAGAGTTCAACTCAGAAATTTGTTAAAGCTCCATTAAAAAAAATAAAAACCCCAACACACTTATTTGGGTTTTTTTTTTTATTTTTGACCTTTCTAAGCTCTGCAGCTCTGGTTTTCCTCAGACAGATGTGAATGAATAGCTGCACTAATGAGAATGGCCAAAGAATGGTGAATGTGACTTATTAGCATCACGTTTTTATGGAACAGACACAGCTATAAGTTTGAGGTGATTTTTTTCATTTGTGGGTTTTTTAAATTATTTTTTAAACAAAAATCTTGTTCCAGTTCATATACTAACTCAGTCTTTCCCATCTGACCAATTTCTTCAATACTGACCAATAATTAATAATGCTTAGTGGAGACAGTACAAAAATGTTAAGAATAGGGAGTTTAATTTTTGCAATTTCATTGAAACTGTAGTTGGGACTCAATTACTTTCTGCATCAGGTGAACAACTCAGTGTTATCCACCTATCCCTCCTTGCTTCCTACATTTCTCTTGTTACATCTATGGTTCACTCCTTTATTTCAGCACAAGAAAATACTGCCCTTTGCAGTAAAATATGCAATAGAACATAATTCCACAATGGATTAAACTGTTCCTCCTATGTAAGAAGAGGAATTAATGTATTTATTTTAAAAGTCAGGCTTATTGCTTTACAATTTGTTTGTAGATCAATAATATGTTTATATTTTACTATATTAACTATATTTACTATATACTATATTAAGTATATTATAATATTTACTATATTTACCTACTTTCACTAAACATGGGGTTTGTTTTTAATGTGTGACATAGCTTCTTAAAAATTACTTATGGGACTTAATATTTTTCCAGCACATAGATATAATCAATCAGTTGTTGTGACTGAAAGTCTTACAAGTAACCCATCCATTAAAACCTGGGATTTTTTTCCTAGCTTCCTTTCCCAGCAATATAAAGTTTCTGTTAAGAAAGAAGACTTCTTCAAAAGTATCCTTTTTTCAGGCAAGTATTTCATCCAAGTTTGCTTTGACCATGAGTTTCTAACATAAAATGTTACTTTAGTGGCAGTGGCAGTAGTTAGAGGCATGTGAAAATTCTACTCTGTATTAAAAAGCAAGACATGGAAATCAAATTATCTCTAATACTTTTTTTTTCTTGACCTTTTAAGGTATTCAGAGAATTGCAAATGAGCCAAAGCTGGAGTTCAGTCTTGGTAAGATACAACTTTGAATTTTTGGGGTTATAATGGCTTGTCTGTGTGTGAGGACTTTTATATAAGTGTTATACAGTGTAACAAGTGACCTGTTTAAAAAAATGAAGGTTCAGGTGGGAGAAGTGCTGTGCATGCCTTTTGAAATGCTGATTTCAGTTTCCTAATTGGCTGGAATGGCTAAAGGTTTATTGAATTCTCTAATGCTGCACTGCTCCACCAGGGTGAAAACCTGCCCAAGAGCTTTGTGAATGTAGTTTGTGAAGCACTTCTGATTTGGAAAAAGACATTTAATTTCGAGTTTTTGAAACAATATTCAGACAAAAGTACTGTTGCTTTAGAACAAAATGGAATATAAATGTGATATTATTTGGTAGTGAAGAGGCAACATAAACGTTTACCTGACTTTGCCATTTTGTACTTAGTAATTGGTATCTGAGAGCTCTGTATTGCTATAGCATGTAACAGAACTGTTTTGGGAGGCATTCTATCAGCTCAAGCTTTCCCCCTCCATTTAGAGGGTACAGAATGCTTCAGGTTGCTCAATGAGTCAAGCAATCTAATTGAATAATGATATATTTGTATTACAAGGTCAAGGAGCACAATATGTCAGCCCAAATTGTGCAAAGCAAGCTTGGCTGCTTTTCACTTTCAGTGCAAAAAGCTTTGAAGCCTTTGAAATAGTAAGTGGAATAATTATTTGCTGTAGAAGCATTAAACACAATAATTCCATGTGGGAAATGAGAATAACTAGGTGTAGTTGATTAGTGGCTGGACTCTTCTTCAGGGTCTTTTTGCCAACTGAGATAATCCTTT
The DNA here is from genome assembly GCA_013396995.1 of Dicaeum eximium. NCBI lineage: Eukaryota > Metazoa > Chordata > Aves > Passeriformes > Dicaeidae > Dicaeum > Dicaeum eximium. The sequence continues at coordinate 275,391 of VWZP01001899.1, forward strand.
GTATGGTAAAAGAACAGTTACAAATACTGTAGCTTTTCACATATGTGGTAGTATGTGCTGTCTGCATTCTGAACTAAAATTTGTCAATTTTGTTATGATTTTTACATCTATACAACGTGCAAATACTTATTTGATGTTCTGTAGCTGTGCACTGAGATACTTTTACCCAGTGTTATTCCATATCTGTTAAATTCACTCTAGTATAAAAACTTGCATAACATCTGTTGCAAAAAAGTGTAAGAGGGAGAGGGAAATACAGATAACTGTAAGCAGAATATTTTATAAATATCAATTAGACTCCGCTATTTGGAGAATTTAAATAGTTTACAAACAAATATCCTTCAGAAACTCCAAACACAGCAAACAGGATGGCATCAGTGATGTGGCTGCTGTGGTTCTGTTTCTGCCCCTGGCATTTTGGGAGCTTCTTTCCTGGCTTTGTCCTTGGAGCTGGCTTAGGCCTGGCTTGTGTGCTGCTGGAGCTTGGCTGAGTGAAAAGCTGACACCTTAAAGCTGTGCCCTTTGGGACAGACACAGTTCTGTCTGATACAACCACTTTTAGAATACCTTAAACTGGATCTGTGTATTTTTTATCTGTCTTTTAAAAATTAGATAGTTATGGCATTACAAAAAATTGTTGTTGAGTAGGTCATGGGTTTATTTATTTCTGTATAGACTATTTCTGCAGAAATTGTTAATTGTCAGCATGGAACAAAGGCCTCATTCTCTGTTTGGGGGAACCACCGTGGCATAATAATCGTTAAGAGCAGATTTAACTTTTCTGTGCATTTCTATTGACATGTTCTAGGTGATGTGCCTGTAGCATTTGGGCAGAGGCAGTAATTGCAGCGTTCCAGCAATAACAAACTCCCACAGTGGCTCTGGTGTAGTGCAGGAGAGGGAGGAAGGTGCTGCAGGCACTGACTGCAGATGAGGTAGCAGTGCTTCAGGAGAAGCTGCTTCCAGTGATCAGTGTGCCCTGGCAGGCAGAAGGGTAAAAACAAAGTAAAGCTGTTTTCAGACTTGTCTGGGCTCGTGCTGGATGGATCTGTTCGCTCAGTGTCAGTGTTTGTGTTTTGCATTGGGCTGCTGCTGGTAGGTGTTCATGTTCGGTGGTTTGTTCTTGATTATTGATTGAGTCACTGCAGCCCTGTGAGGGATCTTAGACACTGGATCCTCTGCTGCTCAGGTAGCAAATAGGAGAAGCAGCATAAACCTCTTGATTTTGGCAGATAGTCCTGCCCAGAGTTGTAAGTCAGGGATATTTGGCAACACAGGCAATTGTATAAAGGTGATTTTTAGTCTCTTGATCCTTAAATAGTACTGAACATTTAGGCATAACACATTTGCATTGGGGAATCCACCTCCAGTGTCTGAACAGTCAAAGAATTCTTACCAGTTATCCTTCTTACTGGAATGCCAACATTTGCTAGCTCCAGCAACCCCAGTCACCAGCACTGTGCTGTTGGATTGTAGAAAGGTAGGGCAGTGAATTTTGGTGGACTGTTCTATTGTTGAGTAACCTCTGGGTACTTTTCTAAGTGTTTATGATTATTCGTTCATTTTGCTCTTTGTTGTAACAATTTTCTGAATTTTACTTGAGTTTGTTCTGGTCCCACACAAATTCCATCTTCCACCAAACCATTAGTCAAGTAATTTTTTTCCTTCGTTTTACTGATGTGTATTGGATACTGTTAGATCCCAACAACAAATAGTAAATAGAAGACAATTTAAATGCAACAGACAAGATCCAGGATGTGGAATAGCTGCCACGTGATTGGAAAGAATGCTCTTGTTTTCCTCTGGGAGCTGCTGATTTGCCTTCTGTCTGCTTTGAGACTCTTGCACTGCAGCACAAGATGCCTTAAATGCAGTTTATTCTTAGTAACTCAGTGTTGCTAGGATGATGAGTCCTTTTTTGACTGGAAGGAATCCTCCCAAAGAGAGAGCAATTCAAGCCCAGCCTGAGATTGTGTTGGCATGTTTTGACTTGGGACTTGCAATGTTTTTGCAGTAACTCCTGCAGGAATTTCTCCTTTCCGCGCTTCCGCGGGAGAACTTGAGCTGACTTTGAGTGGGTTTCAGCTCAGATAAAGCAACAAGTGGAACCTTCCTTCCAGAAAGGTTCTGTGCTGGTGAGTGCCTGTCATCTTTCACACCATGCTGTCACCTCTCCTGGCTGTGCTCCTGCGTTCTCCTGCACTCACAGTGAGCTTTCCTTGTTGTGTGCAGGCATTGTGTGAACAGTGCTGAAAAGTCATTTGAGAACGGATTTGCCACGACCCCACTTCATTCTTTTTTATCCATCTCCCCTTCCACAGTGCTTTTCTCACTTTAAAGAAGGCTTTTGGGGTTCTGTGACAGCTCTTGCCACGCTGAGCCTTTCTGTTTGGGGTTTTTTAATAGGCACCCTTCTGAAGCTCCTTCATCATTGTGCAGCTCTTTAAAGAATCACTCCTGAGTTATGAGTGTTGTGTACTCTGTCAGAAAAAAAGGCCCAAAAAACTGTCTATAAACTACCATGCTACTACTTGGCAATGTTGGGAAAACAAATCCAGGAAATTGGGTGTGTGTGTGGCATGGACCCCAAAAAAAACTCAAAACCAGGATCTTTTTCAAAAACTCATACTTGTTCTTTTTTTTTTTTTTTCAGCTTAAGTGGGTTTGAGTCTTAGAGAATTAGGCTGAATTTTTAAATCTGTACCTGTAGGCACTGCAGTTCTAGGAATTTATCTTTCAATCCCTTGAGGGCAGGGATTGTCTTCCTTTGCACTGCAGCTAGAGAAACAGGATGCTGTCACAGTCCTTAAATATTAATCTGTACTCATTTTAGGGCTTAGTATGCAAAGACTCAAAAATTCCAAACATGAAACTTGGGAAGATGTACAGTTAGTGTTATCTCTGCTTTTTGCATATTAAGAGAAACTGAAAATTCTGTTTATAATACTATGTACTTTACAGTTGGAGGTCTTTGTGAAATGATCTATCTAGAGAGTTACATAGTGTTGGATTTTACCCTTTTCTGACCCAGAGATGGGGCAACTGAGCGGCGTTTCAAAATCCTTTTATTCCATTTTCAGTCTCATATGAAGGGTGAGACAATACAGATGTTACAATCCACGCCATCACAATTAGAAGCAAATTATTTGCTAATTACAAAACACTGTAAGGGTTTCTTGGCCTGTCAGCTTTTTGCCACACCATGCTGTAGATGCCTTAAAGGCAATAATCTAAAATTACCCCTGGTGGGTCCTGTTACAATGCATCTTTCAGAGTTCTGTTTCTCCAAAGTATCCAGTCTGGTTTTCAAGGCCATCCTTCGAAACTTTTTTCCAGCTCCATTTCTCTCTCAGCAATGTCTGTCCTATTCCATGGCATTTCTAAGTCAGCATTTCTTATCTCAAAGTTTGCATACAGATGCATTCTGTGTGGGCCTTGTGTCAGGCACTGAGAACTCTCCACAAATCCATTTCCCACAATGTATACATCTATTCCATGTAGTCCATAAATATGAAATTTTTTTTGTTGCTGAAAACCCATTACATCTGGTGTAGCATTACTCATTTTTGTGTTATCTTTGTTTCTGTGCCAGTAAGAAGCAATTCCTAATAGAACCAGTTGCAGAAATATTTCCAACTGGTCAGCATCCATTGATACTTAGTGATTTTCATTAAGCAGCTTTGATTTGTGTAAATTAAATTTCTCTGTAGGTGTTAGAGATGAAAATTCTCCGTTACTGGGTGCTGTGTAGCAGTTATTCCCCACGGTGGGCTTGTTGGATGTTTATTTGCTCTGAAGTGGGCCAGAGCAGAGGATGAACCAGCATGAGGGAGCAAATCATTTCTGCCTCAGTATATTCCAGTGTGATGGATTTACAGGAATCTGCTCATGTGTGTAGTAAGAAACATGAGGATGTTTTGAGTATCAATATTAAACCCAGGTGCAAACTGAGTTTCAGGCAGTTCTCTTCCATTCTGCTCCATGAAACTGAAGTATTTCCTGTTTCCAGAAGCTTTTGCAAAAAAAAATTGTATTTGAACTACCACGAGAAAGTGGTTGACAACCTTGTAAATATAAATATGTATAAATCAAGGCTGTGACTAAGGGAAACTTTTAAATCTTAACAGCATAAAGATTTGCACAGGGACTTTCACATGTTTTGATCTAAGCACTTATCTAGAGATAAATTTTGAATAGCTTTGGCTAATCTGTTTAGAGAGGAGTTTGTAGATACCCGAATTTGAAAAGCTATTTAACAGTTGGAAGGGTTTTTTGGAATTTAGCCATTCTGAGAGACAGGGGTTTATCATCTTAGCTCTCAAATGATGCAGGAGATAATAGGATTAAATTCCATCTGAAATCTTGTCAGTTAGAAACCTCCTGCATTTATAAGTCCAAGAAAAGAAAAAGGAGGATAAAACTAGGAAGGACCTTTCTTTCTCAAACCTTAAATAAATAAAATTGGTAGACTTCTTAGTAAAACCAGGCTTTTTCTTGGTACTGAAAATGCTGCTTTTGTGTCTATGGCATGTTTTTCTCATAGACTTAGCAATTGTCTCATGTTTGCAAAATTCCTTTTATCCAAAATTTCAGAGGCAACGTTGTGTCTATGCTGAAAATTGTCATGTTTTCTGTGAAGAGGGGGCCAGCTCAGTATCCCAGTGAGGCAGGGTGCTAGCAACAGATTAATTACAAGAGCTCAGTCTTAGCATGGGTTCATCTACCTCATTCCATGTTGCTTTGCCTGAACTATTTCTAGTTTTTGAGGTAAAACTCACAGCTATCAGTAATATAATGATAATTTGTAAGGCTGATTGAAAGCTATGTAGGGAAAAGGGCTCCAGAATTACTTAAGGATTTATAGATGTAGGTAGAGATTTAATGCAATTCTCTCAGAATTGAGCGTTTGTATAAATTTTTTCGCACTTAGGTATTAAATCACCAGCAAATAACTCAGTGGATACCTTAATTTGTCCTTTAGTGTTTTCACAAGCTTAGTGCTTGGCTTCTGGATTATTAGGTGTTCTGGTGAACGTGACATTAATTTTTCAGTTATTCTGATGAAATGGAAAACTTGTGTTTCCAGGGTATTTTTGAACTAGTTCATAGGAAAGTAGGATTAAAGATCATCGCGTTAGCAAGAAGTTATTTTTGGCACGCGCCGCTGCTCTTTTTCCATCATTATTTTTCTCTTCCCGCTTCTGCCCAAAAATATACCTCCTACTGTGCATACTTTGGAAATACACACTTTCTCCTGTTTGTCTTGCCAGTCTGTGTGTTCTTTCCAGTTCAGTAGTTGAAGCTGATTTTCTCAGAAGAGTCTCCTCAGATTCCCTGGGCCGGCTCCCGCGTAGGCGTGGTGGATCTCCGCGGGAGATGGGGCTGGCGGTGTGCACGCACACAAATGTGCCCTTCAGGCTTTGGGGGGCTGGAGTGGTGGAAGAGGGGAGTGGGAGAAGGTGTGGCAGTCCAGTGGCTAGCTGGGAAGGGGAGAACCGTGGCCCACCTGGCAGTTTTCTGCCACAGAAGGAGATCTTCTGGCCAGCAGCTTCCCAGTGAGAGTGGCCGTGAGCGCGCTGTCCCACTGTGTCACCCCACATCTGTCACTGGACATTTTATCAGTTTCTTGGATGCAAACTTGCTGAGTTTTTCTTCCATGGGAAAGCTCTTTTTTCTCTGCAGATTTCAAATCCCTGTGTGTGTGTTTAAAGGACAAAATGCATTCCTTCGCCTGTCTCCTGATATGGGAGATGTGGTTTGCTTTTCCCGACCTGTGATATAAAGAATTGCTCTCTCTGACTCTGTAAACATTTTCTGGCATTCTTGCAGTTTGGGTATGGAGCTGGAAGAAGCAAGATGCCAGCTCTGTACCTGGGCAGGAACAGCCCAAATCCTTCTGAACAATGCAGTCATTTTAAGTTGAATGCGGAGAGGTGCTGACCCCATTTCTCCTTCAGCCAGCCCGCCGGGTGTGCTGTGAGGCAAATCAGTGATGTTCCTGCAGAATGTGGGGCAGCAGCTATGCCCTGCCACTGCCCCAGCCTGTCAGGACAGGTGTGTGATTTCCAGACCCTGACAGGGCCAGAGGTGGGCTTGGAGCTGCTCCTGGTGTGGGGCTGAGACAGAGGGGACATGCCCTGGAGCCAGCCTGCAGGTGTGTGGGGACTCTTACAGTTCAAAGCTTCAATGCCTGGGGACCTCAAGTGCCTCCAGAGCCAGGCAGCAGGTGTGTGGAGGCTCAGAATATTCTGCTTAAAACCCACTCATGGATATCTCTTGCTGAGAGTTTACTTTCAACTCTTTTTGCTGTCACTTTTTGCGGTTGGTCTTTTCTAACCTTTAGCCCAGGCTGTAGAACACTTGGTGAAGAATTGCCTGGAGAATTCCTTCCATCTCTTTCCTTGTGTATCCTTCTCTGTGAAGGTGAAGTCACCTCATAATTCCAGAAGGGTAGGGATTATTTGGAAGACAAAAAGCAAGCAAATGATTTAGAGGTTACAGTAGTCACAGTTGGTGCTTCTTGTGCAGAATGGTAATGACTAAACAGAAATGGAGCATTTCTGGGAGATGCTGCATCTCCCTCTTTCTCTGCCAGACTGAGGTTTTTTTTTTTTGCTCCAGTGGGCTTTGTGCTTGGAGCAGAGAGTGCTGAGTGCCTGGTCAGAAGTGTTAGAGTTTCAGGGAAGGTAAATGATGAATTTCCAAGCCGTTTCTATTTTGGGTTTTGTATGTTTGCTTTCTTCTTACTGTTATATAGTAATAGGGATTTTTTAGTTTTTCTCTCTGAAAATGTTGCTTCTATATAGAAAGAATACAAAGTATTTCAAAACATTTTCAAGGTCCCATGAGGGAACAGGAACCAGCCTTTCAATTCTTTATGTGGGCACACACACACTCAGAAGGACAAAGAGCACAGCCATCAGTGCAGGATGGAGAACGGTGAAATATCAGTAGAGGATTTGTTTCTTCCTGCTATCTTAACTTTTTTCTTTGTTGATATTAAGGCATAAGTTATTCCTAACACAGTTCTTCCTTAAACATTGCACGCTGACAGGCTGAGCAGAGGTGGGGTCACCAGGGGAATGGGTGACTCAGGCTTTTACACCCTGAGTCAACAGTCACAATGAGTAGATTCATATACTTTTGGCATGTAAGTACAAGCTGGTGCTTCATTTCACTGAGCTGTGTTGATGAATTTTTCCAGAATTAATTCAGACATTGTGTGAAGTGTTGAGAAATAACATAACCTGTGGTCTGCTTGGGCGTGGGTTATGGCTGAAAGTGTTTGTGTTACCTGCTCTCATGGAGTTACATCTGCAGTGAAGGAAACAGCCTCAGAATGCCTTTCATGCAGTGAATAAATGCTCATGTCCAAGGAAGCAATGTGTGCTGCTGTAATAAAAACAGATGTGGCAGACTGACTACGTTGAGACTTGGCACTTTTGGGTTTTTTTTCATCTTCTTGTGGTATTGCTGATGTATTTTGCTTGTGTTTCCATCAGATTCTGTTTGAGTGGTGTGCTAATAATACCTAAAAAGCATCTTCAAATATATGACATGTAGCTGGTCTTCTGCTTTCCTGTGTAGTGCTTCACTTTGTCCAATTTGTTTCTTTGAAGACCTGAGGTTTTTGGAGATGCTGATAGTAAAATCCTTCAAAGGGCAACAATAATGCAGTGTGGGGCTGTGAGGCTTGCCAGGCTGCAAACAGGATAGAACAAGCTTTTATCCCTTGGCATCAGCTTAAAAATAGTCCTTTTGTTTTGTTAAACTTTTCATTTGGGCTGTTTTTGAAGGAAGTGATGCACTGTGGCTCAAATGGACAACTTCTGTGTTCTTTACCAGGCACAACTTTATTGAATCTCCTCTGTGACTGAAAGGAGAGTTGTGAACAGCAGCAGTCCAGTGTCACAATAGAGATAAAGAACACTGTCATCAGAGTAGGTGCAGGCTTCATTTAATTTCATTTATCCTTCTGCCCCGGTGTCTCCCAAAGAGTTCTGGTGCTTTATGCTGATCCTCCCTACTGGAGATATGCAGATGAGTTATTTTTCTCTCAAGTCTATCCAATAAAATTCAAGATCATGCTGCTAAGCTCCCTTTTTACAGGAAAAATGATCTAATGGCTGGATTGCAGTACTGTCACAGAAATAAATTGTCTCCTATGTTCAGGTAGCACCAAGGTGGTGACCACTTAGTGCAAATCTTCTTCCTGTTGTTAAAGATTTCTCAATAGAATAAAAGCCTGTGCTCTTGGCAGCTAAAAGATTTGTATTTGAGACAAGCCACAACTAGATCAAACTATTATTTGTGAGGTTTTGCCACCATTCATCATACACTAGTACTTTTTGCAGGGGTTCAGCTGTAGAGCTCCTGCCAGAGTCACTGATCATGTTTTTTTGGGGTCTATTTTTATTTTCCCGAGTGTCTGTGTCTCTTTTTTTTCCCTCCCTTTTGTGGTATTCTATTGAATTGTGAGCTGGCTAGCCTTCCTGTGTGGTGGGTGTGAAAAATTTGGCTGTCTGTCTGTCCCAGCTTCTGATAGTGAACATGAGCTCTCTTGCCATTCCTCTGAAACTGTGCTGCATTCTAAAAAAACTGTTACAGAGTACAATATTTAAGGGTTGTGTGGTGGCATGAGATCAGGTTCTGTGAGGAGCACTGGCTATATTTGGAAATCTCAAATATAGTGATTTGTGATCTGCTACTACTTCTGTGATAGCTTTAGGGAGGACAAAGTCAAATAGTGTCAAAAGGTGTCTGCCCAACCTTCTGTGCTTTGGCAACTGCTTTTCAGTAAGCCTGCTGTAAATTTTAAGGTGATGTAAAGTAGTGCTGATATTCAGTCATTTTAATAATGTGGTGAGTCTTAGCAGCAAAGACTTGCTGGCAGCTCACTGTTTGAGCCTGGTGCTGTTACATCAGCTGTTTCACAAAGACTTCATCATGCACAAACTTTTTATGCTTATCCCACTTTTTCCACCAAATTATAATAGGGTCAGTTTGAGTCTATGTACCAGGAGATTTCATTGGCAATTTGGGCTAAAGCAAAAAACTTTAATCTCTGAAGGTTAGATTTAATTGTCTCCCTGTCTCTTTTAACTGTAATAAAAGAGTGGTAAAAAAGCTTCAGCTGGTTTTCCTTTTATTTACTCCAGCAGCAGGTTCAAGCCCAAAGGAAAAAGAAAGGTCTAAAACAAGCTGAGTTGGCCTTTTGTGTGTATCAGAGCTCTGCTAGCATTGGCTTCTCATCAGACCAAGTTTGCTTGCTGTGAGGGTAATCTGACTCACCTTTTGAAAAGTTAAAGGTCAGCTGCACCTGAGGAAGCCCCTGGTAGGCAGTGGCTCACAGAAAATACCTTCAGCTCCTTCTTGACAATCACCCTCTCTGAAACCAGAGGCTTTTTTCTTTGCTTGCCTCAGGCTTCTGAGGTGCCAGGGTAGTTTATGACCCCACAGAAAGCGCTGGGTAGATCCCACCCCAGTGTTTACTGCACTCAGGAAAGAATGAAAGGTGGATGGTTCTTTCTTTTTTGAGCCAATGCATGCCCCATTAATCTGCATCCCTTCTGTGGAGCAGCTGATGATGCATTTATTTATTTCCTCCTCCTTGTTCTTCAGTGCTTTCACCCTTTCATTTTCAAGGCACGAGGTGTGTTAGTCTAAAGAATGATCTCAGTCACCTGCATGACTCTGAGCCCAGGATAAAAATGAATTATTAAACCAGAACTGAATTTCTCTATTAGGTAGAATGAGTTTTAATAATGATGCTAGATAGGCAGAATGCAATTCTCATTTATATACCAGTTGCTGACAAAAGAATTGGTTATGTTGCTGTCTGCTTTTAGGTATGTAGATTTATACCTGACAACTAGTTCTAAGTTCATAAGTAGTAACAACCTATATAAACCAGCTTAACCACTGACAGCAATTAGCTGGTTTAGAATGTGTTTAAAATGGTTGTGTAACTGGGAAAATTGTCAGACAAGAGAGGATCCAATAAGGCTGCTAAAAGAGACTTTGTGGGCAAATTAAATGAGTGCTTATGTAAAATTAACTACTACTGCAGCGTGCACACGCTCGTGGACTGGGGCTGATGAGCCTCTGACAGGGAGCTTTGCAGAAGCTGCAAGTATTTTTAGTGGAAACGAGATCTCAGCTCAGTCCTGTGGCATGTGACTTCCTATTTCTGTAGGTTACTTCCAAGGGACTTCCTCTGTTAAAGCGACTCGTCTCCGGAGATTTACTCCGGAGCCGCAGCGTGGTCTGCTTTGTCCTGTGCCTGTGACAGCGTTTTCCTGGAGTTGGCTTCTGAGTATTTCATTTTTATTTCGCACTGTCTCCAGCGTGCAAGGATCTAGTGGCTGCTGGCCGTGATCGGAAGCTGAACACGTTTGTCCAGGTCTCAGTGGTGCACCCAGCAGAGCACGTTCCAACGCGCTACTCGAGCACTGAAATCGTGGAGGTGAGAGTCCTTCTTCTTCATTAACACCTTGATTATTGGGCTGTTCATTTCTTCCTTAGAAAGTGAATTAGGAATAAAACAAGTTAGTGCATAGTCCTAGGTAAGACAAGCACGCTCTGGCAGTTGGTAAAGCATACCTATGTGTGCTGTAGTTCTTGGCATCTAACCAGCATAAACAGAAATTAACTTGGCTTTTCATGAAAGCTCTGTTGTTCCAAGTAGAGGCATGGAGAATATTCCAGTTCTCCAGACATAGGTTTGGAAAGAAACAGGGAATAGTTGCTCTCATGGAGGCACAAGAAAATGCCAAGTAAACCTTAATTAAGAGTATAGTGAGTTTGAGAAGTATTTTTAAATGGAGAAAAACATACATGTGTTATGTGGTCTGTTATCCTATTTGTTTCTTGTTCTGTTTTTTCCATTGAAGAGTTGATGCTTTTGCAGTTTGAAAACTATTACTCTGCATCTATAATTTGGGAAAGAAATGTGTGTACGTAATGTCTGTGACTTTATATAAAATAATTAGTGACTTGCATCATAGATTACAACACAAATTGTCTGAGGCTGCTTTCCTGGTCTTCACTTTGCCCTGTAAGCATCGGTGTCAGAAACAGCAAAAATGGTTCAGAGAAAATGAAGGGTGAGCAATGCAGATGTAACTTGCTTTAACTCACTGGAGAGGTTCATTAAGAGCAGGGAAGTCTCATTGTAAACACACACAGGACTTCATCAGAGGCTTGTTTTAACTGTTAAATGCAATGAGAATATTTCATGAGCTCTGTATGTGATTACTTCCAACCAACTGCTAATTAAATGATTACAGTTTCAGCCCTCAACCATCCTGAAACTGCTTAATTCAGATATCTTGTATCTGATCAGGATGTTTCATTGCAGACTGTCTGGAATGATGTCGTGCAAAAGAGGAGTAGATAGCTGTATTTTTTTTTAATAGAAATTGATGCATTTCCTAATGCAATGTCCTAGACCTCAATAAATCCCTGAATTTCTTTTGTCAAGGTTCTCAGCTTTGTAGTCAGGCTTAGATGGAGGGGAAGGCAGGGGCACAGAAAGTTAATTCATAGGATAAATTACCTTTGTCATGCACAATCCCTTTTTTTTTTTCTTTAATGGAAAATTTAAGGATACATGCCTGATAATCTTTGGAAATTAGGTATAATTAAACATTAGGTATAATTAAACATTAAGAAATTATAAACAACATTTTGTGTGATTCATTTATTTGTCTGTCTTTAGCTATGATAGAGTTACTTGTGTACAGCTTTTTGGTGTAATCAACATGTTTCAAAGCACAGGAATGTTATTTTATTGCAGTACTGCCTAAAGAGGAGTATTTCAATCCCTGCTCCAGAATCAATATCCTTCATGTAATACTGAGAGTCTCTGCAGCATTTCTATACACTTATTATTGTGGCTTAATGAAGATTGCTCTTTTTTCTATGCGTGTGCAAGTTAAATCTTTAGCTCATTTAAATTAAGATGAAATTGCGGTGCTTTCAGAAAGTGTCGTGGGCGTAAGAAAGGGTTTGGTTATTATGGGTTATATTCCAGAGCCTGATACTGGCTGAGCTGTTTAAAAACATGTTACTAGGCTCTGCTTCAGGAGCACTTGATATCCTCTCCAGTTGAAAAACTTTCCAGGAAGTTGTTGTGGTTTTGTTTGGGTTTTGCTTGTTTGTTTTTAGTTTTCCTGATCAAGTTTTAAGGTTTGTTTTTTTTCTCATGGATTGGGTAATGAAACTGAGCTGTTGCCATCTCTCTGCTGTAGACAGCTGGCAGGTTTTGGGTTTCTGTACCTCCACAGTGACATCCCTCACTTTGCACAGCTGTTGCCTTACTGAGTGTTTACTCGTGTTGCACAGGGCACAAAAGATCCACTGTTTTTGACTGGTGTGACCTTCCCACCGGAATACCCCATCTATGAGGAAACTAAAATAAAACTGACAGTCTATGATGTCAAAGATAAATTCCAAGACACGGTAAGTGCTTTGCTTCATTCCTTGCACAGATCTTGCTGAGGGGTGAATTTCTTGCTGTGTGTTTCTTTAGCTCTCATTAGTAAACTGGGGGAATGGGTTGATTCAAAATTGGTTTTGTTGTTCTCTTTTGCCTAAAATCTGCTTTATCTCTTGCTGATCTATTAATCAAATAGAACCATGCACTTAAGATGGGCACTTTGCTGTTGGCTTTTTACTGGGTAGGTGAGTCAGCACAGGTATTCCTGGCAAATAAATGATTGAGGGCAGAGAACACATGGAATAGACTGAGACAGCACCACTGTGAATAATTTTTCAGAAATACATTTCTGATAATATTTTACTTATATGCATGAACCAGAATGACAGTAGAGCCTGTAACTTGGGAGAGAGCTACTCATATTTTATTTTAATCTCTTGTGTGGTGATACCTGAGCTTTTCTCTCACTGCTTCTGTTACTGATTTGTAGCAGTCCAAGCTCTGCAGTGTCATAGCCAGAGGTGAATCATTTGGGGTTTGGGTGTTGTACGTTCTTGAGTACAGAGTCAGCTGTTTATTCTTGGAAGTTACTCACTTGAGCTGATATATGGAGGTCAGTGGGACAATCTGAGTGATTTAACTGCCAAATACAGAGCTTGAGCACTGTTTTGTGTTCCAAGAATTCCAAGACAGCCTTACAGAGCTAGATGTCATCACAGGACCTATGGGAAATGTGTGTTTTTCTTCTGTGGCAGCTGGAGTCCAGCTGAGAGTTTGCTCTTGGACATCAAGAATGGCCCTTGACACCTGTATTTAATTAATTGAATTGGTCTTTATGTATCTGTAGTTGGCACCCAGCATGATGAAAGCAAGTGCAAGCTTATGTCCTGACTGTATATGTGCTCATTATCTATAAGAAGGAAATTAAAGGCATAATTTAAAGGTTGAGACTGTCTTTGAACTGCTTACAAAAGTGAAGTTCTATGTTTTGAGAACTTGTAATTTTTTTCAGGTAGAAAATGATTGATCTATTTGTTTAAATTTTCCACCTTTTTGAGACAACAGGTTGGTTCTGTCCCCTAACTGTGCTCTTTCACAGGAATGTGTGGAGTATTTTAAGCATAGAATCTGGATTTCTTCTCCATTTAAGGATAACTTGTATGGTTAAGGTAAAGGATAACTTGTAAGGTGAAGGGACTTGTATGTGCATTTTATAATGTATATATTTTAAATTTGGTATTGGATTAGACTACAGGGGCTTAGAATGGGACCTGCTGTTTATTCAGTAGAGTTGTCACCTGTGAACAGGTGACAGGCATGGAGTGAATGGAGTTGGACTTCGTCCTTCCTTCCAGTTTCATTCTGACAGATGCTGGAAAATCATATCCTAGCTGAAAGTGATAAAAGTGAGCTGGTCCATAGTAGTTTTCACTGTATGCTGCTTTTCTAGCTCCAGGCTGCTCTACTGCCACTTATGAAGGAGAAGATCTACCCTAGAGCACTAATATCATTTCATAAGCTTTTTGCAGACCTGCAAGAACTTTCTGTAGCTGTTCCTTACAAGTCTAGTACAGGACTGGAGTTTCTACCAGGGAATCCAATTGGTGTAGCTTGTAAATTATGAGATAATTCCTTTCTATTTTGTCATAGCATTTATATAGTTCCTATGTGAACATTCTAGATCTGTACTGCATTCTAGATCTGTACTGTATTTTTTTGTGGGGGAAAGCATTAATCTCATCTCTGGTTTGCATACATTTAGCAGTTTTTACTACTCAGCCATTCTACAGCTGGATGTAGGCAAGAAAAAAATCAAATAAGAGGTAAGATTGAAATCAAGGTGAGCTGCAGCATATGTGAATGACCCCAGGCTACCCTGGTTGCAGCTTCATTAGTGGCAATATTTGGACTTCTGATTATATCCTAAAATCTCAGTCATGATAAAACTTGACTTTCTTACCTGCAATTAATTAGAAGCCATCACACCTTCTATTAATTTGGGTGACTTTTTTCAAGTCAGGAGGTCCATTCTACAGAAGAGCTGGCTTTCTTGTTCCTCAAAAAGTGCTGCCAAATGTAGTCCCATCATTCCTCCAAACAGACAGGAGATCCAGCTGGGGGTGCAGGGGAATCCAGGCATGCCCTGCTCCTCTAGGCTCTGCTCCACAGCAGACAGCAGCTCAGATAATTGGGCATTTATGGCAGAAATAAACCTTGGATTTGACTGAGATATTTTGCAGAAATTGTGTTACAGTAATAATTCCTACAGCATCAGGGCTGTGCTACTGCTTGCCTCAGTTAATAAGCTCAAAGTAGCTAATATCTCTTGTCACAAATATATACTTTAACTTTTCCTGTTTCTCTTGTTGCAACTAGAAGAAGTGAATTCTGTGCATTAATTAAACTCAGCAGGATTTTACTGCCACAAATAGAAGACTGCAGAGAAGGTGGGCAGTGAGTAAGTCACAGGGTAAAGCATTTTCTTGGATTTTGTTAAACCTGACTCTGACTATACAAGAGAATTCGCTCTCATTTTCAAACCTGCTGGGTTTTTACTACAGTACAAAACTAACTAACTACTTCTTGAGATGTGCACACAGGTGATAATATTCAAGTGAAAGAGGATGCTCCTCACTGAGAAACAACCAGAATTTATTTTTGGCCTGCTCTTTTAAAAAAAAATCTTGAAAATAACCTTTCAATGCTCGTGTTCCTGTAACAGAAGCTCACAGTTACTTTAGTCTTGCCTGTCATTTAACTTACATTATGTAAGAAGTATGGTTTAATTATATTGAAATACTGTGCAGCTGGGATCACATTCACTGTGCTTGACACACTGAATGTTCTGACTGCACTTTTCACTTTTTATGCATCTGTTTGATGTTGATCATAATTATATCTTGGCTGTGTCAGACTTTCTGTAATTGAGGCTTCTTAATTTAACAAAACGGATGTTTTTGTTTATTTTGACTAGTCTAAGTGATTAGTTACTGTAAGTTTTTATGTAAATAGAAACTTTTAAGAAAGACTATGGTATTCCCAGTTTACTTTGATATACTTTGAATAAAGTAGTTGAAATGTTCACGAAATATCATTTAAATATATCCAGTGAAGCCGCTCGTACAGATCAGTGGGTCATGCCATATTATGAAAAATGTAGTGTGACATCTGTTTCTACATCACAAAGATTTTTCTTCTCATATTGCCATGAGCAAATTTATGTTTTGCTGGCTTGAGCTGCGCTGTCTTTAAGATTTCATAAAGCTGGTTTTGTTGGAATGCTGTGGCTGTACCTGTCCTTTGTCATTACCTAATAAGATCAGAATGATAGGCTTGTAAACTTGAACAATTACCTCAGTCCCACTTTTGCACAAGCATGCTGTTCTTAGATTTCTTACAGGCATGCAGGTTAGCCCAGTTTGGTCTGGCAGGTTTAGAGCTGAAGTCAGGTTCAATTCTGCGTAGCACAAGCCAGGTGCCACTGTCACACGACAGAGCCACAGAAAATACAAAGCTGATGGTTTTGTTTTGCACTTGGAGACACTGAGGAGTCTGCAGCCTAATCTGGGAGGCAGCAGTGGTTGTTCTGTGTTTGGATAAGTGTGTCCTGCAGCAGGGGCTGTGAACCTCACACCCAGTGAGCTGAGCCACCTTTTTTTCATCCACACACGGACAAGTGCTGGGAGCAGCTTTCTGTACCTGCTGGGAACTTTATCTTATCTTTGCATCACCCCTCCAAAGATAATCTCCTCTGGATGGGTTACTGGAATTCCTGTGTGCTACTGGAAGTTACACACAGCCACTCCAGGGTGATCTCCTGAGAACAAGGAAACTGCAGGTATTAAAGGCTGTTAAAGTATTACAGGTTTGACAGTCTGGTCTTCCTTTTTTAACTTTCCAAATTTCATCTTAATCACTGAGAATAAAATTAGATTAATTTGGTGATTTTAGAAGTAGCGGGGCCAGAAGTTCTGCTTTGGATATGGGAGCATATGTTGTAAAGTGGCAATTTTAGGTTACTTAGCCTTTAAATTACATGTATTTCAACTCTTGGAGTTTGAATCTTCTATTAAACCTGTTCGCTAGAAATGAAATTTTGCAAAAGGTTTTGCTTTGTGTGCTTCTTGGTTTTGCAAGAGTCCCTGCTAAAACTGAATCCCACTGGGGTGAGTGGAAAATTAAGACTGTCCATCATGACAGAGGCATTTTGAGTTAAGCTGTGAAGCCAAATCTGAAGGGACAGCGTTCCGTGTTCCCTCGTGGGCATTGATCCCTGTCACTCCACCACCACCATGGAGTTGGGTCTTTGGTGCTTTGCCATCTCTGCTGAGGAGACACAGGGCTGGGGCATGAGGAGCACTGCAGAGCAGGTGTAAAATGCATTAGTGATAAATGTGAGATCTTGTACCTCGCCCTCCTGCTCTCTGCCTGCACCAGAGTGCTCCTGTTCACTCCTGTGAATGCTGAAAACACCAAAGCAGTTTCTCTTCAAAAACTGAAGCAAAATGCTGTACTTTGTTTAAAGAAAAAGCCACTTATGTCTTCCCTTTCTCAGTTCTGTGCACTGCTGTCTCTGCAGGATTTGCAGAGATTTATTGCCTTAAATTAGAAACTCCTATTGTCTCATTCTATTTAATGGAGCAGTAATGTAGACTACTACAGTCCTACCCACAGAAGTACTTGCACTAAAGCTTTTAGATGTTCATGTTTCTCTTCAAAATCATCTCTTTTTTTTCGTTAATATATACTTGATGATATATTTAGTTTTCCTTTTGCATCAGGCTAGATGTTCTTACTAAACATCATCATTAGGAGGAGGAGAGGAATGTTTTTTGGCTCTTCGAGGCACCTGCATGTCAAATCCACCTGAAGTATTATTGTCACTATTCTTTCTCTGTGTTTTTTAAAAGTCTTGGATACAAAAAGGGAAGTTCAAGCTACTGACTTTGCTTTTGGTTCATATTGATATAAATTCTTTCTTTGAAGTGGCTGAGGGGACAAAAAGGTTTCATCTATCTTAGTCTGTCTGTAAGAGAATTGGGGATAAGTGTCAAGACTGGTAAAATTACAGATATAAAGTCCATTTGTAGCCTTGCTGCTCTTTGCACATCACCTTTAAAATTCAGTGGGAGCATTTGGCTTTACAAAAATCTTTCTCCCTTTGAAACTATCTACTACTTTTTCTCCTACCCTTTTATTACTTTTTTTCTTTTCTTATTGAGGCAAACTCCTCCCTTTTGCTTTATCTTCAGGGAAAATTGTAACTTGCTGTTCGTTAATTTTCCATTTTCTTTTCCTTTTCCACCTACTCTGCCAATCAAATGCCATTGCTGAATCACATCAGGCAAAAGTTTGTTCTAAGAGCTGACATTTGGGAAAAGATTTGTAAAAGTACCTAGCAATGAGATCAATGGTATTCTCTAAAAGTTTAAAGGGTTGCCTTGAAAATTGCTTAGAAAGAAAGGGACAAATTAGTAAATGATAATGTTTTCCTGTAAATTTTAATGAGCTAGGGATTTCAGTAACGTAGGCATGATTGTTGCAGTCTCTGTAGCACTGCCTGAAAAGCTTGCAAAAATATTTATTATTATTTATGATTATTTATTTGTTCTCATTGGTAGTTTTGTATTTATTGCCAGGTGAATGATGAGTTCTTCCAGCTCAGATGCATGGGTACCCAGACAACAGCTGGTCTTGCTGTTAAAGTCTGGGGCTAAGAAGGCATTTTAAGTACCTCAGCCTTTTCCTCATCCTTTGTCTCTGTGCCTCTGCATCCCTTAGAGATGAGGTTCTTCTTGGCCCTCCTTTTGTAGCTAATGTATTTATAGAAACATTTGCCTCTGTCTTTTATGACAGATGCCAACTGAAGTTCCAGATAGCCTTTGGTCTTCCTAATTTTCTCCCTGTATAAGCCAATGGAATCCTTGTAATCCTCCTGCGTTGCTTTCTCTTCCTTCCAAGGGCCTCAAAATCTCCTTTTCTCCCTGAGTTCCAGCCAAAGCTCTTTGCTCATCCAGCCCAGGTCTTTTGGCATGGGGCAGGGCCTGCTCCTGTGTTTTGTGATGGATGTCCCTCCTCCCTGGACCCCTTTGCTCCTCAGGACTGCCACCCAAGGCACTCTGCTAACCACATTCCTAAAAAAGCCAAACCTTGCCCTCTGAAAGTCCAAACTGTTCTGCTGTTTGCTGACTCCCTTTCCTTTTCTGAGACTTGAAAGCTGATCATTTTATGATTGCTGTGCCCAAGGCAGCCCCCAGCCAGCACATCCCCACTGCTCCTCTGCTCACAAAAACAGCTCCAGTGAGGTGCCCTCCCTTCCTCACTCACCACCTGTGCCAGGAATGTCCCTTCCCCGCATTCCAGGGATCTCCTGGCCCCCTTCCTCTCTGCTGGGTTGAATTTCCTGCAGAAATCTGGTGAGTTGAAGTCCCACCATGAGAACGAGCACTACTGACAGTGTGAATTCTGCCAACATTTGTCTGCCCCTTCGTCCTGGTTGGGATGGTCTCTCTGTCTTGTTGCCCTTCTCCCTGATCCTTTCCCGTCCTATACTCACCATCATTAAGCTCTAGGTGATCAGAACCCTCCCTAATACCCAGGACCACCCCACCACCTCTCCCTCCTTGTTTATTCCTTCTGAAGGGTTTGTAGGTATTGGTAGATATTGCACCCTTTGTAGAGATGGATGTAAAACAGCAAAGTATCCAATAAGGATTGAAAACATGAAAAGAAAGGAGTATGGAGCAGTGGAAAGTCTGCTCTTGCTTTTGGGTTATGAAGGCAGGCACTCAGAGGTTGGGAAAAGATTTTTCTTTTGAGGTTTTGGGGTGTGTCTTCTGTGAAATGGAAAACAGCAAATTCAATCTGTTAGAACAGATTTTGCTTCCTCCACCATGTGCCTCACAAGAGTGTCTTTTGCAGTTATGGCCATGCTTGTACCAGTAAATTTTTACATTTGGAACTTTGTACTTAAAAACTGAAGCTGGGCAAATAATTCTATTAAAAATTATATTAGAAATATATACATTGGATGTAATGTGAGACTTCATCTTCTTGAGCAAATTTTTGCTAGAAGAGCATAGTAAATTGGTCTCAAAGCAAACTAGTTAAGTGTTTTGTATTATGCTGTATTTTAAATATTTGATGAATAAACATGAAAGGCTTGTGTAATCATTTAGAATTTCCAATGCTGTTAGAAAAGCATGTATCATTGAATTTTACAGTAATCAAAGCCTCTTTATATAATCATTATGCAGTATTTTACAGAACCAAATTCTCATGTGGCTGGAATTTTCCATGCTTGGTTTCTTCATGCCAGAAATGGGGATTTTGTTCGGATCTGTTCTTTGTTTTGTCCTGTTCACCACAGATTGTGTGATCACAAAGGAAGGGCAAAAATCCCTGCCTTGTAGCATGCATTTTCTTTAAGGATGTGTTTGTAGCTTGCACAGTGATGGCCAGAGAGCCAGGAGAGCAAAGGACAGATGCAGACTTGTAACATGGTCAAAATTCAGTGTGTGTGGTCCTCTGAAAATCTCAGCAGCATAAATGTGAATGGACATGGTTGACACCAACAATTGTGGAGCCAAGGTTTCAGTGCACAAAGCAGTTCCTGCACTCAGCAGCTGCTGTGCAGTGTTCTGGCACTTGGTGGGATCTGAGATGTCCTTTCTCTAAGGAGTAAACTGACTTCTCTCACCTTGAATTTATTACTTTTAGGTGAGATCATAGATTATAACCAAGGACTCAGTGACATTAGTTATGTTTCTGTTTATTCTTTTTGGTGTTTAGTTGGGTTTTTTTTTTCTTCACTTCAGTGATGAGCATTTAGTGCATTTTGTTTCCCCATCCCCCCATGCCCCCCTGAGTTCTTCTCATGGTATTTTTAGAGCAAGAATAGTTGAAGACTTTTATAGTACCATGCAGCTGTTGATGTTTATTCTTGCAGCCTTATCATCCTTAAATCCTTTGCAGTATACAGTTCTCATTCATGTCAAATGAAAAAGCTGGAAGTCACAACTATCCAAACCACTTTAATAAGGTTTTGTTTATTTTCTTTTTGTTTTTATTCCCGCTTCAGTTCAGAGTAGGGAATGGTGTGACTTCCTCTTTTACTGGGATTTTCTACCCCAGCTTTTCCTGCAGGCTTCAGCATATTTCAGTAAGCACAGCCTTTAAGGCATAACCAGGGTAATGGCTCATAGAGCTATCGAGGTAATTCAGAGCAGAAAACAAAGATGACAATTAGCAAAGGCTGCTCCATCAGCTTTGACTGAAAAACACCTGAGCCACCTTCAAGTGCAGTTCAGAGGGCTCTCACTGGAGAGGAAATAGAGAAATGTATTTTGTCTGCAAGTTTGATGAGCAGACATGTTGTCATACGTGTCAGGAATAGTAAAGAAGTAGAACATTGGCACCATTTCTAGCATATGTGTGCCTGTGCGATAAAAGGAAGGTTTTTAGTGAGTGTATGTTACATTAGTCTGACTTGACAGCCCTTTCTGGTGGAATCTGAAGTCTTCTCACTCCATGCATCTCATGTTACACATGGTTGTCTACAATGCTCAGGTTTTTGGTTCTAAGGTAAGGCTGTGGGCATTTGCTGTGATATTTTTAGAGAAAGAAAGAAAATCACTGGATCTCTGTGGAGTACAAGTCTGCATCTATTAGCACAAACAGGTGTAACTGTCTTAGAAGTTTGTCTCTACTATTTTCATCAAAATCTGGCAGCAGCAGTTGGGGCAGCATTGTACCACAGCTCTTGAGTTTTGTTTTCCCTGCTTTACTCTTCAGCAGTTTTACTGGGTGTGTTAGAAGTGCACTGAGAGCTACAAACTATTTCCTTTCATTGCAACAGCAGTTGTATGTAGGTGTGTTTTGTATTAAAATACAGATCCATAAGTTTGTGCTGGGAGAAAATAATTTCTCTGTTGAGAACCCTTCAGACAGGGTTGTTTGCTTCTGAACAGAAAATCTGTGTCATGAGGGACAAATGTGATTTTTTTTCCCTGTAGAAGGCAGCAGTTACTGTGTTTGAGATGCTTGGAAGGCTTGGAGTTTGACACACGGCTGCCTCAGCGAAATCCAACACGGAGCTCCTTGATTTTTTATAGCTGTAGATTCTCACTGCCTCTGTTCCTGGGGAATAACTTGGCAGCTTTTCAGAAAGAAGTAATTGCGAGGCTGCTGCTGAAGAAATTATCTCTGAATGTGGAAGCTCTGGACAGTTACTGCCCAATTATTGCTACCCTGTTCTGAAATAATATCACCCCTGTGAAACAAGGAAGTTTCTGAATAATTAGGTGGGTCCAAATGGCTTTCAGGCTTGGGTATGACAGAAGACTGTCCTTGCAGTACAAATTAAAGTATAGGCACATACCCAATTTCATTGAGAGGTTTCCTGAGAGACTTTTTTGTGTGTACACACAGTACTCTGTGAGAGTTGTGTCCAAAATTTCATTGCCCATTAAGACAACCTTGACATTATCATCTTGCAATCCTCTCCTGGTGAATAAATCTGTCTGGACTTAGAATTAGCCCTGTACAGAGTATTTGATAGTAGGGTGGGGGTGTATTCCTTTTCTTTGCTCCTTTCTTCAAGTTCCTCAGGCAGGAGCTCCCTGGCCCCTGGAAAAGGCTCCTGGAGGAGGGACCACAGGGCCTGAAGTTTTCGTGTCTTGTTTTCAGACAGGTGAAACCTTAAAATCAGCAGTGCATTCAGCATGAAAACAAAAAGCCTGTTGACTCCAGTTCCATTAAACTCCACAGGAATAGGATACTGACATTCTTAACATCTAAAATATTTTTACTCAAAATCTGTGAGCTGTCTATTGAAGGAGCTGGAGACAGTAACCAGAAGTGAAGGGGTATTATGTAATTTGAAAAACCAAAACATTCTTTGCCTTGGTTTTGGTTTCATTATCCTTGAAAAATGCAACCAATGTATGCTGACATTACTAGCAAGTATAGTATTATGAGTTTTGCAAGTGTATTTCTTAATACCTTAAAAATATGTTCAGAGAGTATCAAATTGTCTAGTAGTGCATACACCAAAATAGTATTTTCAAGTCCTTTATTTCATTTTATTTGTAGTTTCTCATTTATGTGATGTTTTCATGTCTTGTTCAGGATTAGCCCTGCAAAATATGAGAAAAAGCCTTCAATACTTTATTAAAGTAATTTAATTTTTCAATGAAATATTTAAGTTGACTTTCCTAAAGAAGGAAACATTGTCGTTAGCATTAAACTAATGTAATAATACTGCATTATTATTAGCAGTTATTTTAAGCAGATAACCACTTTATCTTAAATTAGCCTCTCCTGTTACTGTAAGGCCATTCACCTCTAATAACACCTCACTCTCCTGAAGAACACAGTGGTTAATGGGGGCATTTGATTGGCTCATATTTCTAAAATGCTCTTGTTTTCTTGTCTTTATAACAGTTAAATTCCGAAATTTAAACTGTTTTAAAAGGTGATATTAGACAAAGCAGCCTTTAAAGGTTTGAAATAAAATTCCAAGAACATTCACCTGGTGTGTTTGATTTCCCTTGAATTAGGTTTTGTTTGGTTTGACTGGGGGATGCTTTTAGGGGGAAAAGGGACTGTTTCTAGTAACATCCTTGGCCTGATGGTGCTTTAAACTTCCCAGGTCTGGCTGGCTGGATGAGTCAAAATTTCCACGTGACACAATTCCTGGAGCTTGAGCTGCCAGGGCGGGTGCAGCCTGGAATGTGGGTTAGTGTCTCAGCAATGAGAGCATTTCCCAGCCCCTGAGACAGGGCTGAAACTCTGAGAGGTGCATGCATTTACAGGAAGGTTTCTACATTCGTTTTTGGAACGCAGCTTCTTTCTTTTTAATCTCTTACTCCCTCTCCTGGTTTCCAGATCAGTAAGGATCACACAGAGGTGATTTTCTGAGCTAGGTGGAAAGATTGGAGTTTGTACCCCAGAGCAGTGTGTGCTGTTTAGTGCTCTGACTTTCTTCTGTGTGCTGTTTCTAGAGTCAATATTAACAAAGTCCCACGGAAGATGAAAACAGCCTGCCCTGAAATCATGAATAGCGTTGGAGGTATGCTACATATTAACAGAGCAAATCCTATTTATGTGGGAGGAATTTGTATTCCTGTGTTACAGCCAAGCAGCCTCACAAAAGGTGCTGCTTTTTGAGGTATAGTTTCTTCAGGATGTTTCAAGGAAAACGGTGGAATGTAGGCTACAGTATCAGGTATCCTTATTTACTTTTTTGGTTCGGTTTGGTTTTTTCTTCTCTTTCTAAATCTATATAGCCCTTGTTGCTGCTGATCAAGTTCACTGTCTCTCCTTAACCTTTCAGTTTTTAGGGAAGGAAGTTGAAGTAGGGCTTGTGTGGTTACATTTGGTTAGCTTCAGATCCAGAGCTGGAAATGTCTGAGTTCTGTTAATAAATCCTTTTCTGTAGTGTCTTTGTCTGGAGGTGGAGGTGATGTGTGACTGCAGGATTTCTCTGGTGGTATCACTTCAAACACAGAGTTGTTTGCAGCATGTACTGAGTGTTCCTGCTTCTCTCTTCGAGGGTTCTGCAAGTGTTACTGTTCACAATATTTTGATACTTGATAGTAACTCGCAGAAATTGATTTCCTGAAAAAATAGTTGTGCAGATTAGAATAGTGACTGCCCTATTAATCTGAAAAAATCTGTATGTGTAACCCCTATTTTTAAAATAAAAGCAGTATTATGCCAGTGAAATAGAGCCTCTTGTCCTGGGGAACATAATTTCTACATGGAAAGAGAGAGAGATTTAAATTAAATTAAATGTACTCATCACAGGAGTTAAGAACACTTCGACTGAGACCCAGCAGTGCTGCAGTCATACCTGACTGCAGGTACTGGGAGGCTTTAGACAGGTGGGTTTGGATCAAGAACAAGCCTAGAGCACAAGGATCCAGACCTTCATTTCAGGACTAAACCCTCACCATGAACAAGGATGTGTTCAAGTAAAATGCTGCAAGAAAAAGCAGTGGCTTTGTGTTTAACTGAATTCTCCTGGCAGTCTTACAGATAATATTAATTGCAGAAGCTTTTGTGGCTGAAAATGATGTTTGCAGTGTGTTAGTACAAGTTGCATTTCCTTCCCAGGAGCTTGTTAGTATTTTTACAATGTTTGAATTGAATTGGTTGTAATTTAACGCTGAAAATTTCTTGCTAATGAAAATTTCTTTTTTGCGGTAAATGTACATTAAAATTTACCTAAGATTCCTTAAAAGTGCCTTAAAAAACAACAGTTTCTTTTCAACGGCTTTATAATTTGTGACATCCTCTGTTTCATGGTCCCACCTTGTTTGTTTGTCTTTTAAAGCACAACAAATCATACCCTTGAACAAAAGAGAACTTCCTGGCATAAATTTCACTGAACATTTTTCATTCAGTTGGCCGCTGCAAAGACAGTTGTTTCTTACATAATTTTCATTCACCATTAGAATTAGATTTATGTAATTTGTGGTAGGCTCTGTTGCATGTCACTATTTGTTACTTTTTACCTTTTAGCATAGACCTAGCACAGCAGAGCAAAGAAGAAGAAAGTTTATCCTGCATGACAAAGTTATTCCCTTAACAGACAGAGTGTGCATGTAACCTACTTAGGCTGGAGATGTTACTACTTACATGCTGTTGTAGCCTTTGGGGAAATCATAGCTTGTACACTGCAAAAAAATCTGAAAGGTCTGGAATGGTACTGGATTGTCTAAGGTGCTTTTTAAGAATGATATATGTAATAAAAATATTTTAAAATTCGTTTTAAAAGTAGTCATTTTTAGGTGCTCGAGTGCAATGGTTTGGTTTGGAGAAGGTTCTTGGGCCAGGCTAGTTTTGTGTTTTGTTATTGGTTTGAGGGTTATTTGGGTTTTTTTAGTGTTCATTTTAAGTAATTTGGGAGAACAGGGTAAGAAGGAAGAATGTTGTGTAAGTTGTATAAGGGCTAAAATACTGATCTTGTGCTTAAATGGATGTATGTAATTAGCACAACAATACTGTAACAATTTTAAGCAGGGCAATGCTCATACTCTTTTATGCACCTCAGGACACAACAGGAATTTTGGCTTCTTTGAACCTGTCCCACTGAGTACTGGATGAAGACAGGCCAGGTGGTTAAAAACTAAAAACTTCATAGCTGATTCTGTCTGCTCTGGTCCAGAAGAGCAGTCATAGTCCCCAGGGCAAGTAGCAGTCATGGAGAGCCCAAAATGATTCAGGAGGAATACAGCCCAAAGGGAATCTGCAATTTTCCAATTACATTCAAAGATATGGTCATTTAGAGGCTAGTATTCCATTCAGTTAGGTTGAAAATCTTTTTCTGAAAGAGAAATAAGTATGCTGAGTCACAAGGGGATCTGTTTTTTAAATGATTTTGGTGTTACTCAGTCTTCAAGCATTGACTTTTATCTATTTTATCAGTGTGTGCTATGAATGTCTTTTTTGTACACATGGATCAGCCAAAATAGGGGCTGGGTGGTGAATAGATGGAGAGCAGCCCTGGCCAGAGGGACTTGGGGGTGCTGGTGGAGGAGAGGTTGGACATGATCCAGAGAGCCAAAATGTCCTGGGATCATCCAGAGCCCCGTGGGGAGGGAGGGAGGGGATTCTGCCCCTCTGCTCTGCTGAGAGCCCACTGCAGGGCTGTGTCCAGCTCTGGGCTCCCAGCACTCCTGTTGGTGATTCCAGAGAGGTCATGGAGATGGTGAGAGGGTGGAACACCTCTCCTATGGGGACAGGCTGAGAGCTGGGGCTGGGCAGAAATTGTGGCTCTGGGGTAACCTCTTAGCACAGGCCAGGGTGCCTACAAAGGAGCTGGAGAGGGGCTTTGGAGAGGAGCTCATGGAGTGATAGGGTAAGGAGGAATGGCTGCACAGTGAAAGAGAGCAGATTTAGGTAAGATAAAAAGAATAAATTCTTCCTTGTGAAGGTGGTGAGACACTGACATAGGTTACCCAGAGAAGTTGTGGATGCCCCATCCCTGGAAGTGTTCAAGGCCACGTTGGATGGGGTTTGTGCAACCTGGACTTGTGGCAAGTGTCCCTGCCCATGTCAGGGAGGGTTGGAATGAGATGATTTTCAGGTGCTTTTCCACTCAAACTGCCCTGTGATTCTATGAAATATAAGTGAGAACATTAAATTGGAAGGTCCTCTGCCCTTCTCCAACTTCCAACAGCCCTAGTTTTAAAGTCTGAGGAGCACTGATCTAAGTAACTCCCTTTCCTTTGATGCTAATGCATTATCACATGTATTTAAATAGTCCTTTTAGCTGTTGTGTTCTGATGCTAAATAAATTTCAACTATTCCAGTTTTCTTACCTAAATTTCATTCTCCCTTCTTACCAGCATCCTTAATCCTGTTTCTTGAACACGAATGGCAAGGGTCCACAGTATTGCTGATAAACAGGAAATAGCTTTCCTGTTGTATCTGAAAAGCATAATTCTGGGTTTTTTTCTAAGTTGTTGATTCCTGATACTAAGCCTGCTTACTCCTGATACACTTCATTCTTTCTGCCACTGTGTTTTCTGAGCTAACATGCTTCTAGCACATAGAGGAAGTGCTGGTTGTTACAATTGAATGCATTGCTTTGTACTTAATACATTTATGTTTGTTACTCATATCTTCCATGTGTAATTCCTTCTGTAGCCCGCTGCGGTTTTACTTGTTACAGATTCTGCCTTTTAAATTGCATTATAAAGCTTCTACAGCCTTTGCTGTAGCATTCAGGGAAATAAAATTATCCCTGCCACTGAATCTCAAGGAGATCTCCTTACTGTTTCAGCTCTACATTTCCTGATTAGCCAGTCTGTTAATCTCTCTAATTCCTTCCCAGCTCAGTAATAATTTTTGAAAAGGCGCTGTATCAAATGCTTTGTTGAAGTTCAGAAGATAAGAGCTACTGCATTTTCTTTGTCTAGACAAGCAGTTATCTTATTGAAGGAAAATAAATTAGTCTGTTTGATCTCCTCTTAATGAACACATGTATTTTTCTAATATGTATGTATGTATATTGTGACAACCATCAGAAATAGTCACCCAGTCAGTGAATGCAAAATCATGACTAAATCTTAAATTACTGACAATGTCTAGAATAAATTTGTTTATAATAAGGTACCAGCTAGATCATGCACTATCCCTGTCGTGCTACTGACCTTGGAGATGTTAAACTATAAAGGGCAAGAAATAATCTGAGCTGATGGGACTTGAGGAAAAAGAAGATCCAAAAGTGCATTAACAAAAGTCTGAATCGTAGCTGGTGGAGTTCTGGAATGGTGGGTGGTTTTTTGGTTTTAATTCTTTAGCATATTTGAGGGGCTTGATATCTGTGAGGTCTTCCTAACACATGAAGGTTTGTTTTTAGTCTTAATAGTCCAATATGCAGGGTTAATTCTGGGGTTTTTATTTTGTATTAAATGAAAGTCAAAAGACATATATGTGAGCTTTGCTAATTTTGAATTTGAAACTTTGCAGATGGAGTTTGTAAAGGCCTCAATATAAAGGCTGTGAATGCAGGAGTTTAGAAAAGCAGAGATGACTTTCCTTTGGGACGTGAACTTGGTCACCAATGAACTGGTTGCTCTAAGCCAAGCACAGAGCCTAGTTTGATTTCTGGTTATTAAAACAAGAAAAAGATATATACAGAAAAGAGTAAAGCCCTTTTTTGGGTTCAGTGTGGCCATGCTGACTCCTAGTGCCTGGAGCAAGTGAATGTGCTGCACTGGCCCGGTGCCAAAGGGCGGCTTTTATCTGTGCCCTGCAGGCATGAGGAATTATTTTCCAGATGATTCATGGGTTGCCAACAGAGCAGGACTTATAAAGAATGTATTGCAACTGTTTGTTATCAGCATGGGATGTGGGAAATGTAGGGGAGAAAAAAAAGGGAGAGGAAAAAATATTGCTGTTAATACAATTGAGCTGCGTAACTGGAAGTGGCTTTTGTTGTTGCTTTTCTATATGAAGGCAGTGCTGGGAGCAAACCCAGCTCAGGAAGTTTGGTTTTCTTAAATGATGTTCACCAGGCACTGGTGCTTATCTGTACAGAGAATTATGCAAGACAAAATGGCAGTCAGCCTGCAGATCTTCTTTCTTGAAAGTGCAGTTTGTGGAGACAACTCTGTGTTTATGTCTTTGGTGAAATGGAACAAGAATAGCAGCTCTGCCCTTGAGAGATCTTTAGCATCCACAGCACAGGAGATGGACAAAAGGTTAAAACATGAATAATTCTGTCATTTCCAAGACTGCTTTTTAGCAGGGGAAAAAAAAAATCTTCCAGACTTCACTTGGGTTTGTTTGTTTTGTTTTCTTATGGGTTTTTTTTTTTTGGTTGGTTGGTTTGTGTGTGTAATTTTTTTTCCCTGAAGTTTATTTATTTTATTGTGGATGCTAGCTGTAGTACTGACAGGAGCTCTTGTGTGTGAAGTGCATTATTATAAAATGATCTTCAATCCACATGGCAACCCAGAAGGATTAATAGGAATTTTTTGGCCACAGAACTGACAGTACTTCTCATGATGCTGACACTTCCAGCTGCTGCTTCTTAACGTTGTCTTTGGAAGAACCAAGTTTCTGTGAATAAATGTTGTGGATAACTGATATTTTTGAGTAGAAACTGAAGTTAGAAGTAAAATAGGTTCTGTCATTTGAAAAAACTTGGAAGAGACATGTACCAAAAAGCAGTGTGCCTTTTCCAAAGGCTTCTATTAGCTGTGTTCACAAATAAAACTTAAAAAGGGCAAATGGTAATGATTTTTAATGAAGCCATTTCTTTGCATGAGTTTCCCTTTTATGCCTATAATATTAAAAAGGATAATTAATTTAACTTTTTTGTCATACACCAGTGGTAAAACTTTATAATGACTTATCTGAAAAGGAAACTTCTGCAGTAAAATTCATTACTAAATTCTTGGTATTGAAGAATGGAAAAGTGTAGAAGTTTGGCATACTAGCAAAGAAAACTTTCTGTTCATGTGAGCCCAGAAATCCTGGAAAAATGCTGATGATGTGTGATCCATACTAGTGCTGTCAAGGCTGAGATGTTTAATTCCAGCTTCCCTCAGCAGGGCCTTGCAGAGCTCTGCCTTCAGCTCACTGCTAGGGAGGGAAAATCATTCTCTCTTCCAGGAGAAAAAGGTCTGAGGAGCAAATACAGTTGGCACATGAGTTATGAAGAAAAGAAGGGTCTGGATGCTGAGGATTGTGGAGTCTGACTTCTCTCTGACAGAGGCTGAAAATAGCATTTTCTTGAACTTCTTGTGGGTGGTGGTGAGGAATTAAGGGAAGAGCTGCTTCAGGAATGTCATGTTTCACTGTGGGAAGGAATTGCTATGTGCTAAGGACAAAGATGCTAGGTAGAAAAACAAATAAACATTTGAATTAAATTGTGGTGGGAGAAACAAAAACTACCATGACAGAAATGGAAGGACATGGGGAGAAGAAGAGAATTGATGTCTGGGCATTGCAATGTGGACTCCAGCACCTTGGGTCCTCCATCCTGGAGGACAAAGGTGTTTAGTTTTGCATAGACATGGATGGCTTTTATGAGATTTTGAGCTTATTTCACACCTTTGACCATTCTGCAGAGGTCTGCAATTCTGTCACTCTCGTGTTTGCAAAAGGTTCTTCATGGGTTTCTTCAAGGGCTCTTGGTTTATTCTTGCACATACGAGAGAAAAGGAAATTATCGTTAGCTCAGGCCGACTTTGAGGGTTCTTGGGATTTTTGGGGACCTTCACTGTCCCTCTCAAGATATTTGCTGTTGTGGGTTGCACAAAGGTTTGTGGAGCAGTTATGGTGCAGAAAGTGCTCCACAAATCACTGCCTTTCTGTGCCATGAGCTCTTTGTAGGAGGAGGAGAAGTTTAAGCTGCAGTCCTTAAATCAGACCTGTCATGCACACTTTGTTAATCCTGACATTATCTTGAGCTGAAGCCTCACATGAAACTTGAATCAGTGCTGGGCCTTCCTTTTAAAAGAATGCTCAGCTATTATTTTTAAATGTGTACTTTCAAGTCCAAGCATGTTTTAGTTTTTGCAGGGAGTGATTACTGAAGATCATTAATGTTGGTTTTATTCCACTCTGATACTTTTAAAAAAAAAAAAAGACATGGACATCAATAAAGAGCATTTTAGTAATGGCTCTCTGATTATGTATATACTGACAACTTTGGAGTTAAGGTTCTTGCAAGAGTATTAAATTAGGTATTATTTCAAGATCTTTAGTGCTTCAAGCTGAGCAGAGTGACTTAATGAAATCACAGAATGCAACAGAAAAAATTAATCTCTTTGAGGCCGTGTCTACTTGACATGTATAAATAAACTATTTGTTTATATTTTGGTTTAACTGCTCATTTTCATTCTTGTACATCTGGTTCAAGATGGTTTTTAATGGTGCTAACATTTATGTGCAAATAGAGGAAATTGTAGCAAATTCTAGCATTGACCTCATTACGTTCCCATATTTTGTCATTTTTCTGTGTGGCTGTTACTGGTTTAGATGAGGACCTGGACTGCTTATCTGTAGTACAAGAAATAAAAGGTCATAAATCTGTGTGTAGGGGGCGTTTGTTGGTGGGTTTGGGGTTGTATATTTGGGGTTTGATTCTGGATCAACTTGAACAGTTCAGTTGCTGGATGTGGCTTTTTCATGTTGGAAGTTGAATGGGTTTTATTAGAAAATTAGGCACATGACCCTTGGCATTCGTGCTAAATTAGTTCATATCTTGAAATGTTTCCTAGAATTAGCTAGATAAAAATTAATGCATTTTTATCCAGTGGAGTTTTGTCTTGCTTCTATTTTGTGTCAGAAGGACCCATCTGCAAGATGCTTGAGTTTGGAGAACTCCTTTTGGAGGGCTTTTCCAGCACTGATTGCATGATTCCACTATAATAGTCATATTGGATGCAGTGTGGGTCTGTAATAATTTACAGAGAATTTATGGAGAGAGTTGAATGATGTTCTATGAATACAACATTATTTCCTATGTAAGCTCCTCTTTGTTGCATTTATCTTTTTCCCTTTTAGCTGTGAGTTGTGGAAGGGGAAGCCTCCAAACATTAATTTTCTAGAGCTACCATTATCCTGCCAGCACATGGGATGCTGTGCAATTTAGGGTACTACATCACCACCTGTCCTCAAGCTGCAGAGATTGCTGTACTTTCACATGTAAAGCTACTGTTCATATCATTCATCATGTGTTAAAATGCTTTTATTTTACAAATAATTATTCCCTTTGTCAGGGAAGGAAGTTCTGCTGAATGTGGAAGGAGCGAGGCTGCTCTGTACTTGGATGAATTATGATACCTGTAATTTATGGCATATGGCCTTATGATACACAAGGCTACCAAGCATAGAATCTGTGATTTATTAAGCAGATAGAATCTCACACTGGTTTTCAGAAGTCCCTCCTCAAGATGTTGCATTACCAGCACTATTGTTCCTAATAGATGTTTTTATTTACAGAAAAAGCATCACTGAAACAGTCCCCCAAAAGAGGCCACTTTTCAGGTTCTGAAAAGAGTATTTTATTTTTTTCTAAGTAGTGAAAACATTTAAATACATTTGGGGCTTCCTCTGAGCCTTAGAATCTTTCTGCATCCTCAGAATATTAATTCTGAAAGAAGCAAAAGGATTGCTTAAAAGCATACCTAGTGTCTCTATTTCTCACCTTGTGCTTCATAGGAATCAGAATTTAATTACTTAGCTCAGGCTATCAACTTTCCTGAGCCTACTTATCAGTCTGAAAGTAGGGTACTCAAAACTTATTTGGTTTTAAGGAACATCTCTGCAAGAGCTTGATCATGCTTGTAGAAAAGGATTACCATGTCTTGCAGATTGAAGTTCTGCTTTTTAAAGAAGTAAAATTGACATTTTAGAGGCAGAAAAGGGTTTATCTTTATGTGGCAATTAAGCACAGTGACAAATACTCAGGTAAGGAAAATTTGTCTTCCTGTAAAATGGTTTTGAGAGCAAAATTCTGTATTGTTAATGGGGAAGTGATTATGAATATAGTATCACTGATACAAAAATGAAGTGCTCTTCACATGAACCTGTCTCTGTTACTGGAGAAAGTGCTGTGTGAAATCTGCTTTTTACCTTCTCTTGTAGGGGCAAAGTTGTGTTTAGTGCATGGAAAAATAGGCCCACAGAGATACCTGTATCCAATGATAGCTCCTTCTTGCTTTAAAGCAGAAACTAATTTAGATTGTGGGAGAGAGGACACATTTGTCTTGAAACCTCTTCCAAAGCCAGCAGTGAATTTATTTGGTATATAAATAAATAAAATTCCTTTCAGTTTCTCATCTCAAAAGAGCAAAGGTCAGAGCACTATCAAGGACTGTTTGAAGATGGCTGATCAGGAGGTTATTTGTTTTAGTGTTTGTGTACTTAAGAATTTAATTCTTGCTATGCAGGTTTAACTGTTTTAATCCAAGAAAAAAATGTTTTCTCAAATTTAAAAAAAAATGTATATTTTTTCTTTGTACATAGCTTTGGAAATGTTTGTGTTTAGATAGCTGGGAGTGTTTATATTTGGATAGTTGGGAACATTTATTTTCCCAGGGTCTTCTGGAGGTTCTTCTGAGAATTCTTTGCTCCCCTCAAGCATGGATTGTTAAAAATGCAGATGAAGCCTGTGGGAGCCCTGGACACAGCAGTAATCCTCATGGGAGTACTGCAGTTCCTCAGGTTGGAAGAGCCATTATCTGTGCAAGTGCAGCCAAAATCACAACCTGCTAAAACTGACTTTTGTTAATAGATAAATCCTGTCTATCAAGGCAGACAAAATAGAGCTTGCAGGAAGTCCCAAATATTGATGTACTCTCTCTCATCTGTCTAAAATATGCCTTCTACCACAGTAACCCTGATCAGAGTTTTACCCCTAATTCCTAAAATACAAGTGAGTTCCACTACTACCACCAGACCTCAGCCTAATATTTTTTTTTAAACATTATCACAAGCTGCAAGAAGAACAAAAGAAAAATCCTTATTGATGAATATAATTTTCTTTGCTTTTGTGGATATTTGTGTGAGAGTCCTTTGGCTTCTGCGTGTTAGGGAAAAGTTTGGTGTGGGCAGAAGTTTCCTTTAGTTCTCCTAAAAAAAAAAAAGGTTTGCCAGCTGATTTACCCAACTCTTATTTACAACCCTTTACCCATGGAACTGCTTCAAGGCAGTCAGGAATTTCTTAATGCAACATTTATGGTACTAGGTGCAAATTATGAAACTTTATGCAGACTTTAGCATATTCAAAAAAGACTGTTTATTCAGTAAATTAAAAAAAAAAAGGAATATCTGACAAAATAAATCGAAATCCACAGTCAAAGTTAAAAATTTGCCTGAAATTTTGAGGCAGAAGATGATGTTCTGGAAATGTTATGATGAAATTGAGTTCATCTGATCAATCCAGTAATACTTGCCTTAATTAATGTTGTCTGCCACACACTAAAGCAAGGCTGAGTTGACCTGGGTCTTCATCAGACAACTGAATGTGCTTTTTACCACCCTTGCCTTGTATCCTCACAAGTTTCCCCTGAAATAAGTGGTTAGAGCTCTTTCCTTGGCTTTTCTAGCATGTTTTTTTGGACAGGTTCTCTGATATTCATATGGGAATGAAATTTTTTTTTTCCCCTCTCCTTACCCAGCTGCCTCAGGCCCTGTGAGCAGTGCTGAAATCTTGCATTCTAGGAAGGCATTTTCTCCTGAAATTCCCTCTTGGACACTTGGGTTAGAGTCTGCTGCTTCAGGGGAGCAAGATGCTCAGACAGACAGACTGAGAGATGGAATGGGAATAGGAAAATAGGAATGTTTGGCTGAAGCAGTGTGCAGAGCTGGGTGTGTGGGGTGAAAAAGCATGATAAAAACCCCCTCCTTACATATATATTCCTATCTCCTATTTTCTTCATCATTCTGGAGTGAGTATTCATTGGGATGTAATTTGTCAGAACATCTGGATTGCTTTGGCTGCTGTTCACTGCTGCCTTTTTTTGGATTGTGGGGTCTGTCTCAGGGATTTTTGGATAGTAGCACTGCAGTAACTAGCCTGAGGAATTTGGGTTTGAGCAAGGAACCAGTCCCCATTGGCTGGTCCATGTAAATGAAGAGCCAAAAAGCTTAAGAATGCTCCATCTGTAGCTTGCTGGCAGAAGGCAGAATTTGCCTTTTGTGAATTTTATTTCGCAGTGGAAGAAAGCAGGAGGAGGAGGCATCACAAGCACTTTGAAGGGGATTTTTACTCTTCAAATTTTGCAGATTGTTCCCAGCATAAAACAACTTTAAAGTGATCATTCCTGGAAATTATGGTGGGGAAGGGGGCAAGGCCTGCTGGCTGATTGTAACAGCTGCACACTTAAATGTGTTTTCATATTATATTTTATTAAAATTATAACTGAGCAAATGCCTAGAATATTTGTTTGAGTGCCTGCAGTGCCTGAGCCATTACCTGGAGGTGTTGATTCGTGGGTGCAAAGTGTGCACTGGAGGCCCAGTGCAAAGTTTGTGCTTTCCCAGGAGGTGAAAATCTTGTTTCCAGATAACACCTCTAGATGAAGAATTCTGTCACTCAAGTTACAGCCAAAAAATCTCCTTTTAGGAAAGGAGCAACTGAACACAGCTTTTTTCCCTTTGGAGGCTCAGGGAAGTTCAGAATGATAAAAGGGCAGTGGTAAGAGACTTTCTTCACAGGAACCAGCAAATATTGTGCTTAAATTGCTAGTTGTTATAAATTATATAAACATGTATAGCTTCATTTAGATTTATCTCCAAAATGTCGAAAGTATGAGGGAAGAAAGGCATGAGCACTTCTTTCATTCTAACTGGAAAGCAGCAGCAACAAAAAATGTAATGATTTCCTGGCTTTTCTTCCCTCCCTTCCCTCAGGTCCGCACCAGTGTCCTGCCTGATCACAAGGAACCAAGAGCAGATGTTGGGGTAAGAAATTATTTCCATTGATTGTTTTGTTTTTTGTTTTTTGGTTTGTTTTTTTTTTAATCTCATCAGCACAAACCACAAACAATCACTGCTCAACAGGAGCTGACAAGCTTTTTTAATAGCAAAAGTTTTTGGCTAAATGAACAAAATAATCAAGGCAGGAGTGACGTAATCTCATTCACATCTTTCTGAAAATCTTTTTGAGACAAATGCAACCATGTAAACTCCTTGCTAATGTCATACAAGCAATCTGGATGAGACTGAGAGTCTGCAATGTCATTGCCTCAAGAAGCCTGGGCTGTCACCCTCTGGTTTTCGTGTGCAGGGTATCAAACATTCTGCAGCCTTTGGTTTGTGTTTTCAGAAATTAAACTTTTTAATTTTTTTTTTTTTAACCAGAGGAAATTACTCCTTCTCAACAGCAACAAATTCTTTGTTTTCCCTGAAGGGAATGTTGCTCTCTGTAGGCTCTGTTGACTCAGAGTGACTTGATTCTTCCTTAATTTGTATATCCAAGAATGTATCTAATTTAGCCTGGAATTCTAATTTGCCATTCCAACAGTAAACTTAGTGTTATGTAATAAAAAACAAACCTTGTGTCCTTCTTATTGTTTTATGGCAAAAAATTAAACATAATGTCATGATCTCATTATAATTTATTTAGAGCAAGTGATGTTGTGTTGTATATTTGAAAGATAAATGGATAGAAGGTGGCTGTGGGCTGTTAGATTCAACTGTTGGCCAAGTTGAGAAAATGAGATTTGAGCAATGTAGAGCAGGATATGAGCAGAGCTTAAAAAACAGCCAAAGTGGAAAAGAAGATTTAACCCTATTTCCTCTTTGTACTTTTTTTTTTAATGTGTGAAGAGTGATTTTTTATATAAGAAAAACCTATAGTGGTGTAGCTTAGTTGAACTTTGGGTGTTCTAGTTCCATTACCTCATTTCTCTGCACTTTTAAAGCAGTTAACAGGTTCACCTTACAATGGAAATAGTAGGAAAAAGGGAAAAAGTAGTTAAAACATTGCCAAGAACTAGAGAAATATAACATTTCTATTAATAAACTTGTGCTGAACTCAATTTAAAAGTACCTTCCTAGCAAATACATTCATATTTGGAATACATGGATGGTAGTGCCAGTGGCTTGAGGAAAAACCGTAACAAGAACAGCTTTGATAAAATACTGAAAACTTAGCACTTCTTGTAATCCAGAAATTGGAGAAAATAGGTAGAAATAGATGAAAAATGCAAATACTTGTACTGAATGAGAGTTTTCCTGTGGCTGTACATCTTACAACCTGTTATTTTGTCAAGCTGTTAGACTGTTCTTAATGGAAAACAGAAAGGTTCCTGCTCATAAAACCAAACTTTTAACATTTACTGATAATCATGCACAAAAAAATTTCTAGTGCACAGAGTGCCACACTGTTATATTGAAATGCAATTTTCTGGGTACCAAAGAAAGATTTTCAGTGTGAGACCAAGAGAAGTAACAAAAATGAAGGAATATTTTAACTTTCCTTTCTCCTTTGGTTTGTAGCGGAGCTTCCTGGGATGTGCAACTTTCAGAGTAGGAGATCTGGTGAAGTCCAAGGAGCAGCAGCTGACCCTCACCCTCAGGTAGGTGTTTCTCTCTGTTGTAAATCACAGTTTTGTGTAAATTCACAGTTACTGAACCTTGGCATTCCTCATCCTAAGAAAGGGAAGGGTCTGGAGCACTGCTCAGGTGAGGAATGGCTGAGGGAGCTGGGAGAGTTTATCCTGCAGAAAAGGAGGCTCAAGGGGGACCCTCTACAATTTACAAAGTTCAACTGACTAGAGAGAACTGGAAAGCAGCACAGGAATTTCTGCAGTCATTTATGTACTTAGCACACAGGATAAGGTCCAGAATGAAAACTTGGCAGTGTCCATGGATTCATGCACCATTTATAACACTTACCTTCATTTTTGTGATGAAAACTTTAATTGTCCTGAAGAAGTTGTCTCTTTGTTAGCTTTGTGATTAAAACTTTCGTTGTGATGAAAACTTTCATTATCCTGAAGAAGTTGCCTCTTTGTTAGCATTTGGTTTGTGATGGTAAATAACCAGTTCACAGAATGGAGAGGGCACTATTTACTGACAATATTTTAATTGAAAGAACTTGAAGGCTGCAAGTGCCCCAGTGTTATGGCTTGGTTTTTTTCCCCAGGACATCTGATGGTGGGAAGACAGTTGGCAGCATTGAAGTCAATCTTGTGAAGATGGGAGAGCTGGAGGAGGGGGAAGCAGAGCACATCACAGCAGATACCCAGGATCAAAAGGTAGAAACTCAGTTTATTGCGCAGTGTTAATTAGAATGATCAGTTGTACCAGATGTCTAAAATACTAATTACCAAAATGGGTTAAGGACTTACAATTTCTGGAGTAAGTACTGTGTACACTTATCTCCCTCAACTAAAAAAAAAAAAACCTCATGAAAAAGTGCAGAGTAATATTCTAACCTGAGTTTCCTAGTCCCTTTCCTTCTTTAAGAAAAAAATAGCTTATTTTTATCACAGCTAAATGTATTTGATCACTTCTGATCAAAAAACTGTCCATAGAGATGCAAGGAGAAACTGTGCTTAGAGCTTCCTTTTTCCTTGGATAGCTGCTCTGCTTTCTGCCCTTGAAGTCCTGTTCATGTTGATTTTCATGTGCAATCTGTGCCCACAATGCTGAAAAGCTGGGAAGAATGGCAGAGGGGCAAACCAAAGAGGTGAATTCCCTTGCAGAAGGACAGGTTCATCTGCATTTCATGGGAACTCACAATTTTTGCAGCTCTAATACAATGCTTTACTGCTTAACATTATGGTGTATTCTCTTCTCCATGGGAAAAAAAAAATTAAATATTGCTACAGGGAATGCAGTTTTTTTCCTTTGGAAGTAACATATCACTGTTTTTTGAGAAAAGGATATTCTGCTTAGCCCAACCTGCTTTTGGCTCAAATTCTGAGGGTAAATTTCACCTTTTTTTCAGCACTTATCTCAAAGGACTTCAGTGCCTTTTTAAAAGAGTAGATGAATGTGACCAGTTCCAAAAAGCCAACAAATGCTGTGAAATCTTTGATTTTGACCTGTAAAACTTGCACAATATAGGCAACACAGGCTATTTTTTCAGCCTTCTCTTTTATTTTGCTTTTCTTCCACTGCAAAAATGTGGAATGAGACTCTTTGCAATTATTTCAGATGTAATTAATGAGCTCTGTCTGGCCTGGGGGAGACAGAAGGCTTTAATAGCATCTTTCTAGGGATTTCTAATACTTGCAAAGAGACCAGACTCATGGCAGATGTACTTTCTGTGGTCTTTAAAGGACTCCTTGGTTGGTACAAATCAGTTGCAGCACAGCCTTGGTTTATATGTTGATAGTCAAAATGCAATTGTGAGAATGTCGAGTTATTAAATGATATAAAAAATAAATAAGTTTTGATCTGGGTTTGCCCAGTTTTAGATGAACGGTGTGCAGGAATTTCTCATGGAAGAGGATGGTGATGGTTAAATTAATTATGTTGATAGTGAGGATGCAGTTGTGAGAATGTAGAGTTATTAAATTGATATAAAAAATAAGTTTTGAACTGGGTTTGCTCAGTTTTAGATAAACAATGTGCAGGAATTTCTCATGGAAGAGGAAGGTGATGGTTAAATTAATTTTCAGTATTGCCTGCTAGAGAGTTGATCATGTGTTCTTCTCTGCATTGTTTTCTCTGAGTTTTTAGGAACTGGGTAAGCCCTGAGAACAGAGCTCCCTCTCACCTTCAGAGACTCCCATTTGTTTTTTGGATGGGGTAGGAGGAGCATTAAAAATATATGTGCAGGTGTACGCTGATAGATTTTCCCGAAAACTTTTTATGCTTTTATGCACTAATCAAAGCAATATTCTGGTTCCCTTGTATAACAAATTACTTCAATCACAAAATCTGAGCACATTTTAAAGAATTTTTTGTGCTTCCCATTTTTCCCTTGTTTAAAAATTAATGAAGTGTTTTCTTGCACTGTGCATGTGAAAACTGCTTTGCCTAAAGCAACCTCTCTGAAAGCACAAAACATTTCAAAAATTGTTTTAAACTCAAGTGCCTTATTCCTACAATAAAACTTATTAATTAAGCTAAACTATTAATATCTCTCAATATTTCTGCCATTATACTAGTACGAAACATTTCTGTTTTACTATGGAACAGCTGATGATATTTTGTCATTTTCTTGGCTGTAATTCTGATGGTGTTGCAGTATCTTGGAACAGAAATATCAAGATAAAAATGCAAATTATAATTAAGACCTGGGAAGTTTATATTATTATCAGTGACAGCTTTCAGCCTACCTTTTCTAAACTGCCATGGATTTATTTCAGACCCCTGAATGTGTCACATTTGTGGTTGTTTTGTTTGCAGTGTGCGTTGGTTCGTGAGTGTACAGCCCCTGAAGGCATCAGTGGGAAAGACAACCTGCCTTCCTTAAATGCAGGTAAGAATCCCAACAAATGTCCTGGAGAAATCACACAGATTGGTGCCAGAGCTCATAAATGTCTCTTCAAATGCTGCACAGATGTTTAAGTTCAATATTTTAGTGTTTTGTCCATATTTGACATGATCATTTTACTGAGAAATTTGAAAACGTGTGTCAATTTTGCTTTCAGAAGCAGTGCTGAAATCTCCATCTCCTACATCTTTACTCTTTAATGAGTTTCAGGACTCTCAGTGACTTCCATGGGCATGGAATTAACGTCATAAGTTTGTGCCATGTCCTTGCATGGCATTCTGTTAGATAATTATGCATTATTTGTGAGTGAATACCCCGGACAATCAATCTCTCTCATAGCTGATGAAGTGGCAGTTTCAGTTTGATCTGGAAATTCTGTCCTAGAATGAAGGGAGCTGTTGGCAAGGCACCCTCAATTCTAGCTCAACTCAGGGCTTGAGTGCATGGTGTTAAACTAGATCCATTTTCCTTTCATTATGCTGAGGAATATTACATGCTGATATGTTGCACCATAAAATTTTTATTAGCCAAGTTTATCAATCTCCATTACTCTGCAGTAACAATGTCACAAATAAGTTATGTGGGTCATCTGAAACCACAGCACTGTCAGGAATTCTGAGTTTGCTGCATGCAGTTGAGGAGGGGTGTTAGTCAAGTTTTACAGCTTTTTAAAACCTTTACTGAAACTTTCTCCTCTGACTTCTCTGATAGGGCAGAGAATTGGCTTTGAAGTCTGAAGGAAGCACTAAAAACCACCAAAAATTAAGTTTTTCTGTATGTGCATGAATGCTCTTTTTTTTTTGCTGTGAGTTGTTGAGACAGAAAAAGTATCTTCTACAGAAATACCATTTATTTTCATCAATTCAAAGCGAGAAAGATGTTAATTGAGAATTTCTGAATGTACAGGAACTGTATCTAGCTCCAGAAATTCCTGAACTGGAAATAGCTGGAGGCAGGGAGGGTATTTTGAATCTCTAGGTGTCTGTTTATAACTTTTCTTGGAGACAAGACACAGAGCCAATTGAAGGATTTGGTCTGACTCAGTGCAGTTGTTGCCTCCATTGTGTAGGATTGATTGGGGTTTTTTGTTGACTGCTTTTAGTAGAGGAAAATGTGGATGTATTTTGTTGGAGCTTCCAAAGGAGATGTCAGTTTTAGGAATATTGAAGTCTAGATCAATTTGCCAAGAATATTTGCACGTGGCTCTGTAGTGTATCTAGACAGCATTTTCACATTTATCATTGGACATAAAATCAAACCCCACCCAGCACTACTAGGGTTTATAAAGTCAAACATGCCATGGAGTGGTTTTTTTGTTTTTTTGTCATTTTTTGGGTTGTCAGTTGGTTTTTTTTTAAAGAATTGAGGGGAAAGAGCAGAACTGCTGGTGCATATGCAAAAAGTGACACCATGCAGGATATTGGAAAGAGTTTGCACTCACAGGAAGTTTGTTCTGATAAATAATTACTCTCCAGTCTGTTTCCTGTACCTGTGACTTTCTCTTCTCATCCAGCATTGCCTCCACTTTCCTGCTGGCACTGGGCACTGGTTCCAGGTTTTGTCAGTCCCACTCCTTTTATTGCATTCCCAAGCTCTTAGAAAAAATTTTAGCTCTTCTTTTATACTGCCAGCCTCTTTCCCCAGCCCATCAGACTTCTTGCCCAGCTGCCTCCCTGACTGGGCTTCCTGTGAATTAAGGCTCCCTGTGCTGCCTGGGGACAGACTGGGTTTCTCATCAGGATACCTGTTGGTTTTTTTGGTCCCAACAAGGGTGGGAACCCAACCCCTGGGCCCTTTGGAGGGGGGTCCCCTGCTGAGTTCTTTTCCAGGGGTGAAGAACGTGCAGGACTCTCTTTCTCTTGGTCTTCAGGGTTTTGTTTATTCTTATCTTAAGTTCAGCACCGTCTGCACACCAGACTCAGCGTGTGAGAAGCGAGGCACAAAATGGACCCAAACCAAGGCCTTTTAAAGCTGTTTAACCCAATTCCTTTCTAACACCTACTTTGTTTCTACTTTTCTACCCATAACTTCTACTGATTTATGCACGTAGCTTCGACATTTCTACTCACACTAACCAATAACTTTGTGCCACCAGCACTACAGAAAATGGAGCTGAAGAGGGACAAGAAGGAAGAAGGGACAACACCCAAAATCCTCCATCTTGTGTCCTATTCACTCTCATATTAAAATCCTAAAACCCTGAATTCTTCACTCTGTGATACACTCTGTGATAAACTACCACTATTACATATCACTACCTGTGTGCTCCAGCTCATCCCAAAGTTTTGGCAATTTTTCCCAGGGACGAAGGTTAAAAGCAGAGTTCTGCTGAGGGTCAGAATTTCTTAAAACAGGCAGAGAGACATTCCCTGTGCCCTGGATCCCAACAGAAACCTGTGCAGACGTGTCAGGAAATCTGGCACCAGCAGTGCTTTCCCTGCTGTGTCCATGCAGAACAGAACAATATTCCATGTTTTCCATGCACACACATATTTAGCACACGTGCATGCTGCTGAAAAGCTTTCTGGTGCTTTCTGTTTCACGTTGTTTATCAGGCCTTAAAAATGATGGAACTGAAGGAAATGCACCTCTGTGAATCCTTGAGCCTGCAGGTGTAGAAGCAGGCTGGCATTCTTCTGAAATTTAAATCTTAGGGTAGGGAACTCGCAGCCCTCCAGTGAGTTATGAGATGTTTATTGAGTGAGTGGGAATGAGTCGTGTGTTCCAGAGCCTTATCACTTATTCCATCTATACCCCAAGAGATTGAATTCACAGCTCAAAATGCAGTTATTTATTTATAATGCTGGAGAGTTTGCCAGTTGTTTGCATGTAAACAAATTGCATTCTAAATAAAAAAAAATAAAAGTAATTAAAATTAAGCGACATTAACAAAACTGTAATTTTATTTTTCTGAGGTAATACACATCATATACCTGTGCTACAAGCAAAGATATAAATAGAAACAGTTATTAAATTAATACGTTGCAGAGATCTGCTTTGATCTATGTTTAATAAAGAATAAAAATAAAACCTGAGTATTCAATCTTTTATTATTTTTTATTGTACTTTCAGG
This sequence comes from Dicaeum eximium, assembly GCA_013396995.1. Classification (NCBI taxonomy): domain Eukaryota; kingdom Metazoa; phylum Chordata; class Aves; order Passeriformes; family Dicaeidae; genus Dicaeum; species Dicaeum eximium. The sequence continues at coordinate 318,327 of VWZP01001899.1, forward strand.
GGAAGCAATGTGAAGGATATTGCATGGAATAAAAAGCACAGAGGTATTCATATTTAAAAATGAGAATGTCCAAAAATATGGATGAGTAAATATATGGCATTGGCTTTTAGGCTTGATGCTCTAGAGAAAAGCTGTTAAAATAGGGTTTTCTCCTTTTTTAACCACTGCAGTTCATGTGGTTTTGGTTTTTTTAATGCCTCTCATGATCACTGTCTAAATACAGGAAGGATTATGTTTATGAAACTTCCACTCATTTTAATTAATTAACTACTTTTTATAAAAGCCAGTTCTAGTCTTGCCTTTCTTAATGTTTGGGTGCTTTTTCATGCCTTCTAGAATTCTGTTCTAGACAAGTTATTTTAGTTAGAAATTAATGATTGTTGCAATTGGAGAGGAAGATACTTCTGGGATTTTTATGGAATCACATGCCTTCAGTAGTTCTGTTGATAAGGAAAAATTCAAATACTATGCAGCTTTTATTGACAGTCTTAAACTTTAGCAATACTGCATATTGAAATTATTTGGGAAAAATTCCCAGGTTTTTTTTTTTCTAACTTTGTAAATGAAATTTTCTTCCTGAACCCACGGAGATATGATTTGACCATTTTAAAAAACTTAGAACACACTTGAGATTATCCCCATCTGAAAGTTCAGACCTGAATCAAAGGCCTGAAAATTCAGCTAGTACCTGGAGAGGAGTTTAATAATTCTAGCAACGATATAAGTCACAACTTTGGATCCATATTTTCAGTGTTCTTTGTCCCTTGCTGCAGTCCTGATGGGTTTTCTGGGGTTTTCTGTTTTGCCTAACTTCAGCCTAAATGTAAGAAAAGAGAGTCTATTTTACATTCTCACTACTTGGAAAACTGAAATTCGAAGGTTACCTGCTCTGCTGGTAAAATGTCATTTATTGATGTACTAGTATACTTTGTCCTCCACATGCTGGTATAAATATGAAATAAAAATTAAATGTTTTAGTGGAATTTTAATGGTTCTAAAATTAATTTTGTAAGCAAGGGGGGAATAATATTATAATTTTGCCAGGTTTTTGTCATAAATTTTCAGAGTCATATAACCACAGTAAAGCAATGATGTTATTTTTTCTCCTTGCAGTGTTGAGAAACCCAGTGTGTAAGTTATACAGATTCCCTACTTCTGACAACAAGTGGATGAGGATCCGGGAGCAGATGGCTGAGACTACCCTCTCCTTCCACGTTCCTAAAGAATTAATAAATCTGCACATAAAGGAGGATATGAGAAGGTAAGGAAGAAGCAGCAGCAATAGTAAGTACGAAATTATATTTTTCTGACTTGGAATCATGCAAATGATGAGCTGAAAAATATTAATTTGAAGTATGAAATGGGCACTTTTCTAAGAATTTAAAGTCAGCAGAATTGACTGCTCAGAATTTTTAGGGCTCTAGTGGCATCCTAAGTTCTGAGCAATGAACTGTTCTAAAGTGCAGTGATGACTTTAAATCTGTGAACACCAACATTTGGTTAACAATATAAATATTCTGGAATATTGACATTTTATAGACTCAGCAAATGACAGGGGTGTGAACAACATTGTGTTGTGTTTGGCCCTGTGTCTGGGTAGAGTTAATAACGTAGACAAACATTATTAAATGAAAATGGCAAGTTTATAGTGAATAAAGGAGTCAATGAGGATAAAAATTACATTCCTCTAGCTAATCTAAATTAGTTGGCATAAGAAAAGGATACCAAAGTAATGTTTGTTTGAAACCTTAGTTCAGGTTTGGCCTTGTAACCAGGAGAGATGTCTGAGAATCATTACAATGTGTATGGCCTGGAGAAAAAGGAGAATAGGGAACACAGGTGTCCCAAAAGCCTTTGGACATGAATTTCCCATTGCAGTGATTAACATGGCAGCCTGTCCTTGAATCCTTGTAAGCTGTGCTGGTAAAATCTGGGGAAACACCTTTATTTGAAGTAGTCCAGGGCTGCCCTGAAGACAATGCCTTCTTTTTCCAGTGATAATGGATGATGTAGGAGATGTTGCCTCCTTCCTCATGAAAGCTGCTTCACACGTAGATGAGCCTGGTCTTTTCCTCTCTTTCCACTCCTTCTCCCCCATTTTTTTCCTTTTTCTTCTGTAATTTTTCTGTATGCAAGAGCTGTCCTCTGGGAGCCTTTTTGGACACTTCCAGGAATTGCAGTGAAATCCTCTTCCTGATGCTCCAAGGAAAACCAGAGAAAACTGATTGTGTTGCAGACATTTTCTTCTGCAAAATTACAGCTGTTTGAAGACTGACTCGAGATTTTAATTTTCCTAAAAAAGCAGGTCCCACAAAGTGGCTTTGGGATAGACACAGGAGAAACTTCCTCTGCAGGAGGAAAAACCAAGCAGAAAGCCCAGGGTATTGAGCTTGTTTGTGCAGGAAGTTCAGATGATCTGTTTCACTCAGGTCAGCTCTCAGGAGTGTACAGGAAAACTGATAATTCACTAAAGGATTTCCTTTTGGATTTCCAGTGACATATTTGGTTACCATGGCACTGCTGTTCTGACCTGATGAACACTGTAAAGCTGGACATGACATTTTAGGGAACTGGTGTTGGGGTTTTTGGTGCCTGTATGTTTTGTTTTGAATGCTGAAGAAATGTGATGTGTTGGTTTAACTGACTTTTGTAGAAACACTGCTAGAAATACATTTTTGAAGTGTGTATGGAGGTGTCCAAAGAGTAGAGTATCAAAACAACTATACTGAAAGTTTTGTGGGAAAAGCAAACTTTGTGTTCTTTCCAGTGGTGTTTAATATTTCTTCACAAAAATTACTTGCTCTGAGCACAGCTCTCTGGAGCTGGAAGCCTTCTTTCCTCCATGAAAGAAAGAGTATTTTAGTTTGAAGGTTACTGCATTTATACCAGTTTTGAACACAAAAATCACTGCATTATCTCCTGACATAATTTATTGTGTACTTGTAAAACAGAGGTGAAAAGCAGATCTTAGCAGCATTCTGAAAACAGATCTTATTTCAATTCGGAGATCTTGATGTTTTGTAGCAAACTTGCTTTGGATTAATTTGGATGAATCTTAATGGATTAATGAATTAATTAGTGCCTTCTCTTTTTTTGCCTTTTGGCACAGGAATCAGGAACTTAAAGACCTGGGAGAACTTGCTCCTCACTGGGACAACATGCGCAGAAGTGTCATTGCTCACTGTGACCAGATGCTGAGCATGTACCAGGACACCCTTGCAGAGCTTGGGAAGCACACAGGTAGCAATCTGGGATTTTATGGGAGTAGCCTCCTTTCTGGAACATTTATTAGAATGTTAGCTGTGAAATACTGGCATATTCAGCAGGAATAATATAAAATAACATATAAACAATAATATCACTTACATCTTGGAATCATAGGATGGTTTGGATGGGAAGGGACCTCAAAGATTATCAAGTTCTAACCCCCCTGCCACAGGCAGAGACACTTTTCTCTAGATCAGGTTGCTCAAACTCCCATCCAGCAGCTCTGGGCAACCTGTTCCAGTGCCTCACCTCACATGAAAGAATTTCTTCCTACTGTCCAATCCAAATCTCCCCACTTTCAGTTTGAATCCATTCCCCTTGTCCTGTCATTCACATGATCTTGTAAACAGTCCCTCTCCAGCTTTCTTGTGAGCTCCCTCCATGTGCTGAAAGGTTGCAATTGCAGCAGCCTGAAATCCCTTTTCCAGGTTGAACTATTCCAGTAAAAATCTCTGTGGCCTCCTCTGGACTCAATCCAGCAGGTCCCTGTCCCTCCTGTGCTGGGAGCCCAGATCTGGATGCAGCCCTGCATCTCAGTCACAAATAGAAGATGAAAAATCAGCAGGACAAATTATTCATTCTTTTTAATTTTTTTGATTGCTCACAAATCATTCAAGAACTTGCATGATTCTTCTCTGTTGTACAAGACTACCAGAATAATTTCCTGAATCTCACTGTATTTTGATCAAAGTTTGCTATTTACAGAGGCCTTTCTGCCTCTCCCTGCCCAGTTTATAAGATATTCCCTAAGGAAATGGGCAGGTGTGCTCTGTGTTACAGCAAAGGCCTTCTCATTGCTGCTGCATTCCTGCAGATTTCTTCATCTGTATTAAATTATTATTATAAGTTCCTAAGCTCAGGGAGCAGCCTAAGCAGGCCTGGCTGGTCTGGAGCATCATTGGTGCCCTCTGGCAGAGTGGTTTGTGTTGGGAGGCTCAGAGCTTAGTCCTGCTGGAAATTTTGGCAATTTCAACAGGTAAACACCAGCCGGTCTTGACTGAGCAAGCAAAAAACCAATTGAAAATATTTCCTTTCCCTTTTTTTTTAGTTTGTTTCAAAAAAAAAGGATGAACCTTGACAAAATCTATTTAAAAATTCTATCTGAATGAGAGGAATTTTAGTTCTAATAATGGATAGCTGGCAAAATGATAGGGTGTTGAAAAAGTGCCTACGTAAATGTTGGGCTGCCTGAGTTAGAAAACAAGACCACCTCTCTTTCCTAATCTACACCCTTTTATTTTATACAGATTCTGTATCAAATATCTTCAGGTAAATTACATTTTTGTACTGTCAGTCATTAATTATATTCCTTTACACCACCATAAAACTACTCATAAATCTCATACTTCTGAATTATGCAGCCATGTTAATATTTTGTTTTTCCAAGGCATCATGCCTCCTGTGAACAAATATGTAGCTTTCCTTGAGATAGTTTGTGTTTCTTTATTTGAGCTTTTTAGGAAGAATGCATAGCCTATTCAATAGAATACTTTTCTTTGAAGAAAAAAAATGTTACTTGGAAAAATGCAGTGGCATCATAGCTCTGTACCCTTGTGGTTTTATCACAGAATAAACACAATGCACATTAACTGCTACATTGTCTCCAGCAGACTGCAGACTGATTTCAGACAGCAGGGGAAAGTATCTATCTCCTAGAAAAAAAAAAAAATAGATTTTTCTGTGAATTAAAAGCTAGATTGTTGCTTCCAGTGTGGATACATGCTGAGACTCAGTTAGTGAACCTTTCATCTCATAATATTCAATTAGACATTGAAAGTAAATTAAAGATGGCCCCTCACATACAAGTATCATCCTCACTTTAAAAGGAATACAAAAACATCTGGGTGCTTAAGGCAATGATTCTTTAAACTTTTTGTTTTTCAGGTTCTTCCTTTAAGTCAAGCTGTAGCAAAGGAGAAAAAACACTAGAATTCATCCCAATAAATCTTCATCTGCAAAGAATGCATGTGCACAGTCCTCGATTGAAAGGTAAGGAAATTCCCCACGTATAACAAAGTATGGTTTGAAATGCAGTTACACTGAAATTTAGAAATCAGATCCAAAGTCAAAGCTCTGCAAGGAATTTCCCTGCCTCATCTTCTGATGCCACGAGCTGTAGACATTTACTGCAGATCTTGGAAAACTAAGGGGTGGTTAAATAAATTTCTTCTAAGTTCCTTTCTAAAAATAGATGCCAGGGATGTGCTCATTTTGTTCCTGTGACAATTCTAGCAAATGAGGAAATGCAGAATATATGCTCACTGGGATGGATGGGTATCCTGTGCGTGGTTGAGTGCAGAACTAACCCTGCCATGATTTGCAGTGACACTGCCCAGTGCTCAGTGAGGTTCACATCCTTCTCAGGCACCCACTTCATTTTTCATTGTGATCCATAATGCTGTAAAAACCAGACCTAATGCTCTTGTTTTAAGGAGACTTTTCTCCCCCCCTCCACCAGTTTGCCACCAGAGATAGTGATAGAGCACAATGCAGGATTTTCCTCCCAGGACTGCTGGGGTGAGCTCCCCAGCCCAGGTGATGGGAGTTAGGTGGTTCCATAAAGGACAGGATTACCTCTAAACTTAATTTATCCTATTTCTTAGGAAGTTGTAATGAGCCCAGCACTGCTTGGCTCTAAATCAGCTCATGCAGTGCTGCTCTCTCATGCCCATGGTGTGTGGGTTTTTTTGTGTTTGACATGTATAACAACAGGTTTACTTTTCCTGAACTTTTATTTGGGTTGTTATTGGGTACTGACATGGAAGAGAAAGTGTGCTTAAACTTTCAGTAGGAATAGCTTTGAGAAAAATACTATTTTTCTTTGGGTCAGTGGTATCCTTATCCATTTGATAAACACCACATTGTGCTCCGTTCATCATTCTGGAGAGCTTAAATTTATATATTCACATAGCTTTGGTTTTGTTCCTGCTTACAAAAAAAGCACACTTTTTAAAAGTTTTTTTTTTGCCCTGTGCCCACCACCAGGTGTGGATGTTTGCTCCTCATCCTCTGCCACCCTGTGTGAGGCAGGTGTGTGGCCCTGAGTTTCAGCCTTCTGATGTTTTAATTTCTATGATAAAGTTTCTCACAAAGTTTTTCTGTAAACACACAAATGTTTTGCTGTCTCTTTATTTTTCATTCCTTCTCCTGAGAGGAGAGAGGTTTGATGGACTCTTATTGACCGGTGTGGTTGGAGAGGTGGTGACCCCTCTATCCAATCCACAGCTGTTCTGAAAACTCGATATAATGTGTAAATCAAAATAAACAGAGCTTCTTCTCCGCCTTTCACAATCTAAAGTAACTGTCCCTGCATGTTCATGTCACACTCTCAGTGGCACAGGCGCTCAGCTCTGCTGGGTGTTTGTCTCAGCTGCTCCCTGACCATGCTGAGAAGCGACCACAGCCTGAATTAAGACTCCCTTCTGCATAAATCCCCCCCTCCCAAAGTAATTAAAACAGACTCATGTCTATTTTTAAAACAGTCAGAACCAGGGTTTAGTCTTTTAAATGTTTTCCTGGCGTTTAGTGAGTTATCTGTAAACATATTCAGAACCCTGATGAGTTCATCTCCTATCTTGATTTCCAGCCACTGCTGTTTTATGCAATAGAACTCCTTATTCCAAGTACCAGTGGAGCTCTAATAGCCAGAGGATATGTATTATGGATAAATCTGTATTAAGACCTGAAAGAATGGGCTATTTAAGAATCTTGAAGCTCACCTTAAGCTAATGAAATTGTGTCACTTCTCCCTTTAAGTGGATATTGAAGAGTCACCAACTCATTAGAGCTCAAATCAATTTGAGCAAATATGTTCTGAGATTCAGCTGGGGAAGTAAAGCATAGTTCATTAACTGTGAATCATTTGTACAGTGTTCATGCTTCTAGGGATATTTATCATCAGAATGCAATAAAAGTTCTATTCTAGGAGAGGACTAGATTTTAATTTACATAGGAAACTTCTTTGAACAGAACAGTTCTCAAAAAAAATCCTATAATGTTTCCTTTAGAAATACATTTTAAGAAGGAGGCATTCTGAAATGTATTTTTATACCTACAGTAAGTTCAGGTACAAAACAGGTAGTTACTGTAAATGTAAATTTAAACTTAGAAGAAATAATTATTGTGGTTGTGGGTATGTAATTAAATCTTCATCTCTGCACTGACAATCAATCACAAGCTCTTTGAAAAATGTTGTTTCACCTCCAATTCCATAAGCATATCTCCACACAAAAAGTTCATCCCCTGTGTCATAAGACATCATGTATATACAGAAAGGGACAACAGATTGTTTTCTCAGCAAGGATTTCAGTAGTATGGTTTATTTCCTATTCTGGTATTTTCTCAGCTGAAAATAACTGACTTTCTCTGTGTTCATAAACATATATAAAAAGTTAGTGTATGTTTATAGAGCAGGGCTCTCCAATTTAGCATTAAACAACATCATATCTGAAGGTCCATTAGCATTACATCTAAACAAATTCAAACTAGAAAAGAAGTAGGGATTTTGACTAGTCTGATCAACTTTGGGCATGCAGTGAATTCACTGTCACTTGCAATCTTTAAATCAAGATTAGATGCCTAAACAAAGGCATCAAACAAAGAGACTCTGTTCGAACACCAAGAGACAAGCTTGATGCAGCAATCATTAGCTCTAATTCTCTAGTCCCTATTATTCAGTCAGACCATTCCATCATAGTGGTCTCTTTTGACTCTGAAATGCTTGAATCTCTGCATCTCAACATGACTACAAGTTAAATAATGAAAGGGGCAATGAAATTAAATACACAACGGGCCAATTTACTTGTCAGCTTTGCAGAGCTGGAATACTGTTCCACGCTGTGGCACATAATTTGTGTGTAGCCATAAATCAGATTAACTTTTTAAAATGTGCAGGTGGCTGTATAGAAAGATTGATTAGCTCTTGGGCCTTCTTGGGACACAGATTATCAATTATTCCCTTAAAATGATATAGACTTTTGTCTTTACTTTTTGTAGAGTAGATGTCCCAGTGTTGCCATGACTTGGGGGGAGGAGCATTCAAATGTCTGTGTTTCTGTTCCCATTCCAGATGCTCTGTATGATGTGATCACTGTGGGAGCCCCAGCAGCACATTTCCAAGGATTTAAGAATGGTGGTCTCCGGAAACTGCTGAGTAAATTTGAGGCAGAAAGACGAAAGTGAGTATTCTTTCCAGTAGCTGGGAAAATAACATTTAAGGTTGCATTAAAATGCTGTAAGCTCACTGAATAATGAAATAGTTTATTGTGGAACTCAAATGCTTTGTTCACTGTTGAACATGCACAAAAGTGTTAGTTACATCTTTTCCTAACTAAGAATTGGATGCATTTGTGTTTGTTGCTATGGCTGTTAAGATTTTTTTGGTAATACACTTCATTCTGAAGAGTCATTCTCTCTTCACTAATTCCTTTACCTGAAAGCTGTGATTTCCTTTATTGCAATGAGAACTGCCCACACTTTAGTGTCACTCTGCCCTCCTTACAGCAGTGTCTGTAGCTTTTCTTCTGCAATGTTCAGTGAAGCTTAGAGCTGGGGGAGATCAGTGAAAATTATCTGGGATTTAAAGACTGAGGGAAATCCCAGAAAGGAGCATGTGCTTGATAACAGCCTTACCTAGATTCAGCCTGCGAAAAAGACTCTTTGATAGAGGGAGGGAGAAGCCTGATGTGGAATTAGAGAAGTATCAAGACTTTTAAGACTGTGTCTGCACTGCAATTAACACAGACCATGACTCTTTGCCCCTGCCCTGTCTGCTGAGCCTGTTTGAGTGTTCCAGTGAGAGTAGTGCTAGGTCTGGCTCTGCAAGTCCATCTCACTAACAGTGAGTCCACCTCAAAGGCAGAACTGTGGCAGTTTCCTCATTACTCAAAAGGACAGAGATTTTTAAATTTTTTTCCTAATTCAATAGGAGAGACAGTTTACATTATTCATTTTGCTATTTTACTTTTGCTGTATTACTTGGAGCATGTGGTGGTGGGCAGTCTGTTTTATGCTGCTGTTCAAGGAAAGGTTTGTTTTTACCCTCAAAGGCAGGAGCATTTCAGTGCTATCTATGGCCTTTCTTTTGCAAAAGCAGTGGTAAGATTTTTAGCACCATCAGCACTGCAGAAGTGAATTTGACCTGATGTGACTCTCTGTTATCACAGTACTGGATACCAGTGTATTTACTATTCACCTGAAAACACAGCCAAGGCTAAAGAAGTTCTCAGCAACATCAGTCATCTGCAGCCTCTCATATCAAGCCATGCAGACCTGCTGCTCAGTTCTGCAAGCCAACGTTCTCCAGACAGCTTGAAGAATTCTTTAAAGATGCTTTCAGAAAAAGTAAGGTTCAAATCTTCTCTGCAATGGAAAATGGAATAACCAAGTCTCTCTAACTGCTGGGGGGAAGGGGGGTGCGTGATTTGACTTTCACAGCATCAGGAAATGTTAAATAAACTCAGTTAAAATAAGCATCAAAACGTTGTTATTAGAAAAATAATGTTGTATAGCATATCTGTGGGCTTTCTGTATTGAAAATTAATGAAATCTATAAAGATTGCCTTTATTTAAAGTGCAATTAATTTAATTTTAAGTATCTTTTTTATTCTCTAGTGGCCACATACTGGGGTTTATAAAAATATCAGAATTTATAAATTATTTTGTAGTATGAGAAATCATTACTTTTTATTATCTGTTATATTCCAAGCTGCTGCTTTTGGGAGGTAGTTCAAGCCAGGTTGGTGTATAAGGTTTAGAAAAACAGCATGATCAGAAATGGTGATGCACCCTGGAAGGAGAAGCTGGGAAGCTGGCTCTAGGAGATCTCAAATTTTAATTCTCTTTTTCTCTTTCTCCTCTTGTATCCATCTGTAGCTGTAGGCACTTCTTCATCTTAGTTCCTTTGGTTCTAAATTAGAGAAGATAATATTTCCTGCCTGTCTCACAGACTGATAATGGAAATTAGCTGAAGCCTGTAGCATATGTTATCCTATAAAAAATCCCAGAATCACAGATAACACTATAGCTGTGGCCTGAGAGGTTGTGGAGAGTTTCCCACTGCTCCATGGGCCACCCCTTCAGTAAGGTGATCCCACGTGGCTTAACAACACCATCAATAACCATCCCAATAGATCTTCAGCTCTTGGGAAGTGACAGCCCTCGTGGTCTGTCGAGCACCATTATCCCAGTGGGGTATCCCACGTGCAGTGGGAGAGTTTCAAATCTGAATATTGAGCTGGGCCCCTCGCTGTGCAGGCATTGCACAGGAGCCATGGGGGAGAGGAACACTGCTCAGCTGCAGATGTGTAAATGCACAGAAACTCTGAGAGTCACTGAATGTCAGGGATGAGGGAAGAAAGCAGAATTCAGCCTGGAAATGAAACAGAGGGATTTAAGGAAGGGGGTTGTAGCAATTACAGTGTACCTTTGCATGTAGCAGGGCATTTTTAGCATTTTTAGCTGTGCACAGAGCAACTGAAACTGCTCTGTGAGTGGTCAGTTCAAAGAAATCTGTATGCACAGGTAAAGCAAATCAAAGAGGTGTTTGTTGTGAAGATCCAAAGGGTGGTTGCTGAGGAATGTGTGTTTGCTCTGGGCATTTGCCTCTGGGCAGGAGCAGGGGATGATTTCAGAGGGGCTGCAGGCAGCCATGGTACTGAAGCACTGCTGGAACCGCAGCCTGATGGAGGCTCTGGCTGTAGAAAAGGGGCCAAAAAAGACAATTCATTCAGTTTGCAAAAGTCACAGATATTTTACATTTGTAGCTGGTCACTTAGCTGTGTATGTGCATACCAAGTTTTCAGGACCAGGATTAGGTTGCTGTTAGTACATGAGCTCAGGTTCCCAAAAGGAGTCTCACCCCATGTAGTCCATGGATGTCTGTTTATCCTCCACCTTTTGACCCTGGTATCTGGGCTGATACCTACAGGTAATGAAATTCATCTCTGGAAACACTGCTTTTGCAGATACTGCAATTTCAGCAGTGTAGAGTGGTGGGTTTTATTTAGAGAGGTGATTAAACTGGTTAATTGTGTTTTATCTAACACTTATTCAGGGATTATTGTGCTGTGGTTGGTTACTCTTGGAACTGGTTCTTGCTCAGGCTTGCCTCTGAGGCAAAATTTGAAATTCAAGTAAAATGTGAAAAGATGATCTCTGTGATAGGTAATGTACTGTTGTGTTAATCCTTAGAACACTGGTATTGTAGAATGTGATGATATCTCTAAAACCCTTGAAATTTTCCTCATTATTTGTTGGCCTAGTTTGTTTTCTGCCTCCCAGGCAGGCCTGAAACAAATTCCCACTCTGCCTAAGGGTAATTCAGTGTTATACACCTTCTGCTGCACTACTGCATTCTTTGGTCTAACCTTTTCATTAATTTGGGTTTTTTTTCCCTAGACAGAGTTATTTGTGCACACATTCAAGGACCAGCTGGTCAGAAGTGCCCTTTTAGCACTCTACACAGCCCGGCCTGGCTGTGTGCTCAAGAAACCAGCTGTGCCTAGGAACAGTGCAGAGGAAGGGGCTGATGCCCAGCACCAGGATCAGCCTTCCCAGATGAAAAGGCAGGACTCCATACCCCATCATTCTGAGTATGATGAGGAGGAGTGGGTAAGTAGCCAGAAACCCTTGGTCAATGCTCAATGCAAAACCCTACAAATCAGCATGAACAAGCTTTAGCCCTAAGTGTCCAGTGCTCAGTGCAAAACCCTACAAATCAGCATGAACAAGCTTTAGCCCTAAGTGTCCAGTGCTCAGTGCAAAACCCTACAAATCAGCATAAACAAGATTTAGCCCTAAGTGTCCAGTG
>VWZP01001899.1:330741-417778 GCA_013396995.1 Dicaeum eximium
TGTCCAGTGCTCAGTGCAAAACCCTACAAATCAGCATGAACAAGATTTAGCCCTAAATGCCCAGTGCTCAATGCAAAACCCTACAAATCAGCATAAAAAGCCTTTAGCCCTAAATATGTCCAGTGCTCAATGCAACACCCTACAAATCAGCATGAACAAGCTTTAGCCCTAAGTGTCCTTCTGAAAAGTCATTGCAGGGGGGTAAAAGGGTGCAGAACTGTAAAACTGTTGGCAGATTTTGAAGCCAAATTCAAAGGATTTTCCTAAGACTCTGTTCTTAGACTCTGTTCGAACTGGATCCTTGAGGTTGTGTAAAAGAATTAAATACAACTTCAAGGTTTTAACATTCTTAGCATATCTTTCAAAGGTATGAATTATTTATACGGCTGAGGTTTTATAAATCAATTATTTTGGTAGATATCTCCATAATAGATGTGTTACTTTGTTTCATATGTACTCAAGTTATTTTTCTTCAGGCCAGGCTCATGCTTTGAGTTCATCACTGTATTCTCATAAAGCTAAAGGATGCCAGCATATTCATCTCTATTGTAAATAATTAATAACTTGGTGTGAGCTATGGTATTGCACCTGAACTGTAATTTTTATCCACACCAAAAATACAGGAAGAAGAATATATTTCTTCTAGAAGAAAGGCAATTATTTCCAGCCCCATGCATTAAGTAGTCATGAGATTTAAACAATAAATGACTCATTATTTTATTTGTGCTCTGGTTTAAGAGCCTTTAATTCACTTTTTCTTGTTTTCTCAACAACCTGAGGGTTTTGAATGGTGGTTCTTTCCTTGAACTAAAGCCAAAATGCTTGTTTTCAGCTGTTGAAACATTTTGAAATGCAAATAACACAATAGTTTTCGTAAAACAGAAATTTTGCACTGGAAAAAGTGGCACTTTGTGGAAGCTGTGTTTTTTAGTACTGAAATTTAGCATCTCTGAAGAGAAGATAGCTTTGCTGTATTTCATTACTGCTAAGAAAAAATCTGCCAGGTGCTTGGTCCTCACTTACTAAATTGCATAAGTGGGTAGTTTGAAGTGGTATTTATTTTTTTTCTGCTGAATTAGTAAGATTATCTTGATTCAAAATTAAGTGTCTTTCACTGTTTTCTGAGGTAAACTGAGTCAGAGTCACTATCAAACTTGAGACAATATAAATCCTGCAGAAATTTTATGATTTTGTCTGAATTTGAATGATTAGACTTTGGACAGATTTCAGTTTTTTCTGTCAGCAGAGGTGACAAATAATGTGAGTTTTAATAATCAAATTGTCATTAGCATGATGGAAAGAGAAAGAATAAATGCATATAAAATTTGAAAAAACGCTTAATCTACTGTGAAACTCAACTAGAAGGGAAAAAACTTTGAGATACATTGCTTTGTAGGCACAATGCTCTTACCCTTCTTTGCTTTGTGGTTTTTCTTTCCCACCATTATCAAGTACTAGAGTTACATTTTGCAATTGGAATTTTAGTTTTGCCTGAAATCCAGATCCTTGAACAACTCTTTAAGCTGCCCCTGTTCCATCCACTCCACATGACTGTGTTGCTTTATCCCAGAAGTGCAAAGACCCATCCCAGAGTCACTGGCAGCAGCATGGATTGAGCTATTTATACTGGGGCACTAGGCACAGGGAAAGCATCACTGCTGAAGGAAAAAAATATTTAACTTGAGAGTTTTGGATTGCCTCTGCAAAGATGTTCTCTTCTCCTCTCACCAGCTGCCTCTGCTCTCCTGGAACCTCCCTGCAGGAGGGCACATAGCAAGTTTTCATGTATAATACAAAAAAAAAGTGGGCACATTGCCACTTGGAGCTGGCTCTGCTCTGCACTTCTGACTGGTTAATGGGGCTGGAGCTACAAAGAGCAGATAAAATATTCTGGAAATAGTAAAGGATGACAATATGAAATGGATTAACTTCTTCTCATGGAGAATCATAGTAAGCCACTTGATTTCCACTGATTGTAAACTGCATTTTTACTTGAAAATTGTTCCTGCCAAACTGCAGAATTTCAACAGCTTTCGTAGAAAAATGTGACTGCCTTTGGTGCAGACAGAATAACACCTCAGTAAGTGATAGATAGCTCTACATTTTCTATCTGCCCACAATCCCAAGAACCTCCTATGTGGAGAAAAAGAGCTGTGAGACAGGCCCTTGCTCCCTCTCACTTGCTTGTATGTAAAAAAACACCAAATGCATGGTAATAAGGGTGGGCTTTCTGTCAGCAGATGTTTATGAATTTTGCTTCTAAACCCTCAGGGAATGTTTGTGTGAATATTGCACAGACATCATCTCAATGCTGGGTTAGTAGGTGGTTTGAAAAGAGAAAAGTGCTCTTTCCTAAGTGAAACAAGGGCTCATGTTTGTGTTGCTTGGGCAATAACTCCAGATGCTCATTAAGAGCTTAATGCTTTTTTTGTGTGGGGATTAAGCTCCTCCAGCAGACAGAGGAAAGGAAAATCCATTGCTGCAGCCTTGCTGAGCAACCTGAGTTGCAAATTCCTCAGCAACTTCGGTCACTGGAAGCTCTGAAGCTCCCTGATGCTCTCTGGTAAAACTTGCTGATACTTGGGGCCAGAATTTTTAATATTTGGGGTATTTCACTGCTCTTTATAGAATCCTTTTCCCCAAAATTACACTTGTGGGTGGTAAAAATCAGTAGTTTCACACAGATTCTAAATGTTTTTTTCAGGAGTGCTTGAGGTGCATATAGGAGGAAACTTTTGAAGGAATCTAATAAATATGCCATGACCGCAAGTTTCTCATTCTAGTCCTTGAATTTAACATTTTCTCCAGCAGAGTAACTGATGGGATAAAATACAGGATATGTTAAATTATCAGAAAGAGATTAAGTACTGTGACAAAACTGGCCTACACAAGGTTTGATTTGGCAAGGCTTTGAGTGTGTCTACACTCTTAAGGTACCATTTAAATAGAAAAGCTGCTCAGTTCCTTGCTGTTAGACCTGAAACTTTGTTTTGCATTTTCATGTTGAGTTTGAAGCATTTGTTCTCCAGTGTCTAAAACCATAAGTTTGGGTTCATTTACACTGCAAGAAAAATCTCCATGAAAAAGGCTCAGGTTGGTAACAGGCTGAAGGATGAGAGGAGCAGTCATACGCTGACAGCTAATATTTCTAGTAATTTCCACATCTGTCTCGACTTTAGGGGTTAATATGTTACTATTGTCTCTCTTTTTTTTTTTAATTCTTCAGTAACATGCAGTGATAATTCTGCTCTTTTCAGGACAGGGTGTGGGCCAATGTGGCAAAGAGCTTGAACTGCCTTATTGCCATGGTGGACAGACTGCTTGAAAAAGACATCAGCAACATTAAAGAGAGTGAAAATGAGCCTTCAGCAGAAGATTGCAAGGTGTTGCATACAGGTGGTAAGCAAATCCCCCTAATTTTAATTTTTTAATCATTGACAAGAGTAAATAAAAGTTTACACAGACATGGGTTTTGTCTGTATTTCGTAGTTATGGAACAAAAATCTCAGATTTCCAGACCTTCCTCTATCTGAAAAAAAAAAGGTATGAATTAGGATAATTATTTTGGGATGCTTTCTGACATGCCAGCATGAACTTTTACATCATTTTCTTCACTCTCTTCAACCCCCTGAACATCTGAATTTCACCAGTCCATTTGAGTCTTTAATTCTAGTGTGCTCATAACTTTGATTCAGGTTCACACCCTACACAGACAAATGGAATATTGGTTAGAGCTTTGAGGTCACAAGTAAAAAAAAAAAAAAAAAAGGAAAGTTACATTATTTTAAGTACTATAATAAGCAGCCATCAAGTAGAATGAAAGGTAGCTCTTGCTAAGCAATAATGATAACTGTAATGGTTAGAAAATTATAGATGAGCTTCATCCAGCTGAGGAGCTGTCTTCTGGAGCTGGTGGGCCAAGGACACAAAAAATATCCAACTGCTATGGTGCTGTAATAAATTCTTCCTTTTTCCTTCATTTCAGAGCCATCCCTGTTCCTCTTGAATCAGTACAGGTGTCCTTCAGTGAGAGCAGTCAGTGCTTTTTTTCAGCTGTCCTGAAAATTCTGTAACACTCCCTGACATGGGAACTGCAGAGATGTGGGGCAGATCTGCTCTGTTTTCATCTTCTTTTTGAGTAAGACATCATTTTAGGAATGCCTGGGACAGATGATAGCACTTTCAAGGTCATATAGAAATAGAGATGTTTTAAAATCGCTTTCTTTTATAGGACTAACTTTAAAGATGGAGCTTTCTGAAGAGATTTCCAGGTGTGTGCCAAAGTTGGTTCCCTAATGATTTTCAAAACTTCAGGGCTGGAATTTTTCATGCTTGACTTCTCTGTGAGAGAGTTTAGATGTTTATTTTTCTCTGCATCTCCCTCTCTGAAATTTAACATGAAGCCCTAAGGGTGCACTGCGAAGCACCTACACAGAGGTTGGGATTCCAAGTTTGCAGTTATAAATTTGGCCTTAATTCTGCTTCATTTTACACTTGAAGCCTGGTTCGGAGTTCACAGCATTTTCCTAGATACAGAATCACACTGTGTGTACACCCACAGATACATTTCTAAAATTACAGACTTTTGTATGTACTTACAGTTCGTGACATAAACTTACGAACGTGACATAAATTAAAATCTTGCCACATCTTGCTATTATATCTTATACATAATTAGAGCATATTTGAGCATAATGTATTTCATTAATGCTGCAAATGCATGGGCACAGATTGATCTTTGAGTCTGAAACTGCTTTAGTGCTGTAGTTAATCCTCGCAGAAATTGGGCTGCTTTTGTAAGAAAAAAGAATACAGAGTTTTGAACAAAATATTGGCAAATATGCCTTGAAGTATGAGATGAAATTTTTGCTTATTTAGTGAACCTGAGTGGTTTTTTTTGTAGCATATAGCAGTGAAAAACTATTCAAAGAATGCACACATGTTCATTTTAGATTACAGAAAATGTTATGACAATAATATGATGCAATAGCATCTTCATATAAATAGAGATGATGTTGTAACATCTATTCTGCCTTTATTCCTGAAGTAGGTTTATATTTGCAGTCTCAGTGACTGTGGCATTTTGTGATCTTACTCTTTATTTTCCAAACATGTTTATATTTATTGTTTGGAATCTTTGTAATTGGAAATATTGGAGCACTTTTTTTCCTGTACTCTACCTTTCAATGTGAATTATACCTTCCTTAGCTTTAACTTTTCTTGCAGTCTGACCTTTGAGTGTGTTCTAAAGACTGAATCTGAGTTTCAGTTGCCAAGGTAACGTGCTGTGGTTTCATCAGTCGCAGGATTATGAATCTTCTGCAGGATAAATCAGTAAGAGTAGAAGGATTTTTAAGGAGAGGGGATTTTTTTGTTGTTGTTCTTTTAACTCTAGTCTGGTTTGCCTTGGAGAAATACGCGACAACATTAAATTATTTTTATTTTCGTGTTTTCTGTGAGAGCTGGGATGTGAAAGGCTGTCCTGCAGCATTAGAGGTGCCAGTGAGACACAGCAGTTTGCTCTTGAGCTGGCACAGCCCTGACAGATCTCCCTGCTTGGCTGCTGTTTCCATCTGCTCCTTGCACCCTCCCATCAGAGCTCCCACCCCGCTGTTCCTCCCTGGCTCTGGGGGAGAATTCCCTGATTTGAGACGTTCAGGATCCACCACATCATCACCAACAGTTTGAGTTGCCGGTGTGATTGCCCCTGGGTTTTGCCTTTAAGTGAATTATGGGATCATAAACTCTGAATTGGCCAGTGATGACCTTCAGCACAGGGAGCAAAGAGCATTTGCCACATTTCCTGGCTGGAACACATTGCTACAGACACGTGGGTTAATTTTTATTGTGTTATATGATACCTGTTGGGGGTCTATATAAGTCTAGATTCAAAATTTCTGACTTTCAGTGCCCTGGGGATGGGAACTGGATCCTTTTGAGTGCATCCCTTCCAATGCAATGCTGGTAGAAGTGGGAAATAAAGCCATGTTCTAGTGGGAAATAAAGCCATGTTCTAGTTTTATTAGCATCTTCAGAAAAGCTTATTTTATAAAATATCGTTTAGTCAGGAAGATTAAAAATTTTCCTGTGGTCTGTGTCTCCTTGAGTAGCAGACATAATTTATTTAGAGCAACCATATGTGAAAAGCTTTCTCTTCTACCCTCCTCCTCACATTTTTCTTTCCTTTTCTTTTAAGCTCGTCTTTGCATCAATTTTACTTATGACTTTTTTTTTTCTCTTCCTTTTCCCTTCACTTTCCCTCACTTCTGTGTCATCTTTTTCTTTTAGATAGGATCCTTACCTGGGCTGAATGTAGCCCAGGTATACAAGACAACCCCTTCAGCAGCACTTTCTCTAAATACTTGTGGCTATAAACAGAAGCTGAAAATTGTTTAAGGGAACGAAAGACTATTTAACTGAATCAACAAACTAAAACAAGATCTCACAATATTTAGCTGCACAGCATTGACAGAACATTCCTATGTTTAAAGTGCATTAGATTTCCTTAGCTTTGTCTTTTATTACCTTTGTCTTCTCTTTCTGTTTTCACTGTGACTAAACGTGCTGAGATCCTTGTGCATGTGTGATTAGATGGTTTCAGGTTTGGCTATTAATCCATGTGACAGTGTAGAAAATCTTGGGTGATTGCAATGGAATAAAAAATCCCAGGAATTCAAAATCACTTTTCTGGACACCCAAACTGTGCAAAGCAAACTGCTGCTTTAAAGTGCAGGAATGCCAGGAAAAGTTGTTCAGGTTTTTGTTGTTCCTGTGAGAACTGCTGCAGCATTATGAGTACAAAGCCTGCTCCTTTTTCAAAGAGCTTAGCCCTCAGCTAGAGCTAAACTGAGCTCCAAGAGCTGAGTGGCAAAATAAAGAAATAAGGCACTGACCTTTTTATGGCGCAAAGTTGAATATGTGAAATCTAAGTCAGTCTTTTTAAACCTCCCCTTAAAAAAATATAAATTGAAAGACTGTTCCTGTCCTAGGGGAGTAAAATCAAATTTTGGGTTAATTATTTCATGCTGATTTTAGAGATTTAGTGCTGCTCAGTGTTGGTTGGTTTGATTTGCCTGCCTTTTTCCTTAAATAGAGTTTGTCTAATGTTCATTTTGTGATATCAAGATAACCCATTTATGTAGTTTTACCTCTCTTATTTCAATTCTGTCATGGATTATTTTTATGATCAGGTAGTAAGTGATGAATTTAAGTGAGAGGTTACCTCATGGGTATCTGCTGTTACATTTATATGCCACATTTATATTTATATATGTTACATTTATATGTCTGTAGTGCCCTCCTTTGCTTTAAGAGTCCAACATTATGCATTCTTCCCTTTTTATTTAATGTTTAGTTTTTAACTTCACACCATTTAAGTTTTGAGGTGACTTAAAGCCATTCATGGATTTTTTGTGGCACAAATAGCAGTGACAAAATTGTCTTTTTTAATCTATTGCTAGGGCAAAAGGAGATAGGAGTGCTATGCTGAAGCATCAGTGCTTTTCCTTTTTGGTTACCAGCATATTTTAACAAGCATTTCAATGGGCCTGACATTGAAAAGAGCAGGAGCTTGCTTTTCTGCCAAACTTTATCAAATTTAACATGTAGTTTGACATATTGCAACTTGGATGTGAGCATGCGGGGCTGACTGGCTGGCTGCTGAGCAGGTCATCTGCCTGTACAGCCCTTTTGATGATGGGAACATGGCACTGAAGGGCCTTTTCCAGTAGCCAAAGGGCAAATCCTGTTGCAGGCTGAGCTGCCACCACTCTTAGCAATGGATATGAAATATTTACTCAGTATTTTTATTTTAATCTCATTCTATCTGCATAGCAGTGGTACTATCTTTTTAGTTTCATCCTTCCATTCTTTACTTTAACATGTTCAGTTTTTCTGCCTTGTTTTAGTTTCCAGTGGCTGACCAGCACTATTTTTGTTCTGAGTTTCTTTGCTTCATCAGGAGGCTCTGACAGTTCTCCTGGATGCTGAGTGTTCCAAGCTGACAGGCTGCCCATGTCACTTCAGCCACCTGACAATCATCCTGGAGTCTCCTTCTTGCTTCTATTCTTGCTCCTCATGTCTTTTTTCACATGTTCACTCCTTCAGTGAATTCTTCACCCTTTTTCAAAGGATTTTCTGCTGTGTTGTGGATGCAAATCTTGCGGTTTTAATTTAAAAGAAAGTTGAGATCTGAAAACTCAATGTGTGTGTCTGTGAATGTGTCAAAAGCAATAATTTGTGTTATTCCTTTCCTGAAGTGATTCTACAGAGGTATTCCCAAAGATATTATATTCTAAAATGTGTACAAAGGGATTCTACAGAGTTACTCTGAGAGAACTCCTTGAGCCACGTCAGCTCTCTTTACAAGTAATGTCTGTCTGTGAATTGCATTAGTGTTAAATATTTATGACTTGCATACAAGACAATCTTTTTTTCCAAAATCTGCTGAATTTACTAGTAAGCTTCAAAATACAAATTTTGTTTGTTTGCTTGTTTCACAAACTTCAGCTTCACAGTGCTTCTCAGTTTCCAGGAACAACTTAGAAGCTGCAGTACTTACATATAAGTAGGTGTTACTGCTGGATTTTTGGGCCATTGTGCATTGTTAGTGAATGATCCTCATTCATATTCCTGCTGGAGCATTTCCAGCAGGACATCCTGCATAACAAGTGACACACTGCAATTTTAACAGAGCAAGAATTAAGCACCTTCTTTTTTTCTTCCTAGAGTTTTCTTCCTAGAGTCTTCCTAGAAACAGATCTAAGATCTCAGTCTCTGATACACCTCTTATTTTGATTTTTTATAAAGCAACAGAACAAAAATATACTTGTCCATTCATGAATATTCTTTTTTTTTCCAAGAAACAACGCAATCCTCGTCAGATTTGCTGGCTAGCTCCACCTTCTGGGGACTGGACATCCTTGTTAATTTATTAACTGAGATTGAGAAGTTTCAGTGTGAGCAAGGAGATTGTTTTGGAAAACTTAATCACAGAAAGGTTCCCGTCTTTACTAGTGACATGTGCGACTCTATATTCTATAATAATTTATATTTTCTCAGTTGCTAGCATAAGGTTTTCTACATGCTGACAATTTTTATTGTTTACCAAAAAGCCAAATACATATGTAAGGCTCTGTATTCTTTGGGACATTAAATACTCAGTAGGATTTATTTTTAATAGATATAGTATGAATGTTCTTTAACGGAAAAATGGCCTTGAGAATTTCACATCTTAGAATTTCTTTTAGAGAGAAAAAATACGTATGTTAGTAAATTCATAAGTTAGTATTCCAAGCATGTAGTCTCCCCTCAAAAAATGCTGTGAGAAAATTATCTTGACTCCACCACAAGGTATGTGTAAATTTGGAAAATTATAATAGAAGGTGGTTATCAGTTGTTTACTGCCAACCTAGAAGGCTGCTTGGAGAAGAATCCACTTAGATTTGTTCTGTGTCCAGTATTATTCAGTATTTTCATTACTGACTTGCCTTATGAAATATGGATGATGCTTATAAAATTTGCAGATGCTTAAAGCTGGGAGAGGCTTTAAGCACTGTGGCAGCAGGATTAGAATGGATCCTGATGAGACGGAGCACTGAAATATTAGGATACAGTGCAGCAAGGAGAAATACAAAGTTATGTTCCTGAAGAAACAGAAATCCACAGTGCAGATGGACTGGTTAAGTGGCAGCTCAGTAAAAACAGATCTAAGTATTAATGTGACTTGTGGCCAGTATGTGACCCCCTCTGTTCATAAAATTAAAGAATGGTTTGGGTTGGAAGGGACTTTAAAGGGCATTTATTATTAAATTGTTAGAGCAGGTTCAAGAAGTGTATTTAGTTCTAGAAATTCTGCTTTAGCCCTATCCACATAACCTGAAATGGTTACAGCAGGTTCAAGAAGTGTAGCTAGTCCTAGAAATTCTGCTTTTTTCTGCCCTGGCTATCAGAATATTTGCCACATCCTTGGCTGTGTCTGTATCCAGTCTCCTTTCCCATGGAAGAGGAACAGATGTCTGTTTGCTGTACCTTTAAGTCTGCTTTGAAATGGCCAAGTTTAATCCTTTTCATTATTTGCTCAAGTAAGAAGCAGCCAAGGAACTCTGTTCTTACCACACACAGCCCTGCTTATTGGTTCAGTGTGCATTACATCTTCTGAGCTTATTTTGCTACTCTTGCTTTAATTGGCATGTGTTTATTGCTTAAATTAATGAATGAGTGTAATTTGACTTGAAAGGAGAGTTTTAGACATGGTCTGTCTACACTGACTTCCAGTACCTCACACTTTTTTGTCTACCTTATTTCTAAACTCACCTGTGTTTTGCAGCAGCCTCTGGCTGTTCTTTTGCTTTTATTCCTTAGGATAAACACCCCACTTAGTCCTTGTTATTTTCTCCTCATGAAGAGGGGAAATCAAGTTGCTGCTCAGCCTTTTTCATCAGCTTAAGGAGATTAAACCTTGGCACCTCTGCCCTGCAAGCTCTCAGTTTTTCTAGAAGTCTCTTTAAAACGTGTACACCAGACCCACTCTGTTAGTCAGTGACATCTAAAATCACCTGGAGCTCGTACCTGGGGGTGGTTTATGATCTGTTTAGTCAGGATGACACTCACTTCAGAGCTGCTGTTTTCCAGGGAACGCTTCCTCAGTCTGTATTACTCATGTTTAAACATTTATGACTGTGTTAGAACACGTTGTCTGACCACAAAGATAACAAAGGAGCTCAGGTTGTTCTCTGTGCCTGCTCTGTCCTTGTTCCCTTTCCCTGCTCCTTACTTTCTGTCATTTCTCCCAGCTTTCCAAGTTCTCTGCAGTTTTCTTGGCTAGAGTTTTATTAATTTATGTGGTTTTCCTGCAGCTCAGCCAAATTGGCTGGCAACAGGCAGCTGTGTCTTCCTGCCTGAAGAACTCAGTACTAACGAGTATTTACTTGCCTGACTCAGAATGTTACCTGAAACAACAGTCTTGCACCTAATTACAACCGATTTTAATTATCATTGATTCTTAATTACACTAATCTATGGAAAATATGAGCTGATTATGGACTGTATTAAGTCAGTTGCATTCCCAACTTTTATATAGATTCTTCTAGAGTGTTGATTTCCCTCATTTCAAACTGTACAATGAAACTAGGATGTAGATTCTGAAGAAGGGGGATTTGCTTGTTTGTTTTTATTATTTACTCAAGTTAGAGGGTTGGCAAAGCCATATGAAACTACAATGCAGGTCTGATTTTATTAAATCCTGTACAACTCAGGAACAGCCAGGATTATTATTGGGCAAGTTTGTGTAAGGTGTTCTGGTTTTTCTGCATTCTTAGTTATCACTTTTTCATTTGTAATATATGAAGTAATCACATTTTTCAAGCATTTCACTAGGAGTTTTTGTCTGATATTCCTAGCATGTATTTTAAAAGAGCGACACAGGTTTCAAAATAGTTCTACATCTCTCTGATAGAAATAGCTAAAAGTGAGTTCAATAGCTCTAAATATTTAAAGAGAACAATATAGAGATAAGCTAAAAAAAAAAAGGGAATATGATCTGAAGCTTATTATATTTCCAGCCTGTACATTAAGCAGGTCATACCCTTCCAGATACCTATTTGTTATTGTGTTTTTGCCCTCCAGCACCCACTTTTTCTTAAATATATGGTTATTCTCCCTGGTTTTGCATTTTCGATGCTACTCCATTTCTTACGTAGCCTGTTCTAAGTCCTGGAAAGAACTTCAGGAGTGGAGATCTTCATCTGCACTGTAATTACCTTTATGTGCTAAATGAGGTTTTATGTGTTTCCCTGTATTTGTTTGTGATACTTGTATACAAGTTCTACAGAGATGCTGGGACTGTTAGAAAAGGCCATTGTTTGACTGTGCAGTTGGGTTCAGGCAGGGATTAAACCCCATTCCCAGGGGTGAGATGGAGTCCTACTTTTATAACCATGTTCTCCAGAGGCATTTCTGGTCCCACAAAGCTCTGGGGAGAGCTGAAAGGGTTGTTTTAAAGGGAAGGGTGATCTACCCAGCTGGTGCAGCCTCCCTTCCTTGAGGAAAAGTGTTTTTCACTGCAAGTTTTGCACTTTGGAACAGATGTCCTGTTGTGTTCCAGGTGACTGGTACGAGCAGTTGTACCCACTGGTGATTACCCTGAAGGACTGCATGGCAGAGGTGGTGACCAGGGCCAAGCAATCCATGGCCTTTGTCCTGCTCCAGGAGCTTGCCTGTGGTTTGCCCCAGTGTTTGATGCTGACCCTGAGAAGAGACATCGTCTTCAGCCAAGCAGTAGGTTGTCTTGTGTCACTTCCTTCCTTCTCTTGCTGTAATTATACTGTTCATGCTGGTGTTTGTGGTTTTCTTTTTTTGTTGTTTTTTTTTTCCAATTTGACACAACTTTGTTTTCCATTATATTCACTTTAATGAACTATTTTCATTATATTCATTATATTTCATTATATTCACTATATTAATTATATTTTAAAATACGATGGGAAACTAAATAGTAAATAGAAATCCATAGTAGTTCTATCACTGAGTCAGAGAAGGAGGTCTGGAAAAGTTGCCCAATCCTTTGCACAAAGAAAGATACAGAAATCTATTTTTAGACTTCCTAGATTATATAGTTCTTAAGTCTAGCTTTGAATATGTCTTTGAATATGTCCAATCCAACCCCCCCCTGTAGGTCATGTTTCTCAGATAGATTTTTCTCTAAATATTTCACTTAATTTCTCCCTTGAATTACATGTTGCAACTGCCAAGGAGATTCAGTTGCATTAGATGTTGAACCACTTTAAAATCCATCATAATTCACAGTCTTATGTGTTTGAAGTCTGACAAGGGAGGTTCTGGTCTGATTGATGTCAGTGTAAATAACACACAATGCCACAAAATAAATTAAGGTTATCTAATATAAATGAAGGGAATATTTTGCTACTTTGTACACAAAAAAAAAAATCAATAATACATTATTTTGAAATCATGTATGTAGTCACTCTGATGTTTTCTCAAATATGTAGGTGTTACCTCTGTTGTATATAATGATAAAGCCTTATTTTAGCTATTTGTCTTCTAACAGCACACCTCTTAATTGCAAGTGTTTTAATTACCTTTACAGCTGGCTGGATTGGTCTGTGGATTCGTAATCAAATTGCACACAGGTTTACATGACCAAGGATTTTTACAACAGCTTCATACTGTTGGGTTGCTCGTGCAATATGAAGGACTCCTTAGTACATATAGTAAGTATTTATTTTTCCAGCCCAGAAGTTTACCCAGGAAGTTCTTATTTTAACCTCTGCTCTGTTGCCAGTAATTTGGCTTGGTGAATCAAATGTTGTCCTTGGGAGACAGTAGACCTGCACATAATTGCACAGCTGAAGTCATTGGTGCTGTGTTGTCAATTCTGCAGCAAAAATTTTTAACCTGTTTCATTCTGAGTGCCTCAGAGAACACGACCTGCTAATTGTTCCATGCAGACCTGACCTAAAATACCAGGTTTATAAAGCTAATCCAAACAGCAGATTTAAACAGTTACTGCCTTGAACAGCCCCAGCCCTGATCACCAGTGCTGATAAAGTGAATATAGCCTGGAAACTGTTATATTCATAGTTTGTTACAGATGCCATTATTTGATGTGTATTAAAAAGGAAATTTGGAGGGAGAAATCGCCTTATGTTTCAAACTTTGAACTAGATCTATTGGAATCATTCCCCAAATCAGAGATTTTGACCGAAGTAGAGGAATTTAGCATTTGTGCAGCTTTTCAATGCAGTTGCTCACTTGGAGATAGCTGTCTTCTCTGTTTTGCATGATGCTCGTTGTTACTCTCAAAACTTTTGTCCTCCATCAGCAGGACAGCCTTGTAACACTTTTAGAATAGACAAAGATGGCTTTTCTGAGGTGATTCTATGCCTATATAGAGCAGGCTGATTTTCAGAGCTGCTTAATACTCATAGTTACCATTTAGGCCCCAGAATTGTCAGCACATCTAGAAATTAGTCTGGTTTTATGTAGGTTACTGTAATGTGGATTTAGAACAGTGATTTTTCAGATGCACAGGTTGAAAAATATAATCCTCATATTGCTTTAACCTATACAGTGACTGATCTGCCAACTCTGTTCATCATCTCTTTAATCTTTTTATGTAGGTGAAGAAGCAGGGATGCTGGAAGACATGGCTGTGGGCATTTCAGATTTGCAGAAAGTAATGTTTAAAGTAATTGAAGCCAAATCAGAAGATTTTTTGCCTATTATAACTGGAAGGCGGTAAGAACTTTGTTTCTTGGAGCCCAGGAAACAAAGCTACAGTTTTAATCTCTGGCCCATGAAACCCAGCTAATGGTTTTCATGCTGCTGAATTGTATTTTACAGAAAGTACAGCAGTTTTACTTTTCACAAGGTGAGGTAGCAGGGATTCTAAAGGCTGGTAAGCTCTGGGTTACTCTCCTGATAAAAAGCTAAAAGTTCCAGTTATTAATACAAATTCATCAGAACAATGTCTGTGTTGTGCAGAGCTGCTGGTGCATTCTTCACACACTGATACTGAATTCTGGACAGGTGACAAGGTCATTGTTTACAAATGTTGTCTCTAACTGAGAACCTTTGGTTTTGAATGTCCAGAATTTGTATTTCACTGTGAGAAATTAAATTGCAATTCCAAGAATTAGGCCTTGATTGTTTTTAGGATGGAAACAAAAAAACTCAGTGGTCACTTTTAAAATAGGAAGACTTTTTTAGCTGCTGAAAATCACACAGGACATAGACAATCTCAGAAATCCTTCCACGAAATCTTTTCCACTTTGAGTCTCACGTAAGTGCTGCTGAATATCAGGATATAAACTGCAATACTGCATTAATTTTGGCTGTTTGAGGGTTAACAAGATTGGAATGGGTTTTTCATCTTTATTATTATTCTAGTCTGAAGCTCCAAATGTTTTTACTTTTGCAGAAATCACTTCCTTAATAGTATCATTATTCTTAAGATGACTATAAATTAAATTCAGCTAAAAGCAGCAACTTTTAGAAAAATATATGTTTTCTCTGGAGGGGGCTTTCACCATTGATTTGCTTAATTATTCTGGATGACTCACTATCATAGTATGGGCTTTCTGAGAAAGGATTGAAATAAATAACAGGAAGGCTTGAGTATGATAGGCAACACATTGGGAATAATTAAGAATAATTATGATGTGTGGATAAAACAGAAAAAAATATATCTTTTATCAATTACAGCAGTCACAAATCCTGAAAAATCCAGCATCTACATTTGCTGGCTTGCTGCCATTGCAGTGGTACCCTGAGCTGTCACACCAGGAGGTCCTGGATTGGAAGGAGAGCTGAGCTTTCTGCTGCCTCAGGCATTCTGGATTGATGGAGCAGTCAGCATTTAGGAAGAGGAGCTACAGCCCATGATTGCTGTGCTGTACTTACTGGCAGATATTCACTGGATGGGATTGGTATCAGAAAAAAAATATCTATAAGGCTTATGTGGAGGAGTCCCATTCCTCTTAGAGCTGTGATGAGGCTGCTCCTGCCAAACAGCTTTGGAAACCAACCATAAAAAGAGGAGATGGTGAAAAACCTAGTTATTTTCAAATAATTGTTTAAGAAACCCTCCATTTTTAGATCAGTTTAGTTGTTATATGGTGTGGCTCAATAAATGAGACTAAAAGGCCGTAGAAACACAAGACAGAAAATCAAACTACGAATTCTCATCTTGAACAGCCAGCATATTCACTTGTAATTGTTTTTTTGTGGGGAAGTGCTTAAGCCTTGAGGTTCTGTGTGCACAAACAAATCAATCCCAAGTGTGTGGCAGTGTCTGGCAGTGCACTGACCTGCTGGTGTGGGTAGCTGACACCTGGGGAGGAGAAGTTCTGTTCAGGACCTCACATTCTTCTATTAGAGGCCAAAATATGCTCTTTGTTATTAAAGGTTTTTGCTCATATTACTTTTAGAGTGGATACCAGCTCAAGTTGTGACTTTGAAAGTAAGTTGTTTTTATAAGTCAGCAAGATAGATTTTAAGAGTTGAGGTATTCTTATTGATATTTTGGCAGCAGAGGACTTTTCTGCTGCTTTCATCCTTAGTCCTATTTTCACTCCAGTGAAGAAGTCAGTTCATAGTTATATACAGTTACACCTGCCTTTCTTCACATAGCTTGGTTATGCTGTTAAAACAAGCTGAATCAACCCTTTTTGGGGTTCACTTAAGGGGAAAAGGGAGGGATTTGTAAGTCTACACATCCTTTATAATTTAGGAAGATTATTTTAATCAAGAACCCCATCCTTATTCTTGGTTTTTTATTTTTCCTTAGTGAACATTACGTTATAGAGGTCCAGCTTCCAGCAAAGATGTTTGAGCTGCTGCCACAAGAGATTAAAGAAGGGAAGCTGCTTCGCATGTATCCAGTGCTCTTTAATGTTGGAATCAACGAGCAGCAAACACTGGCAGAGAGGTAAGAAAAAGTCATGTTTCATTTTCTGTCCAAGTACTCCCTGCTGGTACGGGATATCTCTCAGGATTAGAAATAAATTTTGTTATTTGTTTTATAAATTTTGTTTAATTTTTTAAATAAATAGTTTTATTATTTGCTCTTGGGCAATCTCACATTGGCTCAGTATGTATTTTAAAAGGTATTAAAGGAAATAAACACATGCAGAACAATGAAAAAGTCCAGATGAAGATGGGGCCATAAGCAGAGCTTTGTTTCACAGAGTCAGTGCCACGTTTCTCTTGGATACAGATGCAAAATGCATTTCTATTTCAGGGATGGAGAATTTTGTTTGTTTGCAGAATTCGAAATTCTCAAACAAGAGTTTGAAACAACAAAAACTTAACTACTGCATGTTTGACAAAATCTAATACATTCAGCACTGTAAAACAAATAATAGAAAATCAAAGTTATTTCTTTATGCAAAGAAATAATTATGAAGGATAATTTATCCTTTCTTTGGTGGGGTTTGGGTTTTTTCATAATTTATTGTGTATTTTCATAGGTTTGGAGATACCACTTTGCAGGAAAACATTAACCAGGAAAACTTAGAACTTCTAAAAGAATATTACAAGTTATTTACGGAAAAAATGCCTCCTGATTGTGAGTACAAAATAATGCAATGTCCAGATGGCTTTGAAAAGCTTTGATGGGTAAAAGGTTATAAGACAGTAATATTAGCAAAATTCTGTAACTTGCTCCATAAGTTTGAACATTTCAGAAAGACATAAAGTTTGTGCATTCTGTAAATACTTAGCCAGTAATTTCCACCCTGTGTTCCCAAAGAAGGCTGTAAATAATACAGCCTTCTGTTCTTCACCATGAGCATTCTTTAGTCAGGACAGCCATATCACCAACCTCAAAGTGAGCAACTTTATCATCCTTTTTTTCCAGGTTTACCACATTTTCAAGAGCAAAACGATTTAAATGGATTGCTAGAAACTCTTCATCAAAATATCCAGGCCAAAAAGAGAAAGAATGTAGAAATCATGTGGCTGGCTGCAACAGTAAGCTCTCTTGTTCCAAAGAAATTTATGAACTAATGATGAGCTCATTTTCATAAGCCTGCTGATATTGTAAATGCAATGGATTTTAAGGATATGATTGGAGAATTCACTGGTTAAATAAGGCATATGTGCTGAAATAGTTATACCTGTGATTCTCCAGGGATAGGTGTAAGCCAAGTATTTATTACCTTTCCCACATTTCGGTATTCAGACAATTAAGCTCTGATTGAACAGGGTGGTTGCTGGATTAAGTGGGCAAACAGTTTTATAGTTTAAAAAAAAATTCTTTCATAATTATAAAAAACCCAATTTCAGGAATTGCATGTACTGGTACCAACTTTTAATAGGTGCTTTCTGGTTGAGAAATGCTGTAGCTGTGTGGATGCACCTTCTGGGTTTGCAGAGCTGTCGGGTGGAGAAGGATTAACCCGCGTTAATCCCCGGGCCCCGCGTTAATCCCCGGGCCCCGCATTAGGCCCCGGCCCCGCGTTAGGCCCCGGCCCCGCGTTAATTCCTGGCCCCGCGTTAATTCCTGGCCCCGCGTTAATTCCTGGCCCCGCGTTAATTCCTGGCCCCGCGTTAATTCCTGGCCCCGCGTTAATTCCTGGCCCCGCGTTAATTCCTGGCCCCGCGTTAATTCCTGGCCCCGCGTTAATTCCTGGCCCCGCGTTAATTCCTGGCCCCGCGTTAATTCNTGGCCCTGCGTTAATCCTGGCCTGCGTTAATCCCCGCCCCACGTTAATCCCGCCCGCGTTTCAGATTTGCCGGAAGCTGAACGGCGTGCGCTTCACCTGCTGCAAAAGTGCCAAGGACAGGACATCCATGTCGGTGACGCTGGAGCAGTGCTCCATCCTGAGGGACGAGCACCAGCTGCACAAAGATTTCTTCATCCGCGCGCTGGATTGCATGAGGAGGTAGGTGCGCTCTGGGCTAGGCCAGGACCAGCACACAGCGCCTAAAGCTGGTTCTAAGCGCCCAGTAGAGCTTAGGCTTGGCTGAGCAGCAGCCCCACTGCTGGTAAGTCACCCCTGGGGCTCTTTGCAGATGTGTTTTGTCAATAATTAAGAGTTTCTGAGATAGGTGTGTGAAACCTTGCGAGGTTCAGCTCGCTGGTTGTAGAATCTGATCTGCAGTTGCTTTGAAAAAAAGTTATATTTCAGTTTTGGGTATTTAAAAAAACATTTGCACAGTCATTAAATAATTTGTTCAACATGGACACAAATACTAAGAAAGCAAAAGAAGCATTTGTTACAGATGGCAATTCTTACTGGTCTGTGTTGTTGAAAACAAGCATCCAAGTAGGTTTGGACTGGTGGTGTTTGCCATTAATATCTGATAAAATCTTTACTGTGCTTTAGAAATAGTTAATTAAAATATGTTTTATTCTAAATTGCAACTATGCAGAAATTGAGGCTGATGTTATCAGGAATGTGTGATTAGAAGATGTAAAGATTTCTCATCACCTGAGTCTTTGATGAATAAAAAACCTTATTGAGCCAACAAGTTTTGATCATAAAATTAATCCAGATGCTAGATTGTCTAAAGAAACTTTCATCATTGGTTATAATGAGCTTAATCATACAGTTTTAATCATATCATAAAAGTTTTAATGATATTATCTATAGGAGTTTTAAAAATGTATCCCCAACCCTAGAATAATATATAACAAAGGTCACTGCAAAACTAATAGAAAATATTTTGGTCAGCCTGCAAAGAAGTAACTGAACTGTATCTTGGACTTCTGTGAAACACAAATTGTTTGTATGGTGGATTTGTAAAGATCATAATAAGTAAAGAATCGAGTTTCCAGTCTGTAATGGGCAATTCTGGACCTTCATATTTATCATTGCCAAAATAAGTGTTTAATACTAGATTAATACTGTAGGTTTACCCACATAGTGTCCTTTGGCAAAGATGGGTGTTCTGAAGAAAAAAAGGTAATTTTACAAAGAGTAAATGAGCCAAGGTGACTTAGTTGTGGCTTTAGCTGACAAGGTGCTGCTAATGCAGTGAGATGGGGTGTGTTGAACTGAGCTGGATCCTTTTGGATTTATTGTTACCTTGCATAAATCCCTCAGTCTCTGTGGTAGTTCAGTGAGTGAATGACTTCTGTGCAGTCTTTCATAACTACATGTTTTTTCATTAATGAATTCTGAGTTTTGTGTGTTAAATTTCATTCCATTGGCATTTCAAATGCTTTTTTTTTCTGTTATGTCTCCAATAAATATAAAAGTGTGTAAACTAGAGTGAGTTACCAGACACAGGAAAGCTAATTAATTACATAAAAATCACCATAATGTTAGAATAGCACTGAGTAGAGTAGTACATCGGAAAGTTTTCACAGACATAAATATAATTTAAAAAAAGAAAACGGAACTTGTTAGTAAAAAAATCTAGTAGGTTTTTGTAGATCAAAATATAAATTATTTTGAGTGGGTTGATTGAAAGTTGAGAAAATTAACACATTAGTTATATTTGCAGCCAAATATAAATGAATAAATATAAATGAAAGCCCAAAAATTCAGAACAGAAGAGTAAAAACGTCAAATGGGAGCAGAGTATTTCACCCCACAGTGCTGGCAGTGAGCGCTGGCCTGGCAGTTGAGGATGGGTTCTGTATCTTGGCTGCTCTTTCCCAAAACAGGGTTATGCAGATACAAATTCAGCAGGGACTGAACAGGGTGTTTCAGCTAAATGTCCTGTGTTTCACTTGAGATAAGTTTGGCAACTGTGTTTTTGTGTCAATGAGGTCAACAGACTTGTTTGGTAGCCATTGTGGCACTTGTCCTTTTGTAGTTTCTTTTTTATTTGATTACTTTTGCAGATCTGAATGATAATGCTGTGCATTTCTGCAATTTTCATTAGGTGCTTTTAGAAGCTTTTAGAATGATTTTCACATCTAAAAGAACCTATTTTGTTTCAAGGGCAGACAGAGAAAAAAACTATTTGCTGTTTAATTTGCAATTTTAGCAGTTTTTTTCCCCCAATGAATCTTCTCTAGATCACTTTGTTAAACTTTGTCAATCGAATCCCTTTGTGCTGATTGCCACAAATTGCTTTTAAGCCTTTCAAAAGAACAAGTAGACATGAAAAATTCAATTTTAACATCCATAATCCTAACAGTTTGGATTGACCTTTGAAAGGCTTCTTTTAAGAGTTAACAGTAGGAGATAGGAGCTACTGTGAAACTAAGTGAGCTGTAGAAAGTAAATGGTGATTCAAAAGCAGCCTTTATTGGAAATGCCATCATTTTGAGATATGAAAGTTATAAAGGTGCCTGTGCAGCTGCAAGGCTTTTTCTTTTCCTGCCAGTGCTGACACAGCTTTTGCTGCTGGGAAAGGGAAGCATCTGCTTACAGGTTTGTGCTTTCTCTCCATCAGAAGCTTGGAGATGATGGACTTCTGTGTGCTGCTGCTTTTCAGCTTCTTTGGGCTCCCCAGAATTTTGAGCCATCCAGAAGTGATTCCCAAAATTCCAGCATATTTGCTTTGGTGTAGCTTGCATAAGCCTGTTTTGGAAAACACTGCCTGTAGGTGTGTTTTAATTACTTTGTTTTTAAGTGGAATACTTGTCTTTTAGTGATAAACTACACAGTGTTTATTGCTTCTTTACAAAAAAAAAAAGGCTGGATGAGAATCCTTCTATTATTTCTTTCTTTCAGTTATGAAAAATGTGGTGAATGAAGCCATGATGGGAGTACACACTTTAGCATTTACAATATGTGGTAGATGACTTGGTCCTCAGTATGTCTGGCCATTATAATGCTGCAATTGATGTGTATGAAGCAGCCATTCTATAAATAATTCCACATATTAAAATTTCCTTGATACAGGTTTGTGGCTTCCATTGATCTTAGTTACATGAGTAGTGCAGAATGAGGAAAATCAATGTATCATCCCCTCTGTATCAAGTGCTTGTAATTCACATCATATTAAAACACTCTTTATCATGTCTCTGCCACTTCCAAGTCGCTTTTTACAGGCATCAATATTCTTATTTTTCCCTTCACCAGTATATGAATGTTTCCTATCATTCAGTGTGAGCTCTATTCCAAGAGACAGAGAGGCACAAAACTGATTTACCTGAGTTCATTGCAGCATCTGTCACATTATTCTATTTTTTGTCTTTAGAGCTGGCTACTGTTAAGGGAGAATGGACCCTGGTGGGCAGGGCATGATGAAGCAGCTCTGTAAAAAAAATTGACTTTTTTTCCCTTTTTAAAATTTATTCCTTCTCTTAATCTATTTAGTTTAATTGTTTCAGTGACAGGATCCCTTTTGGAGGCTTTGGGTAGTGAATAACCTCAGAATCTCCTGTCACTGAGCACGTTTCCAATAAAGCCTCAAAAGCAGTAACAAACAAAGGAAATGACAAATCCACTGTCCATGGTGAATCCTTCATGCTGTCAGCCTTATCATCATTCTTAGCAGGGCACAACACCTGTCACATATTTCTGACATGGAATACAAAATTTAACTCGGGGTGGGACACGCCGTTTAGAGCCAATTAGGAAGAAAATATCTCTTTTTTTAAGTGTATGCACAGTGCAAACAAAACTTTAAAAAGGAGAGCCTGACTTCCAGTGTAGATTTTTACGTCATTCTATGGCTCTTTAGAAACTTAACATCTCTATTTTGAGGTGGGAACTGTAGAGGATTTGCATCACCTGATGTACTGATAGAAGCCTGGGCATTCAGTAACAGTAAGGTCCAGTTTTGATGCATTGAACCACCATCAATTTTGTTTTTTAAAACTAAATTACTGGTTTGAGGTTTTTTTAGCAGCCACAATGTGCAGAGGAAAAGAAGGAAGCAGAATTCCTTAAGGCCTGACATTACAGGCATTTGGAGAGGATGAAATGTTTCTCATTAACAACCTGTGTGCTTTTTGGCTGCACTGTAGATTTTCCTGTATGAACACCTGGCCTCTGGCTCATATCTTTTCAATCCAAACACCTGAAGCATATGAATGAGTGTTTATTGGTTTTCCTAGGGATTAAAGAAAACATAGCCAGAAACATGAGCAATACCAGGATTTAATGTGTCTCAGACCTGTGTGGAGAACTGTATTCTTATAAAGAGAGTGTAAAATCAGAGCCATTGGCCCCAGCACAACCTCAATCTGTGCTGTCCCATATTTTGAAGTTATTTCAAAATACCAGGGGTTTTCTGGAAAATTGGAGCAGTGTTTATCTAAAGTGGGAGCACCTCGAGATGGTGAAACACTGAACTGTTTCTTAAACTGTTTTCCTTCCACTGTGCAAAATAAGCAGTGGAAATAGAGAGTGGAATAGAGTAGAAAAATGCACGGTAGACAAAGAGAACTCTCCACCATCCCAGTGAGAGATTTATACTTGTTACCTTCTGTGCCCCATCCTGAGGAAGGAAGGAAATACTCCAGCATTGCTACTGGCTTGCTGCTCCTTCAGAAGAAAATAATAATGGATGAATGTTTCCCACAAAATATTGGATGTTTCCAATTTTTTTTTATGTTTTGGATTTTTCATAGTGAAACACCTTCTTTTCCCAATTACAATCATTTAATTGCTAAACATATGCTTGGGAACATTCATACTTAAAATATCTCTAATCCAGAAACCCCAGAGTTTCAGGAATTGGCAGATTCTGTAGAAGGTCCCAAGGCACTGCAGTAAGAACTCTGGTGAGAATATTTCCTCACTACTGATTGTGTGTTTGAGAGAACACAGTCTGCAACACAGGAAAGGCTGGCTTTATTAAAAAATTAATATATATCTGATAGTTCAGCCCAGGTCAGTGCAGCAGTGTGGGGTTTTGGATGGTGGATCCATGGGAGAAATCTTTTCTTTAAGCCTAGGTGGAGGCTCTGTGGTGTCTTCTTGCAAGGCAAGGCCCTGGGAAAAGGATTCCACAGGTCAGGAAGTAAATTGCCATTTTTTTTTCATCTGTCAGAGACTTAGCTGCTGGTTAAGTGATGCTGACAGTGCAGTGAACTCCTCCTCTGCTCAGGGAGTGCTGAGCAGAGTTCATAGAGCTGATCCTGAGAGCTGCATCTTTGATCTTGGGCAAACTGACAATTACTGTGACTGCACTGAGCAAAACCACGTCCTTCAGCTCTTTGTAACAGTAAGAAAAATGTAGCATTATTACAGAGAGGAAGATATTTGCACCTGTATTATAAATTATTTATTCCTTTCTGTCAGCAAAGATTTAGGAATGCAGAAGGTAAATATACGGCTTATTGAATTTTTTTAGTCTTTAGTGATTTCAAATCTTCTAAAAGTCTTTTTTTTTTTTTTCTTGATACTGGGGGCAAAACAGTATGGGCTTTCATCTCTTTATTCTCCCTGTCAGTGCAGTGCTATTTTTGCTTAAAAAGTGGGTCTGTGCTAATATTGTCTTCGTGAGATACGATGAACTTCTTAACAAACCTGCAGCAGCATTAAAATAAAAAATTCCTTACAAATGCAACTTAATAACCAAAGAGAAAAAGCTCGAGTTCAAGATATTGTTTTAAAGATTTCACTTTCAGTTTTCCTCCTTGGTACTTGGGAAAGAAAATTGTTTCCTCCTGAAGAACAGGCTCCAAAACTTTGTCCGTCTTCTAAAAAGATAGTAAAACAAAACAAGTAAGATGAAAGAATTACATTCACTGCTAATTTCTCATAGAAATGTTTATTCCTCTAAGTCTCTGCATTGTACCTATTAACAAAAAAGACTACAAATGCATTCAAGGCATTTAAATGAGAATTTTATCCAGCCTTGTCATTTGCCCTGAAGGAAGCACATGGCAAAAGTAGTGTGTTTCAGATTCAGATACAATTTCCTTGCATTTTACAAAGTTCTCTTAAAATCTACCTGCTAAAGAGAAGAGAAGGTGGTTTATTGGTAGTAATGTTGGGATACAAATTCCAGGTTATGCATTTTTGGATAGGTTGTTTTGGTTAACTCCCTACTTAACCAAAGCAGGGCTACATTTTTTGTTCCTGGTAGCAGCTAAAATCAGATTTCGGGGCATTTTTCTTTGTGATTGGGGAATCTATATGTGCACAAATTCCCCTTGTATAAATATACCCAAAGAACTCAATATACCCAAATACTCAAAGAACAACTGGGATCAGAACAGATAAGATCTCAAACCGGTTTTGTGGTTTTTAAACAAATGTATCAGTGTGTTAGGTGAAAGTTTGTAATGAACTGGCACTATTTAGCTGAAAGGGAATAGCAATGGCCTGTGGTTTATGACTCAGTTTGGTTAATCCCATGAGGAGACTACGTGAGTTGGTGTCATTAATGAGAAGCAGTCACATTCCTCATTTCATATATCTCAAACTCAAGTTGCAGACAAAAAAACCCAGCAAGTTACAGCATTCAAATTTAGAATTCCTGCTGTTCAGCACCCTCCTCTCTTAAAATACCCAAATTAGAGATGCAACATATATTAAATAATCTTCTGTTTGCACCAGCAGTTCTCTGATCTTAATTTTGTCATCCTACCCGTTGATTTGAACACCTTGAAATGAATGACAGATTTTAAGCATCATCTTTCACACATGTCTGTTAACTAGTGTAGGAAGCCCTTTCTGCCTCTTAAATCAGCTTTGCTACTTGTCCTCAGCATGGGAAAAACCACTAAAAAAATCTTTGCCAGAAGATAAGGGATGATTCACAAAGATTTATTTTCATGGTCAACAGAAAGTGTTTAAACCTGATTAGACATATGAAAGAATTTATCACGGATTTATGTTTCACTGTGCTGTGTGAGATAAATGTATAAACACATCTTCAGTAAAACTTTCTTGCTGTGACAGAAACAGTCTGGAAACCAGTGTGACTCACTAACCAATTATGCCAGTGCCATACCTTATGGAAGGGAAATGCTGTGGGTATTCAGAGCTTAACTGAAGGTAAAACCTGTGGGGTTTTGCTTGGTTGTTTTCCTGCACAAAGATATTGACCACGTTTCCTTTCGTTTTGGTTGTACGTTGGACTGAATTTCAAACCTTGCAGGAGAAATTGGTCAGGAAAGATTTTGCAGTTTTGTCCTGAGAAATTCCCATATATATGTAATCCTAATACTTTATAGAAGGGTGTCTAGGAAGATAATTAGAACCATATTTTTTGATAGAAAGAGAAACCTTTGTAAAATTGATGTGTAATACTGCAGAGCAGTATTGGTAAATAACAGAATGAAACAGCAAATCCTTTCCTTGGAGTATAATAGAGGTGAAAATCATGTTTCAGAAACTGCTCAGCTGTCTTGACAGGTAAAGAATTTCCCCTGCAAACACATCAATTTTCGGTTCTGAAGCTAATCTCTCACACAGTCACCACAATGACTTTGCAGGACTTGAAGCCTCTGCCCACACTTGTAAATTGAAAATCACAATTGATTATTCTCTGAAGTGTTTCAGTCCATCCCAGTAACATGTGTAATGTAGAAATTAGGATGCTTTCATTCCAAAAACTTCTTTAGAAAAACTGTTTCTTGAAAGCTGCTTCTGAATTTGACTGTCTTGAAATAAAAAGAATAGGTAAGTTATCAAAATTGTGTAAGACTGAGAACTGTTAGCAATCCTTTCTATTTGAAGAAATGTCTCTACTATTGTCAGATGGGACTCTAGAGAAGCATCTTACTCTTGCTATTTTTCTATGTCAGCACTGGAGTTTGACAATAAAAACACAGCAGGACCAGAAACTACTTGCTTGAATCTGTCTGCAAAAAAAGGAAAACTCCCGTGAAGTAAATGTGCAGTAGGACATGAATTCCAAGTGTAGTCACCACTAGCAGGTGGGACCCCTGTTGATAGAAAGCTGCCTGTTTATTCTGCCTTAAGAACTCCTGTAGAACAGTTCTGCATTTCCAGTGTCACTGATAACTGGGGCTGGAAAAGTTCTAAAAAGAAGGAGCATACATCCCAAAGTGTGAGAATCATCTCCTCCAAAATCCTCACTCAGGGACGTGAGTGTGACTGATAATCAAAAACCAGAATGTGCCCTCATGTGTGTGCTTGATTCTGTAAGGACTTGAGAGGCTTTTTCCTCATACCATTTTCATCATCTCTGCTTCGCTACTTTGAGGTTAAAATAATTAATCATCTGAATTTGAAAACAACAGAAAATACCTGCTGTTTTGCCTTTGTCTCATTTGATAAGCATGCAGCATTATCCCAATAGGAGTTTAAGATGATAAAACATCAAATGAGATAGAAGGCAGGCTGAAATGGTTATATTGTCATTAACTTACAGAACCCTTGGCTGGGACAATGTATTTGTGCTGTGCTGTAGGTCTCAAATGAACAATTTGAGAGTAAATTAATAAAAATTGTCTGATAGGTTAGTGGGGTGTTCAGGACTCCAGATGTTACAATCTTAGAAGCTTTCACTACTCCTGTTAGAATAATTTGTGAACTAGAAACTTGCTGGTTATTTTGGGAGTCCTCTTCCTTCCCTTTGGTGTTAAGGTACAGTTTGTGATGAAGACAACATCTGAAACTGGGCTGTATCTTCACACCTTGGCATGTAGCACTCTGGTTGTGCTGTCAGTCAGAAGCCAAATAAATCCAGCTGACAGAGCACTGGTGGGATTCCTGCTTTTTGCAGTAGAACTTCTCCAGGGGTGCATGAGGCAATGTCATGATGCTGACAGCTGGGTGTAGGTCCTTGCTGTGTTTAATAATCACTGCAGAGGACACTTTCATGTGTGTTGGAAGGCACTGTCACTGCAGTGCATTGAAAAATATTGGCAGAGCCCAGCAAGGCATCTGACCCTGATCAAATATTCTTCTTAAATTAGAAGCATATTTAGCTATTCTGCCCAGCCTGTGCTTAGGTAGCTGATAATGGAGTTGGATCTTCTTGTTGTATTTTGAGGATGTCTTATTGAATCATGCATTGAATGATGTGACTAATTTGTGGAACAGAAGTCCCTGTGCATTAGCTGTTCATGGTAGTTTTCCTGGGGGGGAGATAGAACTTTTTATGTTAAAAGACACTGATCATTCTTTTCAGCATATCAGAGAACAAATGTACAGCAGGCTTTTCTATTTAAAAAAAATAGAATAAATGGCTTTTATCTGTATACAATTGCCCAAATGAAGTCTATAAACAGGACTCAGGAGTGTATGCAAGTAATCTTCAGAGGGATTGAAGAAGTGTGGTTGAAGTGTGAGTAATTCTACTAATAGAGAATCTGCAAAGAATACAACAGGCAAGCCTGGCAGTGGAAGTATCCCTGTGTCTCTGGTATGACAGTGACCACACAATTCAGAGTGATTCAACAGAACTTTCTTGTAAGCAAATTAGCTTCTCCCTGTGTTAACTGATGAAGATACAAGTTTAATTACTTACAGGAATGTAAGTGCAAGCCTTTAAATAAAAATAATTGCTATTGACTTTGAAATTGAGTCACCAGCACTGATGAATTTTTGAAGTCAATTTACCATCATTTAATACTATTTTAGAATAGCTGTTAGTATGTGGCCTTTTTATTTCTGCCACTAAACTTCATAACAGATACTGAAGCAGGACTGAAAAGCCTGTGAACACCATGGAGACACCATTTTTTCAGTGTTGCATTGTGACATACTCATGTTCTTTTTTTTCTTTGCTTCCCTAACTTTTTTTTTTCAACTTCCTTATTTCATCTCTGTTCAGTGTGTGTGCTCATTTTAGTGATACTGTAGTTCATTGTGGAAGTTATTTAATGTTCATTTGTGAATACTACTGCAAGGCACCCAGCAGGACTAATATCTTAGTGGCCACCCTGTCACCATGCTTCCCATGTCAGCTGTAGAACACAGAAGTTATGTTGGAAGTACTTAGATAAATCTATTTCATCCCAATGGCGAATTTCGCTTTTGTGTACTTTCACTTTGTGGAAATAGCTGCGTGTTGGCTTTCTTTGCTGCTGAAATGCTGTTCTGTCTGTTCCTAACTTGCCCTGTTTAACAGCAGACAAGCCCAGGGAGCACTGAGTGAGTCGGATGACCCCGAATCAGGCTGTCTAACTGATAACAAGCCAACTTCTCGACACTTCTATCCTGTCGCCTTGCTGCTTGTCAGCTCACACTTGCTGGTTGTGTGGCTTATTTTAAGTCTTGCTTTGCTACTAGCCAAATATCAATAAACTTCACTTGTGTTCCTTTCTTTTCTACAAACAGCAACAAACTAACTCTAGGAAAAAAAAGGAATCATGTTGTAATATTTCTACAGCCTCAGACCCCAAGGATTCATCTTTAAGATACCAATGTCTGAAATGTACTGTGTTTTCATTCTTTTTTTTTTCTGAACTCCAAGAAGTACACTATGCATTGAGTGAATTGACTTGCTCTTTCTGTCCATGGTAAAGCTTTCCCACTGTAATTAGTGCAAAGAAAGCCCACTTACAATGCTGTCACTGTATAGAAGTTGTGGAATCCTGAATGCTTGAACCCCTCTTTCCAGAGTAATTAGTCCGACAAAAAAAAAAAAAATTAAAAACGAATTTGCACAACACAAACTAACCCCTAGACAAATATAGCAGGGAGATGGTTTGTGAGATGTATCTTTTGTTGTGTTTTTTTCATTGTTACTAGCTGATGAGATTGTTTTTGTTTAATAAATGATTATTACTTTGCTACAAGTAACCCTTTTCTGTAGAGTAACTAAATGGAATATAATAAGTTCTGTTTTGTAATGAAATCAGCCTGTTTGTAATTGTTGCTTTAGTTGCTTTTGCTTTCAAGACACTTTTATATTCTTTTTAACAAAGTCCTGTTTATGTCTTGATGCACCACTTTGGCACTTGTGACTTTTGTACTGTATGTGAACGAACATCCTTCCTTTATAAAGCAGAGAGGTGGATTGGGCTGTTTGAAAAGCCATTCTCTCTTTTTCTCATTGCAAAGCTGAACATACAGGAAATGAAGCAGAGATGAAACTTTCCTTCACAAATCTCTAGGGCCAGACTTAATAAAATGCCTTATTCCTAGAATCTGCATTTTAGGGCAATGTCTACTCGCACATATATAGCAAACAAATTGAAAAAAAAAAGGTATGAAAAGGTTTAAAAGGCAAATATATTTCTGGAATCAGAGCAAAATGTATCATTAAAGTATTTAAATTTTTTTTACTGAACTTTAAACATCAAGGGCAGATATATTAGGGGGGATGGAAAATCTTATCAGCTATTTCTGAGGGCAATAACTGTACTGGGCCTGGCCTTGGATTTAATTCTGTAAGATGTATCATCACTCGTGGAAAACAAAAATGTAGAGTTGAATCTTTGTTATTTTTACTTCAACTGTTGCTGAAACTCTGCAATGAACAAATAA
The DNA here is from genome assembly GCA_013396995.1 of Dicaeum eximium. NCBI lineage: Eukaryota > Metazoa > Chordata > Aves > Passeriformes > Dicaeidae > Dicaeum > Dicaeum eximium. The sequence goes on from VWZP01001899.1 coordinate 360,525, forward strand.
AGCATATTTATTTATTCTGTGTTTCATGAAGTTGTACTTTTTCCCCCTTTCACTAGAGAAGGATGCCGCATAGAGAATGTTCTGAAGAATGTCAAATGCAGAAAATATGCATTCAACATGATACAGCTGATGGCTTTCCCAAAGTACTACAGACCTCCAGAGGGGACATATGGAAAAGCTGACACCTAAGTTTAACCAAAGTGTAATCAGGAGCATGCATCATGCTAATTAGTGAATATAACAACTGCTGTTCATGACTATGAATTGGGAATGTATAACCAGTGGAGGTGTTATTTTGATCAGGTTTTATCATTTTACATTAAAATGAATCTGGTTAGGCATTATGAAATAAATACCATGAAAAAGCAATGGACTGGATATTCTGAAAATCAAATATATTCAGCTTATCTTTATGAAGCTGAAGCTTAGTATGACTCATAAGCCAGCTGGAATTAGTTTCTGGGGTCATTTGGTTGAAGATTAAAATGGGAAATGGCATTTGCTGTAGGAACAGAGATTAGCAATCTGGAAGGTGGCATTCTGACTCCAAACCAAACCCTGAAATTTGATTTAACGGGTCTCTGACTGCTGGAAAAGGTGTTTTCTGTAACCAGCAGAGCACTGAGGTCTTGATCACTACAGAAATGTCTATGAAAGATGCTAATGTTACTACCTGGGCTAAATATAATTTTGGTAATTACAATTAGCTTCTTCACATAAGCATGGTAACATCATAATATGTTTGTAGTAATTGCAGACTGTAATTTCAGTAATTCCATTCTGATTCCCTGCCGGTCATTTGGATGTATCACTCTTGGTTTCCTGTACCCCAGCCAAATACCACTTATTTCACTTTCACATAAATCACACTGAAATCAGGGAGATTAATTCCACAAGAAAGGTGACCTGAATTTGGCATCCTATTTAGTGTAAACCCTTAAAAGTAAATTTTCTTTAGGGGTAGGGAAAAAAGTTGTATATACAGGAGTTAATATATCTTTAGGCCATGAAAACATGTATATTATTACAAAGCTTAAAATAAATGAGTAAACTGTGCTACTAGGACTAGTTAGCCACTGCAGCTGATTTATATCAAATGTGTCATGCTGCAGGTAGACACTCTATGATGAAGAGCTGTCAGCTTTAAAAATGAATGTTAATGCTCTGCCAGATTGTGTTAGTCCTGAAATTTGTCTTGCAAAGAACATTTGTGTTTTCTAATTGTATCTGTTTACTACCTTCTTCTGCCTCCCAGAGAGAAATACAGTTTAAAATTCCCAAGTATTCACTGGTTACTGACCTTTATGTAATGCCTTCTTTTCATATCCAGAGCAGAAATATGAGAAATTTATCCTAATGAAACTACCCTGGGAATTTGAGCATCTGTAGGAAATTTTAATTGCCATGGATAAAGAAATAAATGTTTGCTTACTCCTATGGAAGTTAAAGAAATCTCTATACACCATGAGTTATAATTTGTTCTTTTTAATCCATTAATACCTATTATAGGTATAAATCTGTAACTATAACAGAATTTAAGAGCCTGATTCTGCAAATTCTATTTGGGTGATCCCATGGAACTGATCTATCATGGGCTAAAATTAAATCCATCTTGTACATTTGCAAGATCAGGCTTTGGAGTTTGTAGGAAAACATCAGAAAGAGATCCTTGTTCTAATAGCCATTGACTTCAGTGGAGCCAGAAATTCACCTATACAATATATTAACTAATTGGAACTTCTATTTCAAAGTAGGAAATGTAAGTAGTGTTTTGGTGCATTACTTTTTTATCTCTGTTTATATAATGTGCTATCATTAATTGCTTTCTTGTTCTTGGAGTGTATTACTTCAGTATATGTTGGAAGAGTTGACAATGCATCAGAGATAAGCTCAGACTGATAAGAACATAATGCATTGATTTCTCCTTGTCCTGTACCACTGGAAGTGTACAATACTTACTGGGTGGCGAGATATGTGCAGGAATTAGTGTTTGGGTCTATGGATATAATGTAGCTGATCTGTCTGAAACTTTATTGTGGATTTATGGAGCATAATCTTTCCTAGAAAAGTCATGTTTTCTCGTGTCAGGCTGCTGCACTAGCCCTCACTATATACATGTTTATTATTAGCTTAAAAAGCCCTGGATGTGCAGTTTAGAGATAGTGATAAATTCCTCATGGATCTCTGAAATAATCTCCAGGTATGCAGTAGAGAATGCCAACCCCTGTACAGTAATTCTGAAACTCTCTGTAAAAACCTCAGTGGGGATGGTGTTCCCTGCTGGGTGCTATAGGTACCTACACTTCTTTACCTGAGTCCTATTGGCATTTTTTCAAGTTAAAAATAGGAAATTATCTACATTTTCTTGTCAGGAAAATAGTCTTTCAAGATTTTGCCTCAGCATTTTAATCCTACCTAAGAGCTCAAATTGCAGTTGTCACTACAGTGTTATTTTTGTGCTCAAGTGAATTTCACGTTGATTTGATGAGGAAAAAGAAAAAATGGAATTGGATTACTGGCCTTTTTGTTTCAACAGCCATTCACAGTATGTTCTTGTGAAATTAAATAATCTTTTATCTGCTAACTATAATTAAGACAAAACGACAAACACACCAGCGGGCTGCAATGAAACTTCACCGTGCTTGGGCCGTCACAGAAGAGTTGGCTGGGTTTTGTGCTAAATAATACTAGATTTTTTTTCCCTCACTAATTTTTCCATTGGAAGGTCTTGTTGTAGGTCAGGGGAGCTTTGTAAAACCTGCTGAAATGCCCCAAGTCTGCTGGAAAAGCTTCAGTACCAAAAGTGGCCCAAATGTTTTGTTTTTTGGCTACTGGCCCTTGTGGCCAAAGGCTGTGCCATCAGCTGAGCATGGATTCAGAATTCTTGGGTTTTCTGGTTTGCCTTTGAGGAATAAACAAAGAGGGGTTTGCTGCAGGTTGATGGTTGTGTTATTGGAGTACATTTACTCCTTGTAGCAGCTGCATCCAGCCCTGTGGGTTGTTTGGATGCCTAAGAGATGAGTTAAATCATCCCTAGGGCCTTGCACATTGTTTTGTAGCTCAGAGGAGTAAAAGTAAACAACTTGATTTTTATAAGCAAACTACATTGTTTGTTTTGCAGAGGGATAAGGTAAGCACAGTGATTTTGGTGGTGGCTTCACAAAAAGTGTTCATAACTGCTCTTAAAACTGGTAGGGTATAAAATAAGCTTTTAGAGGAAGGCAGTTCTCAAGGGCTAGAAGATGAAAATTCAGAAATACATCTGGCACCTAGAGCCAAATCTTGTCTTACTGAAGATATTATTTGTACAAATCAAATCAGGATCTTGTCTTGAGGAATGCTGAAATAAGGGCTTCTAGCTTTCAATATTTGTACAGTGCATCACACACTTACATGGGGGTTTTGTACCACATAGTGTCTAAATAGAGAGCTAGTCTAAAATACCTAAAAAATAAGGAAAGGAATGTTAAAGTAAATTTTTTCCCAGAAATGATTGTAATATTGTTATAATACATAACATGTCTATAACTGACATTAAGCAGGCAGCTTTTTTCTGAAGCCTTTTGAGGAATTCAAAGTATATTCTGGTTAATGTTTATACTTTGGCTTTTATGGAGTAATTAGGAATCAAAAATTTTTGATTATGTTATCTGACTTTTGTCCATGTGAAGCTATGTCTTTTGATGGAATCCTAGCAATGTCTGTGTTATAAAGAAAAAATAATTTAGGAGGACAACTAAAACAAAATATTAACTGAGAAGTAGCCTTAATGAAGTCCTTTGCAATGTTAATTTTTGTGCTGTCTGAATTTCGCCAATACATAAGTGAAATGAGGAAATTAACAGTTTTGTGTTGAAATCAATCTCTCCTGATTAAAATTCACTTAGTTGCAGTGGCATAACATGCAATGGTATTCTAAATCTTCACTAGTAATTTAGGTGTAAAGAAGTGCAACGCTTCATTCTGAAGCTTACTCTATAATATGCCTATTAAAAGTTTCGGGAAAAACTTCTTTTTATTTCTGGATTAAACACAACTTCCAAGAAAACCTATGGTCCATTTTAAAAATAGCACAAAATGCACTGAATGTCAACCAGTGTAATAAAGAAAGGAATTGCATTGAAAACTATGCAGCAAAATTACTTGTGTGAATTAATGTATGTAATCCCTTAACAGTCACATATGTGCATTGTGTCAGTTGTTTATGTTGTAAACTTGAAATCATTGATATCTATATTTATGCTCTTTTTTATTACAAAGAAGTGTACTGTATAGGCAATGCCATGAGACATGAATTTGCATTTTGCTTTTCACTTCCTTGCAGCTTAAAAGCAGACGTTTACAATGGAAATGCTTTAAAGTAATTTGCTGCTCTTGAAAAGACAAATTACCTTGTATATTGCATGTTTACCAAAAAAAAAAAACATACAAATGCTTTTTTTAGGGAGAGAGAAAAGAAAATTTACAGACTTCAGTCCTTAAAACATTGGGTTTTTTTCCCTTAGCCATGCAACTTAGCCTCGACTGTTTTGTTGCCAAGCGTTTGGCTTGCACTCAGCAGGACTCAAACATTTATTTCCTCTTTGTTTCATAGCATCTGCTGAATAAGTAACATAAAAACCATGACCATCAGCATGATACTCATGATCCGAGGCTTAAAACTTGCATTTGCTTAGATATGAGCAAATACTTCAGGATAAATAAACCATGAGATGCTCGTGAACCAGTGTCTCCCTGTTCCAAAGAGCTGAAACATAAAGCACAGGATTTGTGTGCTGACTGGGAAAAAGAGTTACAGGAGGAGTCTGACCATGAAAAAAGAGTGCCCTGGACATGCCAGGTTCAGAGTGGTGAGATTTGATCCACGCTGCTCTTACTCAGCTCCAACTTGTTGGCAGTGGTTGAGTACTCTTCCCATGTGTGCAAAATGCTTGAAAAGTTTTCAGCACTTCTGTTTATGCATAGTCTGGCTTTAGAACTTCTAAAATCCCAAATTACTTTGGTACTTGTTTCCCTTTTGTGTAGCTGTCCCTTGTGATGTTCCTGTCTTACATTCTGGAGCACACAGGGCTGTGTATAAGTTAACAGGACGTGTTTGTCCAGAGAAACAAAGCACAACTATAGGAATCCAATGCTTTTTTTTTATATTTCAGGATTTATCATTTTTGTTTCATTGCTGTCTGTAAGCCATGTCCATTGTACACTATTTGTATATTTTTGTTTAAATAAATGTAATGTTTATTTTTTATGTTTCTGACTTTTTTGTTTGTTATTCATTTTTCATTGTCATTGCAGTGGTGTTGCCCAGAGGGAGGATTGTCCATGCTGATGAGAGTGTGTTCCTCCTAAAGGAGTTGGTGGAAGCCCACTCTAGGAGCAAGGATTTAAGAAAAGTTCTGATACCACAGTTAAAAGCCTGCAATGGGCAAAAATTAATAGATCCTATTCTTCTTAGTCTTACCATAACCTTCATCTCAGAACCAGGTGGGCGATGCATTTTCTAGTTCAAAGCAAACAAAACATTCACATGCCCAAAAGGGAAATCCCTTTCACATAACTGTTCATCTGTAATTTAGGTGGGATCAACACCTTTCATAATGAAGACTTTTAAAAAGGTGATGTGTCATGCTTTGTCTGGTATTCCATCTTCACCATCTCAGTGACAGACCTTGGGAAATAACTGTGGGTTGTTCTGTGCTGTTTTCTTGAGCTGCTGTTGGTATCTAGATTTATTTTATGATCTCTCACCACAATGAAAGGTAAGTTCCCCATGGTTGGCTGAAATGTAGCAAACAGATCCTCTTTTTGGGCATATGATAAAATGTGGCTTATCTGTACTATTAGTACTATGAGGATAAGGTGGTTGCATAATTTAGTATTTCTGTTTATATGTTAGCATTTTTAGTTTTACTGAGATTTATTTAGTGAGATTTTAATCACTTGCAATGTTCTCAATAACCTTTAGAAAACACTGGGAATTAGTGGTTCTTATGGAAATAAGTTTAAAAGCTGTTAGCATTCAGCTAACAGGAGCCTAAGAGTTTTGTCTTTTACTAGTAAAAGTGAAAGTCTTTTAAAATTATTTTCTCTCACTTTGCACATTATGGGTTTTATTTTCCGTGTCAACTGGGAGCCACTTTCTTCTCACAACAATGTAAGAGAAAAAGAGAAAGAACCTTCAACTGTAGTGAGAGGATAGAATAATATAATAGTAAAGATATGTTTTCACCAGCAGTACATAACCCAGTACATAAATGAGAAGTACACTTGCTCTGCTGCAGGGGAAATTCTTGACATTATTAGAGGAGTAGATGTAAACTGCTTCTCTAAATAAGAAGTTGAATTGAAAGATTTCTTCCAGGTGTTTGTTTACATGTATATACATACATATTATGTTTACACTTTAATATTTTTTATACGTTGTAGGATAGGAAAAGGCAGTGACATATGATCAGTTGAGAAATGGAACTTGTGCTATTTCTAGCAGTCAAATACAGTTTTGCTATTGGAAGTGTGGCACCAAAGATGGGCTCACATGAACAGAGCTTTAGCTTGTAGCATGTGCTGACTCTAATGGTAAGTCGCTTCTGGGAAAAAAGAAAAAAAAACAAACAGAGAGAGGGAAATGGGAAAGGGAAGGTCTTTCCCAGACTGGAGGAAGTGTTTCCTGCCAGGATTTTGGAGATCTCAAGCCCTGGCTGGCTGTTCCCTCTCATAACTCTGTCATCACTAACAGAAGCAGGGCTTGGTCAGGGCAGTTCTCTCTGCTGCAGGTTGTGAGCTTGGTGTGCGTGTGTCTTGGAGTCTCGCATGAAAACAAAAGTTCTCAGGGAACAGAGGAGGAAGGAAGGAGAAGAGGAGGAAGGAAGGGGCTCACTGTGTCCCAGCAGAAATCACTTTCCTAAGTGTCTGCCCCAGTAGTACCAGGCTGCAGGTGTAAGGCTGGGAGAAGAGCAGCAGAAGAACAAGGACAGAACACTGCTATCTTTCCCCAGCAAAGTCTGCATGTTACGTACATAATAACAATATTTGATTTATAACAGTGATTTTGATTGTTGCAATTTACAGGGCGGCTGACTTGAACAGAATTAAAGCAACTGTCATAGATAAGCAGAGCAGAGTTCACCCCTTGGGTGATAGCATTGCTCAGGAGTTTCCTTGTAGAGGCAGAAAAGTTTAGGTCTGGTCCTAAAGTCATTATTCACAAGCAAAGACTCAGAAATGGAGCACTTCAGGTGAGAAACTCCATGGACCAGGTTTTGTTAAAGGTTTCAGAATCATTAATGTTCCTGAACTTGGGTTCAGAACTGCAAAAAACATTTTGTTTGTACAAGGCCCCCACACAGGAAGAACTTACTCATGGTCATGGCAAGGAAGTTGACAGCAGTTTCCTGTAAACTATTACAATAAGCAGCTGATGCTAATGAACACTGAAGGAAATATGTCTCTTTAGAAGGACTTTTTCAGTGGAGTAAAATATTCAAAAGCATCTGAATGGGATCTGATTTTGTTAGTAAGATGTAGTACCCAACTTTCTTGGGCACTTTCCAGCATTTAAAAAACATCACATAAATAGGAGCTTAAGTCTGGTTTCCTACTTATATCTAGGTAGATTCTCAATGCTCTCTATTTGAATTTAACTTCTCTCTGGTATGAAATATTACACTCTGGGTCTTACTGTTTTTCAAACAAGACCAGAATACCAGGAAACAGTGACAGGGTTGTGCCAAATGATGTATTTAAATGGAGTCATCTGGCTTGATTCTGTTTACAGATGGAAACTCAAAGTCTTTGTGACAAAGATGAGGCTGATGTTACTGTGCTTAACATCTGGACGGGTTTCCAGCAGCCAAATTCTGCTGCCTGCTCTGTGACATGGCAGCTCTCAGCCAGGCTCAACCAGAGCTCAAAAGAAACCTCTCCATAAATCCAACCCTTTTTACCACTCAGCAACGTGAATTATATCCTAGTGTTGGATATTAATGGGCAAGCAGAACTGTCCCCATCACTGCATCATGGCACGTGGGTTCTTCTTTCAGAGAGCAGCTGTGCTGTGGTGGTGATGTGAGGAAACTCAGAGTTCAGCTCATGGGATATGTATGAAACACCCAGCGATAAACGTGTAATAAAAGATGAGAACATAGCTAATAAAATCAGGGAGCAAAGAGATCTACAGGAGGTTATGTCTAAGCTCTGCATTTTAGACTGCATTCAACCTTTGTCTTCATCTGAGATGGGAGTTGGAAGATTTTTGCTGCTTTGTGACTGTGGTAGCAGCTATGATGGACACACGCTACAGGATTATCAACATAAATATTAAAAATAACCTCGATATTAAATACTAAAAATAACCTTGAACAAATAACAGGATTGTCATAAGGGCTGTTGCTGATTGGCCAAACAGGTGTTGTGCACAAACATTCTCGTACAGGCAAAATGATTTAGAGGGAAAAATGGTTGTGCCACTTTGTACATTCTCCCAACAGCAAGGGACGAGGACAGTGCCCAGCTGAGAAGGTAAGGAGTGTAAGAATGCACCAACACAATCTCTTCTATGGTTGATAAAAATTGGAATCACATCCAAAGATTGCAAAACATTTCAGAGGTTGATTGCAAGTCCTAACGTAAATTACTTGCTTGTAAGTACTTTCAGTTAAGTTTAAATAAGTTAATTATTTACACTGTTCCACAGGAGTATTCGATACAAATCCAAGGTAATTTTCAGCATGAAATAAAAACAACTCCCAAACTCACAAAATAACATGAACTAGTATAAAACAATACTTTTAATGGCTGCCGTTACCTCCTCATGATACATCACCTCCGTGTTTTGTTGAAAGAGAGAATTATTTTAAAAATTAAAAATCAAGGTTTTTACTTTTTTAATATCAGTATGGGAAATAGAATATGTAACGAGTGGGAAGTAGTAGCTGTTAGCAGGTTTTTTGTGTGTGAATCCAGTTAGTGTGCTTAGGTATAAAATGCTGAATAAGTGTTTAAAAAACAAAAAAGTGGAGCACCCAGTTTATATACCCGTATTCATGGGTAAACTTAATGGACATCAGCAGGGGAGGTGTGATCTCACACATTTTAAAAATCAACAGGAAAGCAGTGCACACTATGCAGTTCCCTTTTGCATTAAACTTATTAAGTCAAAGCAATTTTTACGAGCACATAGGCTAGAGTTCTGGCACTTAATTCCTTTTGATCTTCTGCCTGCTAAATTCTGCTTCCTGCTGTGCTACCATGCAGTTTATTTTTAACAGATAATTTGTTTGGACACCTTTAAAATGAAAATATTACAACTTCCAGCACTACTAAGGCACGGAAATGCCCGTCAAGCTATTAACTGTCTGCACACACACACAAACAGCCATTTGCACGAGGGAAAATCGTAGAGTTAAGAAAATGCCACTGTGCTGTTCAAGAGCATGAAGCTCACAAAATGCAGGATCCTGGCTTTTGCAAAGACAGCATTACAGATTACTCCCACTGATTTCTGTGCTTGAAGTGCAGCTTCCAGCTCCCATGGCTGTTAGGTGTCTGGAGAAGACTGCTGTGGGAACAGTTTTAAATGGAAGATTTTGAGGCTGAATCAATTGATTTTTCTTTTAATTACAGTATGATGTTAATTCAAAACTCTTTCCCACCATTAGTGTTCTGAAAGGCACATTTCTAATTATGGATTCTTTTCTCAGCTGAGCACTATTTAGTGTTAGTACAAGGTGTTTTCTGCATAAGTAATGCACATCTTTGGCATGAGGGTTTTCACTCTCCTCACATCTTTCTGTGAGGAGCATCATGAAATGTTTTAAATATGTCAATATCAATCATGCTGTGATTATACTACTTTTATTTTTATTTTCTTAGAAAACTGGCAGTTCACTGACTTTTAACGATGGGCCTACAAAGAGATTTTACCCCCAGGTGTGCTCCACTTGGAGCAGCCAGATCCACTTTGGTTTGAGCACCAGGAGTTTTAATAGCCCCAAAGGCTGATGGGTTGCTGAATATCCTGACCTTTTGTCTTGCTCTAACACCTCTTACCTCCTTTTTAAGTAATGATCTAATTAATAATTCATTAGTAATTCATGAGTTAATGAATAACCTACTTAAGCAGGTATGAGTTCATGTCCTCAGAAAGGATGGTATTACAAAAGACACCAGACACATGAGAAGTTCCTTCTATGGATTAAATACTCGGGTGAGTCTTGATCTGAATCATCCCTGTGCCAATAAATCCCTGCCAATATCAGCAATATAGATCTATAACACCACAGGAATCTTCTAGTACCTGGTTTTCCTCTGCCAGAATTATTTTTACAATCTAGCTTCCTGCTTTCATTGCTTGTCTGCTAGCTTGGGCAGATGGGTGGAGATCTGGGTCGGGAGAACTGTTGTACAAGCTCTACCCTTTGAGCAAACTGAGAACTCTAAAAAATTAAGGCAAAAGTGTAGGCTCAGAAAACAGTGTGTACTGTGGCAGGATGGTGGGAATGCTGGGTGGTGGGAATGTGAGGTAGTCCTTAGTTCTAGGACAGGCAGTTCAAAAACAGCAACTTGAAATACATAGTCAATGATTTTTTGTTAAAGTGGAGACTTGGTTTGTGCCACTTCTGTAGTCTATATTTAATCTAATTGTCATTTACGTGCCCAGGGGAGAAATGGCCACAGCCAGAATCATCATAAATCCAGTTCTTTATGGAATGTGTGACCTGTCCTCTAAAGATACTAGTCTTTATCTAAGTTAGAAAGAGACTAAATAGAGAGTTCTGAAAGCAGTTTAAATGAGACACCTATACCAAAGTTAGGATTTCTGCATCCTAGCCACAGCAGCTGCCAGCTGTCAGTGTTGTTCAGCTGAGGAAAGGAAAAAGAAGCTGTTGTTAAAAAGGCACAGAGAAGCCTAAGATGTGTCGGAAAAAGAATTTTCAAGAATTCCCAAGGTATGCAAAAGCAAGATAAAAGCGGTTTTAAGGAAGTGAACACGGGGTTGTCTGGATATGTCTGTACTATATTGCCAGTCTGCAAAAATTTAGTACCAAAAATCCTTGTTAATAATCAAGAAGCGCATCTTGAATTTAACCAGCAACAACATTTACTCTGCAGTGATGTTAAAAGTAAGTAATTTATGACTGTAGTCCTTAATCTCTTTGCAGACAAGACAGTAATATTGAAAGTTGGCTATTGGTCAAACTGCTTATCTACTTTAATTTTTAACTTGGTGAAAGGAACTTTTGAAATGAAAGGTAAATAAAATACTTTTCAGCTACATGTAGGGACTCTTAGTGGCTGTCTCTCTCTCTCTCTGTGCTAATCCAATAGCAAAGCCTGTGCTGAGCCATAAGGTCAAGCTTTTTAACTTGGAAAGGTTAGAAATCATTGTTATGGAAAGCAAGGCAGACAGCACAAGAGGTATGGCCATCAGTGGAATACCTGCCAGCCCTGTGACCTGGGCAGCAGTGGGAAGGGAATGAAAGACTGCCATTTCAAGGGAAAGAACCAAAACCCACATTGCTTTCAGCATCTAGCTTGTGAGATTAAGCTGACAAATAAAGCAGCAGCTTGAATACCGTATCCTGAATTCCTCCCTGCAGAGACATGCTTCTCTGAGCTTGGAGGAAATGTAAGGAGTTGCTCAGACTTGCACTGAAATCTCAGAATAATCACAGCAGTGCTGATAAGAAGTTTGTTGGCAGTTTTCACATCTGCACAGCTGTAAAAAGCAGTGGCATTCAAATATACAGCAACACATTGGCTACCCCAAACACCCCTTGGTCTCCTCCCTGCCAAAATGGATTCCCTTTGTCTTGAAGGAAGAAAGATAAATGAGGTGATTCTCTCTTCAGAAGTTGCTGCCTGTCAGTGGAATAGGGAATTCTCAGCACTTCCAAAAAAACCTCTTTTAATGGCTCCTACTTCTCAGTCATTGGAACAGAATTAGCTACTTTAAACAGATGGGTTTAGCAATCATTCCAAACAAAATCAGTTCTCCCTGGCAATATTAAACATCTTGGGACTAAATGTGGAAGGGTTGTTTTTTGTTGAGGGAGGGTTTGGGGGTTTTGTTTCTCTGTCAGCCCTTCAGGACACATTTCAGGTGTAACACTGATGACAGCAGCCCTGTGGCACAGGGTCACTCACCCCTGCTGCGGTGAGTGTTTGGGGAGAAGACACAGGTGTCCCCTCAGAGCCATGGCAGGGCCAGGGTGGGGTCCCTGCGGGGATCCTGCCTTCCCCATGGCCTCAGAGCATGGACCATTGCAGCAGGAATTGGAATTTCCAAGAGGGATTGCACCAAACCTGCTTGTGCAGCACACCCATGGATGGCAACACTGCGGGGAAATCTCAGCAGAATCCTTTGTTTTATAACCTAACAGCATGTAAAAGTGAGTACCTTTAATTCTCTTCTTTTAAAATCTGCTTACAGAATGAAAAAGAGCAGTTGAGAGCAAGCTCCCTGTGACAGACTGACTGGGGGGGTTCCTGTGCAGTAGAACTGTTTGTCCTCCCATCCTCAGCCACACACTTTGTGTTTTCCTGCATCTGAATTACTATTTCATGCCACTGAAGGGGCATGGAGAAGGAATATAAAGGACAATAAAATTGCTGCCTCTGTGAGGCAGGTTAAGACGTGGCTGTGCTTAAATTCTTGATGAATGAGGTCACTTATGGGCTTCCCTTCTCCCAGAGGAGATCTGCTTAACATTTTCTCCCAACACACAGTTCCCATAAGAAGAGATTATATACCACGTTATGGAATGTGTCATTTGTGATCTCCTCAAAGAATATTCCAGGAAAGGTGAGAGAGAATCCAGTACTTCTGAAAATGTATTTAAATCCTCTGCCAACAAGATAGTCTTAAGAATCAGACAGAGATTTACTTAGTCATTTTGCTTTCAGTGCTGCTGACGTTTCTAAATAAGAGGCTGACAATAAACTAATTCAGAATGAGCTCATGCCTTCAGGCTTTTATCATACCATAGACACAGCAGTCTCCATAGGAAAAAAATAAAAGGCAGTGCAGAGGACAGGGTGTGGAAGGCTTTGCTTGAGAGTCAACATTTCTCATGTCAGCAGTGTTTTAGATTTCCTGGTGTAAAGAATCTTTCAACTTCAACAGATACCAGATGCTTTTTTTCCTTCATCTTTTTCTTAATCCCAAGTTGCCAACAGCCGCTGTAGAAATAAAAAATTCTGTCTGGTTCTGCAGATGCATGCCTGACTTTTAATTAACCCAGTGAACACATTAGGATCAAATTTGCTGCATTAGAGAATGTTCCTTTTAAGTATGGCTGGTTGTATTGATCAGTCTTTTGATGCTGTACAGAAATTCCTGCTTTATCCATGGAGAATACCTGTTGATATCTCTGTATATATCTATATAGAGATATAGATATAAAATACTCTGTTTGCCCTCCATTTTAAGTACATCTGTACATTGGGCTGGCTGACTTAAATATTCATTGTCTCTCTGAGCTTTTGCCACGTGGAGCTGGAATGGATCTTAAAGTATGTTTCTTTACTGTTATTTTGCTCACATAGTCACATGAACAAGCTGGATAATCTGAAATTGCTGTTGATCCCCCAGCTATGTCACTGCAGCCAAAGAATTCCCTCTTTTATATTTCCCTCAAAACAGTGAAGGTGCTAACAAGAGAGGTATCTGCAGTTCAGAATTTAAAATATCTGTGAAATCATCTGGGCAATACCTGATCAACACGTGCTCAAACTTTTGGGAGCCACTAGAGGCAACATTCTATGGATGAACAACTCATGTTTATCTTCAGGGTCCAATAAAACATCAAAGAGCAGAGGATGTCAGACATCACCTGCACTGGTGCTACTTGCATTATCCTGTTAGTAGAATTAGTAGACAAGAAATGTGGGTACTGAGTACTAGGAATGGAAAGGTGTTGCAGCCAAACTAGCTGCTAATAAAGTCCAGGGTAAGGAAGAAAAAAGTCTCTGCAAAGTGTCCACAGATGTTTAATTCAGACCACGGTCAGATGTCCACGCTCCAGCTCGTAGGGACAGACCAGGTTTTGTCTATCAGGCTGAACAAGGGCATGGGGGCAGTGAAAGGTGAGTGAGGGGCCAGTGGGGGAATAGGGAGGGAGTGGCTGAGAGGCATAGGAACAAGGGAAGGAACCCAGGGAATGCCCCTCAGGGGCTCCACAACTCCCCCTTTTTGTATTGTTAAGAAAGCTTCTCTGAAGGATCAGCTGAATGAACACGAAATGACAAAAACAATCAAAGGGGCTCACAAAATGACATAAACAATCAAAAGACAATTTTCAAAATCCAACCTACGTAATAAACACTTCTGGGTTTGACGTTTCGTGGCGGCAAATTATTTATTTATTTATTGTGATATTTCTACCAGCGATCAATGACGACATCGATGCGCTCAGGAATTTACCAACCTGTTTGTCTACAAGTCCCCCGGCAGGTGACATCCCACATGCTCACACTCGTGTTCTTCCTCTCGCAGTTCCCTGGGGATTCATCTCCTCAGAGTTAGAGTCTGGCTGTTGGGAGCATCCAACAATAAAATAAAAGAGAAGCGGGCAGAGCGTTTGTTGCCATAGTGAGATTGAGTGAAACTTCCTTCCCGGTGAGTGGACAGCTCAATGGCTCAGCCACTCCTCAGCTGAAGACAGAGAAATGGAGGTGCCTGGGGAAAAGAATTATTTATTATGGATGGCAGCTGGCATGACAGGAACGTGAATCATGAGGAAAGCAGTTGGTTTAGAAGGAGCCCAAAGGAGACTGGACAGCATTGCAGAAATACCAGAGGACAGGTGACTGCATTGAGTTTTAGAAATATAGTTATGATTTCCAATAATTGGTCAAATGGTTTCCAAAAATTGGTCAAATTTCCAATAATTGGTCAAAATTGGTTAAGATTTGTGTAAGTTCTTTCCCAAAAGGAGACTGAAGTTACAAACCCTACTTCACAGGCTTGATTTCTACTGCATAGAATTTTTTTTTAAAGTGTGCAAGAGACTTGGTTACCTCCTTTATTCAGAGAATTAAATTAACACTGCTTTGGTTGACATCTCAGTTTAAATTTTTGGTAACTGATAAAGGAGGTGTAGTCATTATATTAATTAATAAAGTCACGTTAGAGGTAACAAATGAAGGAACAGATGAAGGAACAGAACAACAATGTTGTTTTTGGATAGTAAAGGTAAAGTATCAGCTTTACCTTCTGTGAGGAGACTGGAGATAATTTTTAATGCCCTTATGCTAACACTGCACAAAAGGGGGGAAAGGCAAGGAACAGTCTTTACATAAATATTCTAATTTTTGACTTTGAGTTCTTGGGTAGAAGAAGTAATTGAGCTTACCTGAAAACCATAATAGAAACAGATATATTAAGAGATAGCCAAGAGGATTGTAAATTATTTTCTTTTTCTGGTTTATTTTTGGTGATAATCTAATTTCTCTGAGGGTGTTCACGTAAGAATCTTGTTTCCCAGCTTGTGTCTTTTGGTCAGTGCTTGCAGTCCCTTTGTATAACCTTTACAAAATTTTGTACGAATTCTGTAAAACTTTTTTCTTCGTATTCTTCACATTCTTTGCATTTTCCTGATTTTGTGGAAGGCAACTGAAAAACAAAATGCAATAGTAAAGCAGGATAACGGATTCCTTCATTCTGATAGAGAATGAATTTTTTTGCCCTGTTTTGGGGAATAATTCCAATGCAGGTAATGACTACAGAAAATATTAGTGGAGGCTTCCATGGTAGTTACAGTCTGTGCAGTTCCTGGCTTATTTTTTGAATAGGATTGTCTCTGAGAGGTGCATCACTTCAGTAAAAGATGGAAATTATTGTCCCTCTGAATATTAGGATACTGTTCTGCAGGTGTCTAACATACCTGACTGCAAGTACTGAAGCTACAAACTCATTTACACACTTATAAAAGTAAATTGTCATTTATGCACACACATTCAAACACTCTGACATGTATAAGCATGCACAAAAGTATTTGCTTTGATGGGAATCCTTAAATTGTTTTTCTAAAAACCACAGATTTTTCATTATTATGAGGACAAGTTACTGGAATCTCATTAGTTTTCATCTCTACCATCCCACCATTTGTGTAACAAAAGAGGTATGTCTGCTACCAAAGGAACATTTTTGATTTGCCTTTTTTTCCACAGACTGTTGGTGTTGCTTACCTTATTCTTTTTGAAGCTTTCGTTTCCGTTTTTCCATATGTTCCACACATCCTGTGTTTTACTACAATTTTTGATTCGACATTCTTGAATTATCACTTCTGTCTCTAAGAAAAAGCACCTCATTACAAGTTCTTGGCATTCTTCCTGAAAAGAAAATGCAGTTGCAATAGTTTTACGATTAAAAAGAAGTAAGCAAATGTAGGACATAATTTATTATATAATTTAAAACACAATAATGATATAAGTGAGATGTAATCTAAGATAAAATCAGCCACAAAGAGGCTGATTTTTCCTTACTGGGCATCTTTTCTTACTATTCAAATACATTTGAATATCTGCAGAGATGGGCTGTGTGAGGTGAGAACAAAAAGGCCAAGCAGTTTGCTAGGATGGGGTGAAACATGGTGTCTTAGTGAAGAACATAGAAAATAAATTAGGATAGGAACCTGGCATGTAACTAAACACAGTGGAATTAAATTAATATTACCCTTAGTAGTTTAAACACTTCAACTCAGAGATCTGAATTCAGAATGGATAAGAGAGTAGAAGATGTTGGTTAATGCTCCCTTAAATGAAAAATTAATTCCAGCGTTACTTTAGCATTGTTTGCTTTGATAAAATAGTTTTGAATCACACAATCCCAGAATAGTTGGGGTTGGAAGGGACCTTAAAGGTCCTGTACTTCCAACCTCTCTGCTTTGCACAGGGACTCCTTTCTGTAGCCAGGCTGCTCAAAGCCCCACTCTACATGGCCTTGATCATCCCTTTCAATTGATTCATTTTAGTAGCAGGTTACTAAATCAAAATAATTAATACCTGCTGGATAATTTATCATAAGCACTTGGATTAGAAGAACTATTTATTCTAAGGCAAATGATTTGATTTTAGACATGTTTATCAAATTAGAACAAGTCTGCTTTAGGAGATAATTTCTAGTAAGGATATGAAGCCACCACATTGAACATTAGTTGTGGTAATATGTGAAGTTTACTTACATCCTCATCTGCATTGGCAGTGTATAAACTGACATCAATATCCTACAAAAAACAAGAGTTGGAATTGTAAACATTAGCTAACAAACACCACCCCTTTCTCTCTCACTTCTTAGCTGAGTGCAATGCTAAATATTTTATCAAGTCTTCTTCTATGACTGTATGAAATGCTGACTGTTTTATGGACTTACTTTGGATGTCTTGATCCTTTCCAGATCTTTCAGAACTTCTGCCCACTTGCAATGACCTGCTTCTGTCTTTGGTACATAAGCACTAGAGCAGAACAAACACAGTGACCTTTAGGCTAAACAGGAGGTATCTATTTTATGCTGAAAAAAAAGACTCAGCATTGTGAGATATTACACATACATTGTTTCCATCTAAATACATATGGTACATGTTTGGGGCAAGCAAGCATTTTTGACAAATCATAAAATCACATGGCTGCATAAAAACTGTATCTCGTGTCACAGACAGCATAGACAATGTGGGGTTTTTTTAAAGAGGAACTTTTTTTTTCTATTTTTTAAATAGAACAAAATGCAAGAGAAAGGTTCGATTACCTGATGTAAAATACCTAAAATTCTTTTGAAGTACAAAAATAGAACTCCAGATCCACTCTCTGAAGTGACTGGAGACAAGTAAAAATAAATAATTTGCAGTTAGTGTCTGATTGACATCGACTTTGTAGTTACCATAGGAAGAAGATGATTAGTCCCATCCCATTCTTTAAAAGGCAAAAGCAGTGGCTGTTCAGAAGCCAAAACAGCAGGTACTGCAGACAGACACTTCTCAGGTGTGTTTTCTGAAAGACACAAACAAGGTGATACCTTGTCACCATTTGATTCCACTGAATTTTGCTTTAGTACTCATTTAATTAACCAATTTGCCAAGAGTTCCTGTTGTGTGTAGCTGCAAAGACCAACTGATTTGTAGCTAGGAGAAACACAAAATCACTTTATCAAACAGTTGGTAGAAATCAGATGCTGAAGGCTCACTGTGAAAACCTGAACTCATTCTGGGCTCCCTCTTTATTTAACAATTCATCCTGCAGGCTGTAATTTAATGCGGAGGCAATATTAAAGAACTTTTGTTTTCCACCTCTCCCCTGGCTACCATTTGTTACCCAAATTCAATGAATTACTCACAACATTAACTCCAATATTGTGGTTGCATATGAGACCTACATTCAATGCTTCCAGTGCTATACTATGTGCACAAATGTTAAATAAAATATTTAGATATAGTATATACTTACATTTCTTTACAGTGTGTGTGTGTCTAATAGTGGGCAGTGATGCATTTAAGAATTTCCTCAGTGGAGTTGGGCAACTGGAAATAAGGAGAAGCTGTGAGAAGCTGTGCCTTGTCCATCAGGGAACATTTCCCTCTGCACAGCCTGGAAACCTTTGTTCCAAAGGCACAAGCCCTTTGATTTAGCTGATAAAGTTCCCTCACAGGCTTAGGTTAATTATCTGCTGAAGTGTGGTGGTTTTATTCCCAAGGTTTTATTCCTTTATCCTTTTCACAGTTAACATTGATTTGAAATTGCTGTGTTGTTTCTTTTGGGTTTGGATTTTTTTGTTAAATCTGCATACTAACTGCTTTCATTTGATATGCTAATCCTTAGAAAGTATCCTATTTTGGTTGGGTTTAGGGTATTTATTATTATTAAAGTGAAAACAGAAGTAGCCTTCTGGGGAAACTCCCAAGTGCATTTAAAGACATTTTAAACCATACTGGTGGATACAGCTGAAGAAAACATGTTTTAACCCCAAGTTTTAAGAAAATAAAGTATACTAGAAATGTTTTACAATAGCTAAACATTTTCATCATTCTACAAGCCAGTTTTTATTACATTTATATCTTTATTCCTCATCCGCCTCCTTGTTCTTGAAAACAAGTGACCGGAAGCAAACAATGTGCTCAGATCTTATGAGAGATTTAGAAACTGGTGGTAGGATTTTCAGTTTCTGTGGGAAAAAGGGAACTGCTGCCAGTGTTTTCTTCATGGGTGTATCACACTGGTGGCTCAGACCTCGATATGTTCCCCTGCCAGAACTTTATGTCCGCTTCTTTCAAAATCCTGGAATGTCCCCAGAGTCTTTCACCATTTGCAGAAAACTCTCACCCTATAAAAAGCACCAGAGCCCTGAAGTCTAATCTTCTTAATTTTTGATTATTCTTGAATTTTCTGTAAGTTCTTGACTGCTAGCAGTAGCTTTTTTCCTTGATCAGCCCCTGTCCTTGTTCCCATGAGCAAATCAGCCTTCTCAAGCACCTCTCTCTTGTAACAATCTATTTTCCCATTTCCCATCTTCATTCTGTAGTGCAATAGACTTCTTGCACGTTATTTATTATTGTTATTTTAGTCAGTCTCTTCTTCTCCCCTCTTATAAAAATATGTGTCCTCAGCATTTTCTCTCTGGCTTCCTGTGCAGAAAAGTACTTTAAATCTTCTTTTCTCTGCTACTGCTGCAAATTTCCCACTAAAACCTTGCCATCACCCCCAGCTCTCCCCAGTCCTTTGACATTTTATTAAGCAATGTCTCATGCATCAAGTAGGGGTCTTTTTAGATCCGTGTTCAAGTACTGTCTGCATCATGTAGAGCTGAGTTTTACACCCACTCGTTTGTGTTGTTGCAGCAATTCTTATTCACTGTTTCTTTAGCCACAATAATTAGAGCCTCCTTTAGAGAGCTCTGCCTCCTCCCCCAGCAAAATCTCACTCCCTGGCCCTTGTTCTGCTGTCCTCTGCTTGTTGGCTCCACTAATTAATTGTTCTGTCCTCTTGCTCTAGTGCAGTTCCCTTCAAGGGGACAAAGTGCCAAGTGGCTGCACAGCTAGAGCGCTGCATCTGTTTGTACCTTAAATACAAATTATGTATTTATAAATACAAATTATGCACATTTGGATTGTGCATAACGCTGGAGCTCCTTCTCTCTGCTCAGAAGCATACAGAATGTCAGAGTCCATAAGACTGAGAAGAAAATCAACTTTTTTTGCTAGTCTTTTACCAAAAGAATGTTCTTTTCTAATTTTTTTGGTTTTCAGGGGAGAAGCCATGGAGAGTAAATATTCATAAACTAGTGGAAGTGACTGGAAGAGGAATGGAGCCCATAAAGAAAGCACTACTTCTGAACTAGATAGATGTTTCCATATTGAGCCCTTAAATAAGTAATTTTGAAATGGAATTTTCATGGATTATGAGTAAGTTTTAGAGAAAAGACATGTTCTTAGTGCCTTGTCGTGGAGTAAATGCTGAAAGTCAAAGGAACAGATTTGCTAAAGAATCTCTGTGCTCTTTCAGAGCAGTTCCTTTAGGCTTCTTATAGGAAACAACTAAAGAGAAACAAACAAAAAAGCCCTGAATTTGAATTAGGGTCAGAATGTAATTAATCAAATTTATAATGACAGAAAATCACATTAATGTTCTCTGAGACCATAAGAAACTCTGGTGCAGATGCTGCCTATAGGTATAGCCCTCAAATACACTGTCAAAAAACCTGATTTTACATCTCTGGTAACTTCTGAATTCCATTTGATGCTGCCAACTGTTAAAGAGTTGCTTCCACACTACCACGGTGCCTGAATCCATTGTAGTTCCTCTTCTCCCTTCCTGCCAGTCTGCACAGAAGCCTTGGAAATCTTGCCCTCAACAGCACCAGGTGTTAGCAGCAGCTCTGCTCCTCAAAGTTTTAACATGAAGAGTGGGCTCTCCATGCTTCTGTCTGGCTTGTAATTACTGAGCCAGACAGGAAACCAGTGGAATTACCAGGTCTTAAAACTGAATTACATGGCTGAATGCTTGTCTGGCTGAGAGCCAAACCATGCCTTGGTGTGTTAAATATTTACGGTTTTATAACATAAAGTGCTTTCTTAGAAGTTTTGTATTTAGCTATAACTAGGCTGGCTAAAGCATTTTTTCTCAGCAGTAAAACTGGGTATTCTTTAAATATGATTCCTATTTGGTTACTTCCTTTTCACCTCCCTCCCACCAAGAGCTACAGCTTTTCTTGGTTTTATTGTGTAGTAGTGATATTCTTGTGCAGTACCACCCTACACAGCTTGTTCTGCTTGTATTAGAGAAGTGTTAACCTTCAAAAGAGTATTCTCAGTAATCAGCATGGCAGGAGACTCTCTCAGTTTAATGCCATTTTGTATTTATATGTTCTTTCTTTGCTTAAGTAGTTGTTGACAGTCCATATTTGTTCTGTGTGTTTGCTTTGACAGTCCCTCCTTCTTCTGCATGCTCCTGCTAATTGGCATTTACTCCAGAGAGTAAACTTTGCAATGCCTGTTTGAAAATTTTGCCAAAAGGTCACAGAGTTATTTCTATTCCACTCAATGCCTTAAACATCAGAACATGAAATGTAAGAAGTTAAAGAAGTCCTCTGACCTTTATTTTTTTTGCAAAGTATGCTTGAGGCCCAGAGCTCATTGCCTTGTGAAGATGTGTCTTGTGCTTGGCTATAGAACTTATATTTGCCAGATGGCAAAATCCAGGCAGGAAAGAAAGCTAAAACCTGCTTCTTTCTCTTTTCATCCTTCCATGTGTCAGTCTTTTCAAGGTATCAATCACTCCTCCAATTGTGAAAGATCAACTTAATGTTTTCTTGAGGCAAGGATATATAATATTAATGCTAACTTAGCTTGCCAAACCCTGCTGTCATATTTAGGTTTTTCTTTGCTTTTCCAACAGCTCTTCCTGCTTTCCTTTCCAACAGCTCTGCTTCCCTGCCACCAGGGCCAGGTACCTGTTTGTCCTGTTGGAAGCACAACATTGCAAACAATTTACTTTGTTGTCTTACAAAGAACAGAGAATGTTTTATGAACTCATGACCTGCTCCCAATTTTCCATATCCTTCATTGGTGACACTGGAGTTCCAAATTTTCCTCCAAAATCAGGAGGTCTATATTTTTGTGCTTTTAATGAAAGCTTAGACTGATGCTATCACTCTGGCACTTTGCATGGAATCATACAAAGCTTTTGGGTAATCAATAATTAACTCAAATTTGGGATGATTAATTGGTTCTGTGACTTCTGCAGAAAAACAACTGGAAGGCCAGCAGAAAAGATGAGAAAGACTGAGCACAGGACTAATTAACATAAGAATCATCAACCAATAGAAGAATTAATACGAATAAGGGAACTATGTGACTTGTTCATTGAACATTAATGCCTTTGTTTGCTAAAATTTCATAAATAACGAAGAGTTTCGCGAGTCAATGTGCTGGCTTTGTGGAGGGGCCATCCAGCCTCCATTTCTGGGCAAAACTGAAAGTTTTGTCTTATAAGACAAAACTTTGTCTTTTGTCTTATTTGTCTTCTGTCAAATGAGTCGAATAGCTGAGCTCTGTGTGTGGATCTGCCTCTTGCACAGCCTGTTTTGGGACAACACCAAATGCTGATGGTTTTGGGGCTATGAAAAGGTCACCACTGGAAATGCAGCTGCTACTGAATCATTTATTCAGGGTGTGGGGAGCTCTGAAGAGTGCTGAAGAGGCTGGACACTTTAAAGGGTTTCTCCCCACCCTAAAGAGTGCACTAAATACTCTTGAGGTTCAGGGGTTTTGCCTCACGTGGTGTGAAATATCAGCCAGACACAGAGATGAGCAGAAAAGTTGGCTAGAACTTGCTGTACCACAAATCAGCTGAAAAATATCAATGTGAAAAAACCCCAGACCTATTTACGATGTAATTCTGGTACAACTGAACAACAAGGAGTGAAAAAAACAATGTAAAAATCATAGAGTATAAGGATTTAATCTAAAATACTGGAGATGTTTCCAAGCCTTAAATTTGCTCTATGACCTACTTTTCATGTTGGGTTATAAAATAACATTAAAAGGGCGAAAAACTCCATTCGCTTGTGTTTAAAATTTTAAAAGTTTAATAGTAAAATATTTAAGATAATATAAATTTGGATAATCGAGGTTAGGACAATAAAAGAGACAATAAAAAGCAAAGAATTACAGATATCCGGGTGCTTCTCCCTCAGGAAAAGCACAAAGCACTCACAAAGGACTGACCCTTAAAAATAATAGCTTGTTGCATATTCATATTTCTTCATACATGATTCAAACATTCCTCTCACAGGGAGAAATTCTGTTTAATTTCTGCTCTCTGTCTCATCACATAAATCAATTTCTTGGCTCCTAAGAGTCTATAATAATTATTATAGGAGGCATTAATTATTTTCTCAGGATTTTGGTGTCTTCTTGTTGTTATCTTTGTGCAAAGAATTTTTTGGTTATCTATCTGTTCCTTGAGCTAGTTACAAAAAGTATTTTACATCACATAGTTTCTATTATGCCTTAACAAACAGAAAAAAACTACCTTTAAAAGATTAATACAGCACTACAAAAATTAATATAACATAAATTTCCAACATAACACGTATAGTATTAATTACAATATTTGAGAAGAGCCAATCTCATAATACACATTTTTCACAAAAAGCTTGGCTGAAATTTCCAAAAATGTCCCTTAAATGTTGTTGAAGTGATGCTTACCTGACCCTGCAGCCTGCTCAGTGCTCCAGCAGAGTTTTGTGTTGGCCGTGCCGTCCCCAGCATCCTGCCTGCTGCACCATTGCTCAGAAGCACAGCACCTGCATCAGGAAACTACATTTTGGGACCCGTGGAGGAAAAAAAAAAAGTGAGTATAAAGCCACAGCAGATTTCTGAGTGGCTTTCAGCCTATTAAGATCATTCACAGCAGGAAGGCTCTGAAATTTTGTGAGTAACTTCTGCAAGTCTGCTGTTTGTATTCTAAAATAATGGAAAACACACAACAGACTTTTTGAAAAGGTTATTTTTGTTTAGATAATCCTATCTAAATAGGATTTAGATATATTTATATCTATATAAATATAGAAATATTTAGGTAATTTATTTAGAATCCCATCTTTGAATCCTGTAGGATAAAGGGGGTTCCCCTGGAAAATGTGTATTTTCAGCAATGGATCGTTTTTGTGATTTCTCATCACAGTCATGGTGATGCTCAGATGCTGGCTCAGGTTTCTCCAGGGTAGATGTTACAGCTTGAAGAAAAAAGTGTCCTTGCAGAGCTTAGTTCAAAAGGCTGCAATTCCTCACAGCTGCACCAGAACACATCGGGGGCTGAAGTGAACACAGACAATCCTAGAGTGTGCTAAACAATCACTTAAAACAAAAATAAAAAATTATCCCCAGGTATCACATACTTGGCCCAAAATATTTAGGTTCTTCCAATATTTTTGCATTTGCATTTTGCATTTGTAACCTCTTTTCTTATCTTTTCCTATCCTTTTGATAAAAATTAACGAATCCATTAGCAAGAAGAAAATGGATAATATACTGGTAAGTGGCATATAAATAGATGTATATATATTCTAACCAGTGTAAAATCACATTTCTTGTGCCCATGAAAGTAATTCCTATAAGATAGTGGAGCTAAGGCTGTAGACCATTTTTATTAATTAAAAATCATTGAGAATTAAATAAAATGAGTGCAAGAAGCTGTAAACAGCGAGGCAGTGTGTGTGAACCCCAGTCTGATGGCTTTGGCTCTCAGCAGCATCCAGTGCTGGTCACTGCAGGACAGATTTACCCTTGGAATGCCCTGAGAACAGGGATGAGAAGAGGCACCAGTGCAATCCAGGTGAGCTCCCAAAGCCGTGCTGCTCTCACCAGCCCTGCTGCTCGTGGCAGCCCTGAGTACAGCTGATCACAGCATCAGCATTGGTCAAACCTCAGGAATGTCATTGACCTATTTACCCCTCTGAGAAGCAGCATAAAGAAAAACTCCAGGAGCTGCACCACTGCCAAAGTTCACTGCCAGGGAAACAAGCTGTACTTTTGTTTTTCTGACAAAGGTTACAGCGCTTGAGCCTCTGAGAGCCACTCGCACTGCTGTGTTCTGACAAGCACACTACACACCCTTGCTTCTAACAGGTATGCCTCTTCTGTCTTTATTATTTTCATGGCATTCAGCCTGAGGTTAATTTGACTGTGTGGCTTATACTAACAGATATAATTTGTTATTTTTGAGCAAGCGTGCTCGTGTCAGCGGCTTTTCCTCTTACAAGTAGCAGCAACCAGCTGCAGCTTTCAGATGTCAGGCACATAAATTCCGAGGTTAAACACAATACTTAAACTGTCTTCCATAAGAAATCTTATTTTAGACAGTTTTTTAAAGCATTTAATAATTTGAAGCTAAGCTCTAAGTTCCCTCATGTTTCTGAAACAATGAAGAAAAAAGAAAAGAAGAGGATGTTAAAAGTTGTGAAATACTCACAAGTCTCCAAGTGCTGAGCAGCAAGTTGACACGACACAGGAGTTGGGGTAAGATCTGCACAAGTGACAGCAGCAAATGCTCCACCCCCTCCTCCATTCTGTTTTACTTTCAGTTTTATATAAATAAATTCGTAGCTAATAAGGTGGAAATCATTCTCATGACGAAGAGCGGGCCATAGGGATTTCCTGCTGCCATTTCCGAGCAACTTTCAAACTTGGGGGGGAAAACCTAAACAAAACAACACCCAAAAAAGGAATGAAATTCCCTGAAGGGAAGAAGGCTTGTGGTTTGTGCCAGGGCTTGGTAGAGTTGCATGCCTTGGAATCAGCCACTGTAGCTTTGTGCTGTGACTCCTCCTCTTTGCAACTCCAACAGTGGGTTTTTTTGGTTTTTTTTTGTTTGGTTTTTTCGTTTGTTTGGGTTTTTGGGGTTTTTTGTTTGTTTGTTTGTTTTTTACAAGAGCAGCTGCCCTATATAAAAATCTTTTTATAGATTACGTATAACAGCCAAGATAATTTGGATGACCACCAGGAGAAACTATTTTTGAGTATTGAGGCAACAGGGATAACTTGAAACTTTGTTACCTGTAAGTAAAACGGGATGGGTTGATAATGAGAAAACCACCTCGTAAGTTTAGTCCTAGCACAGAATTTTTATGCCTTCCTTTTTATCTGCCTGAAAATAGAAAATAGAGCTGAAAAGGGCTGAAAGAGGAGGGGTGTCCTGTGCAAAATATCCTTTCTGTGCTTGCCTGTGCAGCTGCAGCAGGAGAAAAGCATTAAAACCCAGGCACATTGTTCCCCTACAACCCTGTCCTTAAACAGGCTTAGCTCCTGCTTATTCTGTTTTCTCCTAGTTCTATAGCAATTTCCATTTCTTTTTTTTTTCCATTCCATTTTTCTTCACAGACTCTTGGGTCGCTAGTTTTTCGTACAATATTTATTTTAAATATTAATTGTAATTCTATGTTTTCTTCACAGAAAAATTTATCTTACTGCAGCGCCTCTTCCCAGTAGACCTTTGGTGTTGCAACACTGTTTTTTCTCAACTTACAGTAATTAACAAAATGTGTCTCTCCAGTAGACCCTGTCACCCTGTCTCCAGCTCATCTGGTTAAAAATTAAAAAAAAAAAAAAAGAAAGAAAGGCAAGAACTCTAACTGTAAGAAAGAAATGCAAAGGAATGTTATTTGGTGCAGTCTTTGAAGGAAATAGATAAATGTTTACAGGCATAAAGAGAAGACTCCATTTTCCCTAAGAAATGACATGAAATATCCTTTGACAAAGTCTTTTGAAGAATTGCATGCAGTATTTCCTTGGTCTTTTGACAGCAAGAGAAACAAGGGATCTTCAGGAGTTCTAACTAAACGTGAAAGGTAAAACTGATTGGGAAAAGGGGATGGAGGAAAGGAGATTTTCATAACAAAATCTTTTTCCAAATACTGTGTATTTATGGTATTTGGACCAATTCCAGGCAGTAACATAATATGGTTTTGATTAGTTTTTGGATGACTGAAAGCAACTGATTTGTGGGAAATGGCAGCTACTGGGAAGATGTTGGTGAAGAGGGAAATTCCATAGTGGTTTAATTTAGATGTTACCAAATTTATTGCTGTAGAGGTATGCTTGGAATCCATATTTTTTAAGCATGTCACTTTATAAGGTCCTTGTGCTTCCTCACTATCTACACACATAGCCTTGCAATTTTTTTCCTCATCAGCTTTCTTATAGTTACCTTCTCTGTGACTATTTTCCATTAAACTTTTACTTGTGTTATTTACAGTCACCTCTGTGTTATTCCCAAGGAGTTTTTCATGTTGACTTCTTTATTTGTAGTAGTTTATATTTTTCTTTCATGGCTGGTTATAGGTTGTCCTGAAATGACATTCCAATTTTAACATTGCCATATAATGTCAGTGTTAAAATGTTTCTGAGAGAGAAATACGCTTGGATAATTTAAACCTCAGAAAATTAAGGCTGTTACAAAGGAAGAGCCTCCTGTGAGGTCAGGCAGGACTCAGCATAGCAAGAGTTGCTTCTGCCACCTTCAGTCACCTTGAGTTTGTGATTTCTGAGGGGCCACACTCTTTCAGATCACCTGGGCTCCTTGCCCGTGGACAAGGGGAGGTGAATCTAAGAGTTCCTTGCCTAGGAGCTTTCTGAAAAGATTAATTACCCCATGAAAGAGTCTAGTAATGAGAAATGGCGTTGCTTTTGTTGTAGGCCATGGCGTCCCTGGGTGGTTGTTCCCATTTTCCAGGGCTAATCTCAATTTTTGTTGATTGTCCGTGGTGTGTCACTGTGACCTGCATGTGCCACTGCTCTGGACTAAGGTCTGGTGGCCTCTGTCACATCTGTGTAGGGTGTCTCCAGCTCCCTGCCATCAGCTCCTTTCAGTCTGAGAGGAAGGAGACTGAGCAATTTGTCACTGCTTGTTGAGAAGTGGCCTTTGCTGCTTGATGGCCAAGTCCTTTCTTGCTGGCCTTTCTTCTCTTGCTTTTGAACCTCTTCGCTTTGAAAAGCAAACATGTGTACAAAGCCTGCTCTTTCCTAAGTGTGAATTCAAGACATTTTTACTTTGCTTCTTCATGTTAATTCAGATCCGTGTTTCTGGAATTACAGTGCTTCATTCAAAAGTGAAAAAGTTTCAGAATTACAAAATTATTACAAAATTATTATTATTACAAANAAAATAATTACAAAATCTATTACAACAGAATTAAAAAAGCTTCATACAAGTGCTTCATACAAAATCTGAATGTATCAATAGCCAAGACTGTGATGAGGATACCCCAAATAACCATCCTCATAAAAAACCTACTTCAGTCTATAATAAGTCACTCTCCTCCCCCTGAGCTTTCTTGGAAGAAAAATCTAGGGGAAGTAAAATGAGATCTTGCTGACTGCCCAGCTTCTCAGAAATAGTTCCATTAGAAGGCAATCATTGCATCAATTTAAAGCCTGCATTTAGAGGATGCTGAAGGGTTGTTTTTTTCTCCATGAGAAAGTTTCAGGTTTCACGTGCAGAAATGGAAGAAAAAGGTGACTCTGGCTCATAGTCTGCAGTGCTAATGGAGCAAATGCTGGGGAGATAGGCCAGTGCTTTGTGGTTTCTGGCTGTTTAACTGGGAATAATTTAACTGTTAACAAGGGAATAATCAATCAAGTCAATAATAATAGAATATTTTTATCTTTCTTAGACAGATTTGGGTTTGGTAGAGACTACTCAGGAAACACCTGAGCAGAACCTTTCCTTGAGTGTGTGACAGCCACTGATGAACATGTTCTGTCCTGGGGGTGGGAGAAAATTCCCAGTTTGTCATCACCACTGCAGCACTTCCATGGACACAGCAGCTGCATCTCTTGCCCCTCTACAGCACTTGCACTTTGTGCCACAACAGCAGCCAGCAGCACTGTAACATAAACGTGTCCAAAATCATACTTCAATTTAATCACCTATAAAACTGTATTCTATAAAAGAGGAGGAAGAAAATGCCATTACTTTCCTTAAATAGATTGAATTTCAGTAATAATCCTGAAAATTCCTTTACCTTTGATTTAAGGGATGCAGGAAGGGCCTGGGTAGTCACTAAATCAGCTGGGCACTGATAGAAGGAGCTTGGTACAGCAGCAGAGATTCAGTGCTCTAATGAAAAACTCTCAGGCTGTTGGAATTTTCCATTATGAGAACAGAATGTTTGTCTGCCTCACAATTATGATGCTGTCTTGACTTGTGTCATGTATCACAGACATGTAGAAATTAATTTTGGGGTAACTTAGTGTTCTTTACAGCACTCTCTTTTAGGAAGGTTGGAAAAAATGTTCTTCCTTCCTCTTGCTTGTGGGGACCCAGCCCCACTCCATCTGCTGCTGAAGGCAGAGCCAATCCCTCAATTTTCCCTAAAAGTCATTCCCTCAGGTCCTGACCCACTGTTTTATCTGAGAACTCCTAGTTGAAGGTGTGGTCTGTGAAAAAAGAGCATTCCTGTCCTTAGGGGTATGTATTTCCCCCTGCACATCTCATTGCAGCCTGATGCTTAAAACTTTAAAAGAACTTGTGTAAATATATACAACGAGGCTAAGTGATTAGAATAATCTAATGCAAATTTCAAAGACTCTGAGGAGATCTGAGAAATCAACACTGTCATGAGTTTCATTTCCACAGCATGAATGGAAATAATATTAGTAAAATACAGTTTGTACTTCAAAGAAAAGCGGTGTTGAAATGCTAATAAAGGAGAGGATTGCTGGAAGGTGGGGAGGGGAGCATGACAGGTGCAGGGTAAGCTCTTTCTCCAGTTGTAGATGCATTTTATTTGTTCATAAATGCCTTAGAAATGTAATAACCTCTCTGTGAGCAATGAGGCATTCTTTTCCATTAACTTTTGCCACACACTTTTTTCATGCATCCTCATTCATCTCCTGAGCCTGACTTGAGCTCCAGAGGCTGGCACTGCCCAGGGCATGGCTCTGGCCTCTCTTGGCAGCACCAGTGACCACAAGGACTGAAAATTAAGAGCCATATAAAGACACCCCAGGGAAGGGATGGAGAGGTGGCACATCAAGGCTAGGAATATGTTTTATTTTTTCAATTTTTAGGACAGGCGTTTTCATGAGGGGAAAAAAAAAAAGGTACCTTTTTAGATCAATAAGAGGTGAAGAGTTCAGAAATAAAAGCCTTTCCTTCAGAAATGCAAATCATTTGGATTGCTATAACATCTCCAGGGCTCTAATGATCTAAAGCACTGTCTTTTTTCCTGTCTGCAAAGCAGCCATTGCTTTGACCTGTGAAGGACTATTTCATTTCAAGTGACCTAGAGAAGCAATAAAAATGAAAAGACAAAATGGAAAGAAACATTTATTTGAACACTCATGGCACTATTTTTGTTTGCATCACAGAAATCATAGACCAGTTGTGTGTGATGTTTCCATTCCAAATTGCACTGGTCCACTACAGCAAATGTGCTGTTTAAGGTCAATCATAAAACAGCTACAAGTACAATTTAAGCTTTTGCAATTTCAGGCAAAACAAGAGAAAATGTACTTTGTACTCTGTCTGGAATTCTACACACTCTGTACACAGTGTTAATAAAACTCAGCTGCAGCTTGAGCCAGTGGCAATCAAACCATTAACATCAGGAGCTGCTCAATGGCCTGCATGGCTTGGATTTTGTTGGTCTTAGCTCAGTGCCCATCAGACAGACACCTACAGGCAGAGCCCTTGTGCCACTGGCAAGGGCCACTGTGCCACATTCTGTCACTGGAGTCCCCTTTTGGTCACTGTGGGGTCCCTTCTCCCCAGCACCACTCGTGTTTGTGACCTCCGTGGTCCCGAGGGCAGAATGTGCATGTGCAGGGCTTTGGGGTAAAATGCAAAAAGAGAAAGCCACGACTGATGTAAGAGCAGCAAAAAAACCTATCAAGCTGTCTGTCTTGTGTGGAGGGAGGTTCTTTCCCTTGTGAACATCCAGAACCAGTCCCACGTGTGACTACAGCCATTGCTGCAACAGGAGATGCTGTGCCTGATCAATGTGTGACAGATCCCTGATCAGTGTGTGACAGATCCCTGATCAAAGTGTGACAGATCCCTGATCAGTATGTGACACATCCCTGATCAGTGTGTGACAGATCCCTGATCAATGTGTGACACATCCCTGATCAATGTGTGACACATCCCTGATCAATGTGTGACAGATCCCTGATCAAAGTGTGACAGATCCCTGATCAATGTGTGACACATCCCTGATCAGTGTGTGACAGATCCCTGATCAGTGTGTGACAGATCCCTGATCAGTGTGTGACACATCCCTGATCAATGTGTGACACATCCCTGATCAATTAGAAGAAAAAAAACTGGTAAGCACATGACTCTTCTCTGCCCTGCAGCATTTCCCTGACCTGCCTGTGCTTTTTCTCCTGTGATGTTGCTACATTCAGAGCAAACCCTGTCTGGTTTGTCCTGCTCTCTCTAAAGCAGCATAAAACTGCATTTGGCACGGGAGAGACATCCTTTTCCATCCCTGTGTTGCAAAGAAAATATTCCAATCTTCAAGAAGCTGTGTCCATCATTATCCCAGCTGCCACCACAACAGGACAGGGCTGGAGAGTTTCCAGTTCTCCTGTTAAAACTCTCCACTCTTCTGTGACATGACATTTCCACTCAGATTTGTAACACACCTCTCAGGTTGGAAATAATATTTTGAGCCATTAAATCCCCCAGTCCTTTCCCCAGTAATATGTTTCATAGAAAAATGTCTGGAAGGCCTTTTTTGCTGTGGAAATACAGTAATAAATTTGGGGTTTAAGGCTGTAAGGATCTAGAAATATGTATTCATTCATTGAGATGCTTTAAAAAGAGTACAAAGCTAAGCAAGTGAAAATAAAGTAGGTCTGATTTATACAGTAATACATAAAAGGGCTGTGCAGGAAAAAAAGCAAACAATCATTTTATGTATGTTTATGCACATTAACTTTCTAAGTGATTATACAGTCTCTAACATCTAGATTTTCATGGAGGTTTGTAGTGCTTCAAAGGAATATAGCTGCAAACAGACAAATATAAGTTTAATTTCCTTCATGTCAGTAACAGCAAATGCATTTTTTTTTCTTTCAGACACTGCCTCTTCTGTCAGTGGTACTTATATTTTTGTCTGCTTTTCTGCTGATAAAATTCCACTGATGTCAGCTATAGCAAACCTTCATGCTTGCTAAATTTGTGAACAAGAAGGGAATGAGGGCCACACTAAACAAACAAAAGTCAATCATCAAGGAACAAGTGGGGGCTTTAGCCTGCTCAAAGAAAAGGTAAGAGGAAGGGCCTTTATATAATTCTTCCTCCATGCTCAAAGGCACTACGTGAATGGTGTTATTTAAATAAAAGCTTATTTTTTGCCTTCTTTTTTCCTTGTGTGCTCTCAGAAGAAATTATATTGAAAAGGCTAAAGGCAGTGACATTTTGGTGTTGTGAAAGAGGGAGAATGAGAGCTAGAAATTAATGGGAGTGGATCCCTACGTGTATGATCTATTAAGTTGCTGAGAAATGAATGCTGAGAAATGAAGCATAGAGTATTTTCTTAAAATCATCATTCCCACAGGGGTGAAAGCAAGATTAGGATCTTTCAATGCAACAGCCCATTGAGTACCTGGGTATAAATACAAAATACCTCTGACTTAAACTAACTCTGTCTTTCCAGCTCTGTCACACTCTTTTTGAAGCAATGATTTTTAATTTTTCTTCTGGAAATAAAATAGATATTTTTAATAAACAAGCAGAGGCCTTGTGTGCTGCATCTTTTTAACCAGATGACAGTGTGACCAGAAACCATCCCTCAGTGTGGTAACTTTTGCCTTATCTCTAAAGTAACACATTTGCCTGATCAATCAAATATAAAAAATACAATTTAAAACAGCTGCATTTGGGTTTCTGAAATTCATTACATCTTTAGACTGTTACTCTTATACCCCAAGCTGCAATATAATTTCAGTTAATAACTCCTCCTTCACCTTACCTTCTCCTTCACTTTACAGTGCAGTCCCATTTCATCCCTCGCCTTTAAAAGCAGTTTATTTGATTTTTTGGCTGCTGGGGAGGTGGAGGATGGGGGACAGGACAGCAGGGAGGAGAAGGAAAAGCTGAGTTTGTAGTGGAAACAGGATTGCTTTCATGTCTTGCTTTTCTTTCTGTGCTTATAAATTTTAGGCAGCAAGTAAACCTTCCCCATCTGTGACTATGCAGAAGTGGGTTACACTGCCTAAAGCAATTGCAATAACTCACTTTCCACTTTCACAGAACTCTCTGCTTTATTATTTTTATGCTGATAACTTTGCTTTTCAGGCACATAAATGGTAGGTAATTGAAATCACAAAGGCAGTTTAATACCTGAGCTATCATATCATCAGCTGGATGGGTCTGAAACCAGATAAAAACTGTGTTAGTTCTTTCAGCTGGGCAGTGATACAGTCTGTGTATCACATAACTGAGTGTTCTCTGTGTAAAAAGGACAAGTGACAGAAGGACCTTTTCTCCTGACAGTGCAAGTCCTGTAATATTTAGAAGCAGAAATTTAGGACCATCTGGTCAGAAGCTACTCTTCTACTGATAAAGGCACAATGGGATAAACCTGGAATCCAAATGTTTGGAGAAGTGGCATTCGTAAAAGCAGAGAACTTTACAAACTTTCTGGATCTTCAAAGTGTTATAGAACTCAGGTTTATTCATATGAAAATCTAGTGCTTTTGTGGCTTACAGGCACAGATGGAGAAACAGCTTTCACCATTTCAGCATGAGGAAATATTTCATGGTGGCTATCAAAATGCAAAAGTGAACTTAAAGACTTCTCCTTCCATGGCAGAAATAAGAATGATGACCACAGATGTCTGATGCAGCCAGATCTCAGGATCAATCTGAACTGACTGATAGCATGCAGTTCCAACACCTCAGAATATACTGCAGTGTACAGTAGACCTGGGAATTCCACCTCCTGCAATTCTACTCCATCTTCCACACCTTTAAAAGGTATTCCTTCAGTCAGTCAAGCATGATATTGGTTTCCTCTTCCCTGCAGAGCGTGGCTGTAGCAGTGAACAGTTGATCCAGTGTGCCATAAATTTCCAATTAGGATGGCAAGAGAGGTCTCAGTGCATGTGAAAGCTGAGTCTGGAAAAACTGGTTTCAGTTTGGGCTCTTAGAGGCAAGGTAAAGTGTTTGATTGTTCATATAGCAACAACTGGGCTACAGTTGGCTAAACATGAGCCAGCTGTGCCCAGGTGGCCAAGAAGTCCAGTGGCAACACAATGGTACAGACCCTGCCACAGTTACAAGTCTGTCTGAAAGGACCCCCTTAGGTCCTGCAGGCTCAAACAAGTGGGAGTTATCCAAGGACAGTCCACAGGCTGCATTTCACTGGCACCCAGCCCATCCTGGCACAGTCATGGCTTACTGGCCTCAACATCAACTCCTGCAGTGCAGTTGAACCTAAAGGTGAGTGAGCAACAGTGGGGCTTTGGCAGGAGGGAAAAGGGCTGAAATTATTCTGAGCAAAGGAGCACAGCCCACAGAGCACTGTTCAGCACCTGGGGAGATGAAGGACTACAAGCCACAAGTACAGGAAAAACAATCCTCAGGTATATTAGTAAGGTAGTTTGGCAATATTCCATGTATCAGAACAAAATGCAGATGCTAGACTTAGTCCAGTAAAGAATATGACAGATCATTTGGCTTTTGTTCTCACCTTAGGGTATTTCACCAAAGGACCTGAGCTTATCTGGAAACAAAACACCGTGTCCTGACAATTCTGTCAGCTGCAGCAAAGCCTGTCACCCAGGGCACACTCTCCTGCTGGGCTGCAGCTTATGAGAGCAGCCATGGAGCAAGAGGGAAGAGCTCTTAACTTCCTCCATAAACCTGGAAGCTTGTTATTATCTGAGAACCAAACATCTCCAAAAGGACAAAGACTTTCAGATATTTTTAAATGGTACTTTAGGGACTCTGGCTCATTTTCAATGTTAATAATCTGATATAGCTGTAGTATTTTTTTTAATACCCAAGAAAAAATTACAGCGCATAAAAGAACATGAGGTTATATTTTAGTTTTCTAGAAGCTGAGATAGTTATATTAACATATTATGAAGATATTGTAGCTAGAGTGCTAGGATTTTAATGATAAAACCTTCAGGGTCAGCAGAAAATATATATCATCATCTGCAAATTCATTTTAGATATAATAAAATAGCATAGCATAGGAGATCTGTCACATCTTAAATAGGATAAATGTTATTTATACTTTATGCTGCACCATTTTATCTTCTGAAGAAAAAGGAAGGTACAGCAGGATTCAGTATTTGATCATGTATCATCTGCAAATGTGCAGAGCAGCACAGCAGCTCATCCAACAGAAACATCCCAGGAATTCCATGTGTGGGGAGTGCTGGGGCCAGCTGAGGAGAGAAGCTGTGCACACCTGAGGGTCAGGTGGGCTCTGCAGAGGGATGCAGCTGGGAGGGAGGTGAGAACAAGGGGAGCAGGCAGTGGGTGAGCTGGGAGGTGCCAGGGAGCTTTGCCCCGTGGGTGAGTGACAGCTGGGGGTTCTCTGCAAGGGAAATGGGGAAAACTTGTGGCAGGGAGTGGTTTCCCTTGGGAGAGAGCTCTGGTGCCTGCAGGGGTGGCTGCACAGCCTGCAGTGGCTCTGACAGAGCCCAGGGAATGGCAGGAATCCATGCTCCAGCACCAGCAGGATGCTGGGCACAGGTCTGCCCCTGCTTGACTAAACCCTGACTTAAACCGAGGTCAGAAATGGTGCTTGCAGAAAAGGCTTCTCAAGGTGTTAATTTGCTGATGACTTTGCGAACTGTTGAACAAAAGAGCAGTGTTTTTCTGAAGGTGTGATACGTTTATGTTGGCCCTGTCTGCTCAGAAATGCTTTTGACAGTAGATCACAGCAGTGTTCCTGTGCAGTACTAGCAGGTGAATGTCAGGAGGGGATCTTTGAAATGTAACATCAGGAAAGTGCGGAGAATGTGGAAGGAATGCAATTTGTTATCTAACTTGTGTATTATTCTTAATGTTCCAAATCTGGCAGCAGTGGTTGTATGTGCTAAATGCATGGTAAGGAATTGCACAGTGCTCCACAGGAACTGTGAATGCTTTGGCAAACAAAAGCCCCAAGGTTAAGCTCTACATAATGCTTTTCTGGTCTGCAGTGCCAGACTTAAGAGGAGGGTGCTGAAAAAGCCAACTGTGAGCATATGGTGTTGTCCTCTGCATACCCTTCCTTCAAAGTGCCCAGTGCAGCTTTGTTGTTCAGCTCTAGACAGGGAAACATCTTTATTGAACTTTCTACATAATTTTCTTGCTTCAATCTGTGCTCAATCATTTTTTTAGTAAGGTGAAAAGGGTAATAATGAATTCTGTACTTGTGGACTGAATTCTGAAGCTTGTGGACATGTTCTGTTATTCCTGAGGAAGAAAGTAGAGTGCAAACACCTTCTCATGGGATGCAGCTTTGCAGTGGTTGTTTTTCCAGGCAGGATGCATTTGGGTTTCTGCAGGCTTCCAAAGTAGGCTCATGGAAGGTCCTGTGGCAGTTGTTGCCACCTTGAGCGGTGAACTGGTGTTGACATCAGGGTGAAGTCTTTGCACACCTCTCCTGATGGTGGGAAAATCTCAGAGGGGCTCATCCTTGTCTCTGCCATCAAAATAAGGTGCTGAATTTAAATCAGACTGGAGGCACCCCAAGGCTTGATG
Organism: Dicaeum eximium; assembly: GCA_013396995.1. Lineage (NCBI taxonomy): Eukaryota > Metazoa > Chordata > Aves > Passeriformes > Dicaeidae > Dicaeum > Dicaeum eximium. The sequence goes on from VWZP01001899.1 coordinate 397,227, forward strand.
TGCCTGACTAGCAGGGATTCACTTTCAAAACAATCAACCTCTTTCTCTATGCCAAAAATAAAACAGTAGGAACAGCAACAGGCAACTGTAGCAGTAAAATATTTGTATTACCTGTTAAAGAAATGGTGGGAGGTTGGCATTTTTACACTCTAATGATTTTTTTTAATTAGTGTTTTTGTAATGTGAAAATCTACAATAGATGTGACGTAACATCAAGAGGAAATGAGAACATTACTTGGGCCCTGAGGCACTCAGTATCTCTCATTTCAGAAGGAAACTAAAGTGAATTTCAAATTACAGTTAAGTTTGAGAAACACTTTGGGAGAATCACAGGCTGCAGAAGTGAAGTTTAAAAGAATGCAGCAAACACTTTTGCATACTTTAGTGCTAGAAAACAGCAGGAGTTGGGATAGCTACACTAGGCTTTCTCATGGAAATAAATGTCCTTGCTAAATTCCAGCAGGTACCTTGAGCATCTGCTGCAGGCACTGCTGTGACCCTCACTTCCCACGTGCCATGGAAACACACATTAGCTCTGGAGTACTGATCTAACAAGGATCAGTGCAAGGGCACTTCAATGAGAAAATGAGTAATTCTTTACCCTGATTATGATGATTAATTCTGTTATGTCAGCAGCCTTTGGCACAGCCAGTGACAGCAGCAGATTTCAGAGGGGAAAAACCTAATTCAAGAGCCAAGAACCTTAAAGAGGGGTTTTGTGTGGTCAAGTAGTATTAATAAATTACACACAAGCAGTTATAATTTTACATATATGGAGAAACACATGTATTTTCCTCAGTTCTGTATAGGACATGGGACTGACATATAAGTGTTTTGTGTTTGAAACATCAGCCAAGATTTAAAAACTGGCCAAAAATTGTTGCTGGAATTGACCAGTCACAGATGGATTCAATGTAGAAGTTTTTGGACCACCTGAAGCTGAGCAGAAATTCTGTCACACGTGCCAATTTCACAAATAAATAATCAGTGCTGAACTGGCAGGTGTCCCACTTCCATCACTTCAAGTTTGGTTATGCAAAAGACTAATCAAGACATCTCCAGGTACATCATTTAAGACAGGCCTTTGCACATGATACTGGATGTTGCAATGTTTGAAGGGGATCTGGCTTTCAGTATTTATGACAGTTCATTAGAGAATGCAGTTGACTTTTATTGTGCAGACCAAAAAAAAAAAAAATGCAGTCACCAACCCACCACTGCATTAATGTATGAAATCAGTTAACAAAATTATTGTAAAAAATAACTTAGTTTCTGATGGGCAAATGGAAGCAACAGCTACAGCTTTCCCACATTTCTGTGTTGATAGGAGAAAATGGCATGGGACCATTATGCTCAGTAACTCAAGGACAAAACCATTCTGTTGCTCAGGGGAATAAAAATATCCCGATTTTCTCCCCCATTCCCAAACCCAACATCAGCTCATCTACAGGAAAAATGTCCCTTGGAGTTACTGCAGAAGTCCCACACTCTTTGCTCTCTAACTCTGATATGTAAGTACCTGACAGAGCTATCCTACTGCCATGTGCACAACTCAGTGAAGCATTGCCTGGCTCCTTCCAAATGTTTTTAGCTTGCCAGCATACTAAGCTTAATCTTCTGATTCCTCATAATGTGCATACCCACTAGCATAGGTCCTTCCTAAATTCAAATTGCTGAATACATCCATGGCCTCAGAATCTGAATCCTTCCCTCGCTCATCATTGTCATCTTCATCATCATCTTCTGCTTCATACTCATCATATTCATCCTCACGGTCACCTGCATCCCCAGTCTTGCTGGAGGAAAGGTTTTTCCAGTAGGCATCATAACCAGAAGCTCCATCTGCATCTTCTCCCCCAGTCTGTCGGCCAAACTTCAAAGAGCGTGCTGCAGGCAAAGGAAAATCATCATGTTCCCACCAATCCAACATCTCATTTCTATCTTTTTTTTTTTCTTCACTACTTGAGTAGTTTAAAAAGCAATTATTTTTCATTTTTCCACAACTAAAATCTGCAACTAAACAAAAGCTTTCACTTTCTTGGAATCAATCAATTGTTAAGAATGAGACTGTTCAATTCCAGAACGAGGAACACTTAAGTTTTTCTCAAAACAAATGAAGAAAAACTGTGCAAAACAATTGACCAAACTTTACTCAGTGCTCCTAGGCAGAAATTAGTCACTAATGGCACTTGTATGGCTTGGTAGCTAGAGAAAGTGGCTTACTTGACATGCTCAGATCCTTTGTCTGCTGAGTTTCATGGCCACATTTAGGGCAAGGAGGCTTTTTCCCTTTTTCCTGCTTGAAAACCTTACTTCGCACGTGATCGTCACAAAAACAAGCCTGTGTGTTGAAGGGAGAATACAAAGGCCAAATATTTTAATCACAGAAGCACATTTTTCAGCAAGAAGCAAGCAAAAATGTATCTAACAGCAGCAGGGCTTTCCAACTGGGATTAAAATTTAATGAGGTCTCTCTTGCAGTGGACATGGGGTCTGTGCACAGGGGAACCACTCTGTGTTCAATTGGTTCCAGGGCTTCTGGGGAAGAGGCTGAGTAAAAGTGCCAATAAACAAGCAGAGGAAGTAACATAATCCAGGGCTGGATTGCAGTGCTGCCCACAAGGAGCCTGGCAAGCTTGGGTTTGTGTTAACAAACTTAAATAAACATAATGAGATGTATGGCAGCACAAAACTGTGCAGGAGCCTGAAGGAAAGAATCAGAGGTGGGAAGTTCACACGCCGAGCACCAGGGTGCAGTGAAAATACCTGGAAAATAACTGTTTGGAATAGGCCATTGATGCCATGGGAGAGTGCAGGGAAAACATATGGAGGGTAAGAAGAGTCAGAGCAGGCAATGAACCAGCACCTGGAGAAATCTGGGCAATGCTGATGATGAAGCAGGTGGAACTTTTTATACAAAATTACTTCTGAGTGTGTAAAACCATGAGCCCAGTGTCAACAAATCAGCCTGTTCATATGGAAAACTGGACTGGCTGTAGAGATTATTCCTTTGGATGCAGTGATTTCTGGTGAGATAATCACCTGGCTGTTTAAAAGAACAACTTCTCTAATTGTTGTAGTTCCACACTGGATCAAAGCATATTCCAAAGCCTTGGATTATGTTCCCAACCAAGGATTTATTTTGTTCTCTTGGTTGTTTTTTAAAGCCCCAACATGTTGCAGGCCCAACTTAGTTACTAAGAGGGCTGGGCAAAGATCACCTCACACTATCTTGCGGTTAACAGGCAAGCACAGATAAAAGACCTTTTGTCCCCCACAGGTCTGACCCCAGGCTACAGGAACTAATTAAAAAACATGAATTTCCTTTTAATCGTGGACAGGAAGACATGGCAAGGCCCGCTCCCAGCCCTGGGGGCCAAGGAGAAGGAGCCCACAAGGGGCTCCTGGCAGCTGTGTTTGCTCTGTACCTTGCAGCGCAGGCAGGAGTGCTGCCCCAGCCGGTTACAGGAGACACCTGTTGGAGAAAAGCAGGAGGACAAACTCAGTGCTTGGAACTGCACACCTCTCATGTTTTTAACAGCTTGTAAAAGTATGCCATACCATAACTGAGGCATTTATTTTTAATTCCCTGACACTCTGGTGATTGAATCAGTCATTTTACCCCACAGTATCATTGCACCAGATTTTTTTAACTCTAAATCTCATTTTGACACAAAAAAATTAAATTTCAAGAGGGGAAAAATTTAACTATTTCTTGAGCTTCTAAACTTTTAAAACGTGAAGTTTCAGAAAGAATTTGGTGTTAAGGTTTCATCTTGCTTTTTCTTTTCTCACAACATTCAAATGAAGGAGTGCTAGAGATGTAACAGCACATTTTTCACAGCTAAAATGGATTTATACTACAATTGTATGACCACATTTGAAGTTCATGTATTCAGTAAAAGTACAGGTTTATAATCTTGTTATCTCACTGACAAAAATCTTGTCTCTACCAAGTCTGCTCTGTGCCACAAAACACCAAGCACAGTGAAAACCCTAAAAAAAAACCTCTCTATTTAGGGTGTGATACCACATCCATGAATTGAGAGCTTCCAACAATCACTGAAAAAACATTCTTGTGGAACAGCTGTTGCTGCCTCAATATTGCTGTGCAAGAAGAAGTTCTGGCAGAATACATCAAGGGAAGCTAAGCAAGCCTTAAAAAATAGCTGGCTAGGAACAAAAGTATGGAAGATGAAAAGGAGATGTCTAAAGACACCGATTAAAACATTGAGATCACAAATATCCTGGACCAGCAGAAATCAGTTAGGACAAGAGATGAGTCAGTTCAAAGGAAAACAGCCTTACAATAAAGAGCACCTTGAATTTCTACAATAAGGATTGAAAATGTTGTAATAGTCAAGAATCATGCATACAAGTTTTGGGAAGGACAAACAAATACTTGTCTTGTGATAAACCAAATTGCATTTAGGGTGGGTAGGCAAGAAAATGAAAAATTTAGTTATTTCAAATATGCATAGTCTTGGCTTCTTTTGTTTTATAGGGATTTTTTTTAACTTCCCTTGAAGATACTCTGGCTCCTGCAAGGGCAGCTTCCCATGGCAGGCCTGTAAGACCCTGGCAGGAAAACAACTGCCATGTATGCTCTGGCATGGAGGAAGATCTATGAAAGAGAAAAAAGTTCTAGTCTGGATAACTGGATAGCAAAAGCCAGTATTGGAAACAGGCCCTTCCCTCCAGCAGTGGCAAAATCTCCTTGGGAAAGGTGATGGGAGAATATTCTGGAGCACAGAGGAAGCCAGCAGAGTCTGCCTGGCTGTGGTGAAAGCAATTATGAATAACTAACTTACATTTAAATGTCTCTGCTTCCAGAACTTGGCAGCTGGCTTGATGTTCAAACTGATCATCTTCACAGAGGAAATCATGGCAAAAAGAGCAGGCAAATATTCTGCCTCCTGAAAGATTTATCAAGGCAAAGTAATCAACAATGGGCACAGGCATCCCCTGCATGCAATTTAGGCAGTAGTTCTGACTGAAGACCAGTTCTCCTCTCTGTCACAAATACTTCAAGGTCATAAATTAGACACTGCCATCCATTTTTACACTGAAAAATACCTACTATCATAAAATAAAGGACAGCATAACTATAAAGTAAGTATTACTTCTAGTACTTTTCTTCATTTTAATTTGACTGTAGCATTAACTATTTTTCTTAAATTAGATCACTCTCTCATCCAGTCTTCTCTGGTCAGCTCTGATACACACTTGAAATAAACACTTTAAAAGATTCCACTAAGGAAGATCAGTATGGTTTCCTAAGCAACTGGGAATCCAAATACCTGTGCTAGTGCAGAAGAATGGAGTAAGAATGGCAGAAAACTGTGTTGGCAATTTGATGCAATGCTTAATTATGTGAATAATTAAGCTGATAGAACCATTATAATTTAGATGACATAACCATCCCTGCATTGAGCATGGTATGTTCTTGAGCAGGTCATTTACTTCCCCCACTGTACAATGACAATTTTTTAAATGGGGAGAATCCTTGCTTTGAACAAACATACTGCAAGGACTAATTTAGTGAAGACTAAAAAGGCCATGTTAAGAATATAGGTGAACTAACTTAAGCAATGAAAGGAAAGAAGTGCAATTTATATTTTCTTATTTCTAAAAGTGAGCAACCTACCATGGTCCCAGACACTTCTTTCACACTCGATGCACTCTGCATCTGCCAGAGGGCACGTGCACGCGTGGGTGCTGAGACACTTCCTCCCGTGGCACACCCAGGCCTCACAGAAATCACAGATTGCACCCTGCAATCACAGCAAGGCATCATCTCAGCACTTCTGCAACACCAACAGAGAGCCTTATCCCATAATCCTCACTGAATCCTAGTGTCCATTCCCTCGATGGGCTCGCTCTGGCTGAGTGAGAGGATTGAATCAAGCCTGTGTTCTGACCAAGCTGCTCCACAGTTCCTGTTTGTTTGTCAACCAAACTTGGCAAGGTACATGCTCTCATTCCATAAATCTGTTTTATCATTTTTCCAGGAAGACTTGCACAGAATATCCTCATAGTGCAAAAAAGGCTGTAATTTTGTATACATACCACCATAGCTAGTCCAGTACTGTACACACCAGCATGTTTTATAACACAGTCTGAAGACTTCATCATGCATTTGGTTTTTCCTGTTTAAAATAAAAAGGCAAGCAACCATAAGAAAACTATGTAAAAATAAAATTAAAAAAAATAGAATCCATGTTTATGTAAGAGCAGAACTTCAACTAAAATGCCTGTGCTTAACCTTAAATCTAGGTAAAAATGATGCAAACAAAGATGTTTGCATTATTGCGGCATTCTGCAACCCACCTTCACACCTCCCTTAGGCTAAATTAATTATTGTCTGTTTTCAGTCAAATCTCTTGCCCCTATACTGAGATAGTAAGACAATGTGTTAGTCTTGCTCTGTGCTTTGAGGCACTGGCAAAAATTCTAAATGCCAAAACAAAGAACAAAACTAAAGTCAAAGTCCAGCAACGAAACCTTAAAAAGTGATGTTTAAAAGCACTGCTGGTTCTGTCCCACCAAAAAAGCAGCTGAGTGGGCAGTGAGAGGTGGTGGGGGCATTAGTGGGTGTGGAGCACTGGAACAGAGCTTGCTCCCATCCCTCAGGGGCTCCTCTAAGAAACATGCTGTGGGTTTATAGTCCCCAATGCTTGATTAAGCATCCAACAGCTCTAATGGTCTTTGTTTGGAAAACTCTGGCTCTCACTATTGTATTATGGCTGTTATAGAAATGTTTTTCCTCTAGAAACGTACTCCAGGTTAAGATAAATGCAACACACAGGTATGAACCATGAGACAGAGAGCATGTTTTTAGTACTTCACTGCATGGTGACAGAAAGGAGACTCATGCAGGGTGGCATATATAAAAATAACAAGAGTTGCATATTATATTACAGCCCCATGCAAGGTGAATAATATATTGTTGCTTTAATTGATATTGAAGTGATCAGAAATTATGTAATCCCTACAAAAGCAGTATTTATTGGTGCCTTGCCAGCAGTCAGAGCATTTTTAGTTTTGCTGCTGTTATGAAACAATGCTCCACATGGTCAATCTACAGAAACAGTCAGATTTCTCCATCCTAAAAGGAAGTGAGACAAATTTCTCCAAAGAAGACGGTCCATGATCCAGGCTTGCAAACCTCTGGGGGTTAGAGGCAAATACACTGATCAAAGAAGATCACTTCCCAAGGAGGATATTCACAGCAGATTCAAAAGAACCTGCTCCACATCACAGAGGTACGTTTAAGATAAAGCTACTGTAACACAGCTACTGAGGGTTTAACACCACGAACAGGACTGAGGACAGCTTGTTTTCATTCATTATTTCTACTCACCACATTGTGCACAAATGGGCAACTTCTGAACAGAATTACAGAAGTAACAAAAAGCTCTGTTCTTCTGTCGTCTAGGCACATGGAGGTGAAAAACAAAAAGAAATATTAAGCTTTAAAAGAAAGCATTAAAAAATACCTATAAAATGTCTGAAACAAATACTAAACCATTGGTTTTAGAAGGGTAAAAATTCTTACCTTTGGCATTTATCACATTCCTAAAGAGAAGGAATAAAACACTGGTAATTATTTTCATTCTAGGTAAAATATATAAAATTAACAGACCTCCAAAGGGAGTTACAATTAGGATCCAAACCTTTTAATCAATATTCTGTCTGGTGCAAACATAACCTTAAACATAAAGGAAGGACAGTAGGAAGAATGACATTTTAGTGTCATTAAATCCAGTCAAGGTATTATCACTGGGTTTATGTAATTAAAACTGAGGTATTTTAACACAGAATACTTTAGGTAAATTTACCATTGAAGCATTACAAGGATGTTTGGCCAGGTCTATGTTGGCTCGTGAAGCCCTGATCTGCTTCTCACGCTCCCGGCGGTTCTCAGCTTTTTTCCGAGCTCCAGTCTTTTTTTTAGGCATGGTTCACTGTCTGTGGGGGGAAAACAAGGATGGAATGAATGCACACGAAACTCTGTGTGTAAACACACGGATACACACGACACATCCAGCACTAAACCTGGATCTTCCAGCTCCTGCATTAACTGTGCTTCATCTCCATTCATTTCCTTGTCTGAAAGTTTCTTTTGAAATGCAGGATAAGGGGACAATCCATGAGGAAGAGCCATGTGATGAACCATAAAGAATTCTGTGATCTGAAAAACTTTGCTGTCCTGAACTTTGTGTTTAACTACCTTTGAAGTGTTTTGCCTTGCCTGTTTAATAACCATCTGTAAGGACAGCTGCAGCATCAACAGGCAGTCAATCCTAGCAGCTTCAACTTGGAAGAAAAATTAGTATCTTCATTCAAAAGGTCTTATAAACCAAAGAATTCTAACTTTCCTGAACACAGAAATATATTGTCCTGACCAGATACTAAAATTTGCTTTTGATAGCACAAATAAATCAGTTTTCTTACCCTGTAGCATTTTGCACCATGTTTAAATTGTATTAGTGTCATATTTTGTAGTCAAAATTATATTGCTGTGCTGCCTGCTGGCAACTGTCATTATTCTAGAGTGTGACATTTCTGACACTGGGAGTCCAATATCAGGCTCCACACCAATTTTCAAACCACTGAAATGCTGATTTAACAACAGAATCTAATGGTTAGTATTTATACCCTGACTTCTTCACATTCCCCCATAATGGAAAGCACCAAAATGACAAACTGTTTTCATGAAAAGCACTGCCCCAGCACCTCCTGAGGACACAGATTATGAGAAATTTTAGATGGCAGTTTTCAGGAAGTTGCACTGAACTAAGTAACAACAGAACTGCAATGTCAGGTGCCTTAGCAAAGCTGCTGAGTGAATCCATGCTTCCAAACACCTCCATTAGCAACAACACCCTATAGATCAATATTCTTATCACTCCTTCCCTCTGAGCTTTCAGTTGTTTGTTGTCTTCATCCTGGGCTCAAATTTTTAAAGAAATTTACCATCTTTGTAATTTTTGGACTACAGCTTAACAATGTTATGATTCCAGAAATGATGACAGCATAAACCCTGCCTACCTTCAATTCCTTTCAAAGCAGAGTATCACCTCTTTTGAAACCATTAGTTAGTATTCAAGTGCCTCTGCAGAGTGTTCTACCTCCACTTTTGGCACGCTGTTACCAAATGCTCAGGCAAGAAAGATCCACTGGATTCTATCTGCAGTCCACACCCCTGAGGGGTGTGTGGGAGAGAAAAGTGCACCTGCAGGACCTAAAATAAGAGGTAGGTGCATGTCTGACTCCCCCCTCAGCCCCAGAGGGTACAGCTGTGCTGCCCTACAGAGCACTGGAGCTCCTGCACAGGGAGCACTCTGCACAAAGGCTGTTTCTCCATTTGAAGCTTCTCCTCAGCAGGGAAATGCTGTGCCTGGGTCACAGCAGCAGCTGCAGGAGTGAGTGTGGCTCTCCAGCTTAATACCTGATGCTGTGGCAGAGGAGCAGAGCTCAGATCTCAGGAGGCTACGTAGGAATGAGGTGAGCAGTTCAAAGGAAAAGCCCTGAAACATGTTATGTGAGTACTGGGTCCCCAGCACTGTGTTGTACTCTGTAAATTTTCACCTCCTGTTGCATTATTTGCTACGGCAACCAGGGGCAAAGATCACCAAGATCCACAGTGGTGGATTTGAGCTGGTGGCTGTTTTATGTCAGGTGCATTAACAATGCCTGGCACCTAAGTTCTGCTGAAGTCACGGCTTCTTGTCCTTGGTGAGGTCCCAAAGCCACACCCTAACTGCACCAGCAGGTTCCTGTCCCCTCTGTGCTGACAGGACAGCCTCCCTGTGTGGTGATACACTGCCCACCCTGCTGCCACAGGCAGGAACAGCTGGAATGAGCTATTCGCTGGGAACAGGGAATGTGGGGCTGCTGTGGCAGGCCACAGATCCCAACACCCACAAGAACCTCTCTGTAGTCCAGGGTTTCTTTTGCTTGACCATCAAACAGCTTCCACTCCGTGCATACTCAAAATCTGCCAGGCACTGTGATGCCCACGGCTTACTCCATCTTTTTGAAAAGAGATGCCTAAAAACTGCACCGTGGGCGCTCTGAGTGCCCGGGCGTGCGGGGCTCTCCTCGGGTGCCCTCCGAGCCACCCCTCCCCGGCAGCGGCACCGGGAGCCGGCCGAGATCCGCTCCGGGACAGGCGGGCGGCTCCGGCCGTGTCAGCCTCCAGCGCTGCCCTCGTCCCCAGGTCCCGGGTCCCGGCAGCGCCTCACGCCGCCAGAGCCGGGCCGCCCGCCGCCTTTCCCGGCCCTTGGCTACGGCGGAGCCGGACAGCGCTTCCCTGCTGGGCCCCGGAACCGCCACCCTCAGCGCCTCAGCCCGGCCCCTCGGAGGCACCGGCGCCCCTTCGGCGCCCCCCCGTTCCCATTTCCATTCCCGTTCCCGTTCCCGCTCCCACCTGGCTCGGGAGGCCGTGCGGAAGCCGGAAGCGGCGGTGCTCGGCGCTCGCTGCCCGCCCGGCCCGCGCCGCCCGCTGGGGACGTTCCGAGCACGGCGCTGCCCCTTTCCCTCACGGAGCGCGGGCGGGCACCGGGAAAGGCTCTCCCGTCTGTCCCATGGCGGCGGCGGCTGGTGCTGCCCCTTTCCCTCATGGAACGTGGGTAGGCACCGGGAAAGGCTCTTCCGTCTGCTGCCCAGCGCCTGACCCGGCTCAAATCCTGTTTGCTTTCGAGGCAATTGCACCTCAGCTCTCACTTGTCAAGAGACCGAGTTTTGGGGATAGTAATTACAGCGATTGGTTGTGGTTGCAATGGGCACATGAAGTTACCTCTGAAATCTTTAATCTGTGGCTTGAGTTGTTTTAAAAATCAAGTATTGATTAACCTAAATGGTAGGAATACAGTGCATCTGAAAAAGGGGAATTACACCCGTGGCATAAGAAAACCCTGCACACAGCTCTGTCTCCTCTGAGGTTATGCAAGTAACTGTCACGGATGGTTATTGCCTAGAAAACCCTTGGTGAAAATCATTGTTAGATGTATTAGATGTATATTTTACCCTGTGAAGCAGTATCTGCCTCAAATATGTTCCAGCAACCACCCTCTAGATGGCAGGAGTTTGTCACTTCACTCATGAACAGTAAAACATCTTAATTGCAGAACCAATAGAGCAGCCTAGGGCTGTAATACAAGTGAATTTAAAAAAAAAAAAAATTAGATGAGAATAGCCAGTTTAGAGCTTACAGAATTTCCATTAGCAGTACTGGGCTAGTCTCTGGAGGGTTGTTGCAGACTTGTTTTGAAGAAAATGCAGAAAGTCAGAGGATCAGAACTGCCCTGCCTTCACTTAATGCTGCTCTCTGGCCAGGATAACCAGGGAAGGGCCAGGAAAAGGAGTTGGTCTGGTCAAGAGCCTTCAAGAGAGCAGGTGTCAGCACATTGGTGACTGCCCCAGCCCTAAGCTGAGCTACCTGCAGAGGTCATGGAGAGAAAAGTGAAAGTCACTTGTGTAAGCTGAAGGATGCAATGACAGCAGAGCTGCTGGTGATCCCACACTAAAGGCAGAACCTGCAGCAGCATGCACTGGTTTTCTCTGTTCCACTCCACCGTGTCATCAGGCATCTCATAAAGTTAGTTTTACCTATACAAAGGGCCAGAGGATGCTAATCAATCAGATTCTCTCAAAAATAAATGGATGTCCGGGATACAGAACACAGAAATTCTGAGCAGTATCTTTCCACCTCACTCCCTTTTTTGCTCACCTTTCAGAGTCATGTGGCAAGGCAGAGCAGTGGCACTCTGGATTACATACTGATTGCTGGTCAGATACTACTTTTGAGGCAGTAAATTCACATATCAAATGGGAATAATTCAGCACAGGAGTGTTGTGGACAGTTGTCTGAGGGAAGGTGGGCTTGCTTTTTCCCGTGTCAAAGCTGAGCAGTGCCCTTGCAGCACCCCAGAGCAGCTCACATGGACACTGACCCTCTTCAGGGTCCTTCTGCTCACTTCTGCCTCTGCTCATCCCATACAAATTCTTCCTTTGAGGTGAGAGCACGTTTCAGCAGTGGAGATTTACTTATTCCTTAAGTTACTCTTGTAATGATAAAGGATTCATGCCTTCTCACTTCTGCTACTGCAAATTATGGAGCTCAGAAAGGACAATCAGGAAATGAGGTGTGTGCACAGCCTCTGTCAGAATGGCAATATTCTGGGGCAGGTGAGACCTTCATGTGCACTGACACTGGACTATGTGCATGACAATGAAATATTTTTACTGCCTTTTGCTGGGATATCTCAGTCCCTTTAAAGATACAAGAAAGCATAGTATCTCTCAACTTGAAATAAATACTGACCTGAGTTGTTGTCATTTATTTCTAATTGAATGAAGTGAAATTTCTTTTTTCACTAAATAATATGTTCTGATCTAATTAAACCTCTATTGCCTACCTGCCTATTACCATAATTATCTTCATTATTGCAGTGTATACTTGCAGCATTCAATATGTTTGCCTCCCTGGAGATTGCATTGTAAAATAGGTGCAGCATATACCTTTCTAAATGACCTTTGAAACGGCATACATCAAATTTAATTTGTTTTTAAATCCTGGCCTTGCAGCAACAGACCTTAAAAGCCATGTCAATATTTGTTTGATGTAAGATAATTTTGTCTGAAGACATTTATACTTGCTGATTTAACTACATAAAGAAATGGGAAACAAAGAAAATAACTTGAGGCAAAAATCTTTACTGACGTCTACTGAATTGGCATGTTCAAATATAATGTTTTAAAATAGGCATCCTAGAATTAGATGTTGTAGAGATTTTGTGTGTGTGTGTGTGTTTTCTTTTCCCTCTGCTATTATACCTGGTACTTGCAGTCATTAATCTTAGCCTTGGAATGTCATTCCCCAAGAAATTTCTAGATGGTTATTTTGTCTGGTCAATGTTTGTGGAATGTATCAAGAGGGAAAAGAAGAAAAATAAGAGATAAAACAAAAAGAGAAATTTTGCTGTTAAGTGATTAGAGTCTTGATTCAGGAAGCTCACTCAGTTGTCAACTTCTTTATTAAAATCTATTAATCTTTTCTATGATATTCAAGTTGCATTTTTTCACATTTCTTCCATGACTTCAACAAAATACTGAACAGCATTTTTATCAGAGTATCTTATTGGGGCTTTTTATTTTGTTTTTTGAGATTAAAGATATGCAGTAAAGTTAATACTGGGATTTATGTACACAATTAATGTGCCATCATATGTTAATTACCATCTATTAATTAAGATTGCTGAGGTGAGGGGATAGTGCAAGACTAATCAGTTACTCAGTTTGTAACACAAGGGGGAAGCTATAACTTTTTGTTATGGAGAAATAACTTGTTGTCTGCTGGCAAGTTATTAGTATTGTTTTTCCATTATGAGATTGCAATATCATAAATTACCTTGTTTCTCTTCCCTCTGATCCCATCAAAAGGCTGGCACATGGTGATATATTTGCTGCACAGGTGACACTGGGAGGCTTTGTTTGTGAAGAGGAGGGAGATGCCTGATAAATGGCAGCACCTGTGTGACAGAAATGAAAAAGGTAAAAAGAAAAAAAAATCAAGGTCAGACAGAGGATGACTGATAACAAGAATTTCTCTCTCGGTGCTGGAGGCTTGTTAGGTGGATGTGGCAGAGGAGAATGAAAAATGTGACTGGTTTAATTGGTCACAGAGTAATTCACTTAAGTGATCAGGAGGCTGCCAAGGTGATCAGGAAAATGAGAAGCCAGTCCCATAGGAGGAGGCCAGAAGGATGTACCTGGCAGAATGAAAGGTTGGAATGGGAGGGTGGGGTTTCTATCCCCACTCTGTGTGTGCTGAGTTAGAGGGCTGAGCAAAATGCCTTTTCTGGCACAAGAGCAAATGGGAACAAAATTTACAGCCTGGGACCAGAGAAAGAGAGAGAACAACAGTGGGAGAGTGTCAAGGTTCAGGGGACACAGTTTTGTGATGTATGAACAGAGCTGACACGGTTTAATCTGGAGAAAGGAAGGCTGAGAAGATCTAATTGCTGTCTTTGAGGATTTAAAGGAAATTTATAAAGACAGAGCTAGGCTCTTCTCAAGGGGACCCCATGACAACACCACAGGCAACAGCCACGAGCTGCAGCAAGAGGAATTACCACTGGTGTACAGAAAAAACCTCTTTGAAGTGTGAGTGGTTAAGCAATGGAAAATCTGTGCTGGAGCCCCAGGCACTGAGGTCAAGAAACTCACTTGTATTTAGAATGGACATCATTAAAATAACACAATGAATTAGATAGGAGGGGACCTCCAGAGGTCACATACCCAAGTCTCCTGTGAAAGTTTCTACATCAAATAAGGCTGGTCAAGGCCTTGTCTGGCTGAAGTGAAAAGCTGCCATGGGTGGGGATTGCACAACTGCTCTGGACACCCTTTTCCCAGGATTAACAACCTTGCCTGCCAAGATCCTGAATAGGAGGCTCCTGCTGATTTCAAAGGCAGTTGGACTGTGTCCTAGACGAGGTACAATATTCATCTACCATATTTTTCTGAAATATCTGTTCGAACAAATTCAACATTTCAGCTGTTCTGGGTTTTTCTCCTGTTATCGAGCTGTGTGATGACATGTTCCTCTTTGGTGTCACTTCTTATCTAGATAGCAGTTTTTCTCCTTTAATTATGTCTTTTTGTTGTTTAGTAGAATTCATTTGTAGAAATCTTATGCAAATATGAACTGAATGGTTTTCCTCTCTAATTACAGCTCCATTTAGATGACATTAATATCAGTGGCACTGAGCATTGGCTGAATTAAATACTGAATTCATTCAGCTAATGAAAGCTGAAGGACAGATCATTTGTTTTATGGCATACATGGGTGGCTTAGCTGTTGATTCAGAGGACTGAAAGAGAATTTTTGCATCAAAATTTCCCTGACATTGTAAGGAGCTCTCTCCTATCACCTCTTTCACAAAATTAACAAGCTCCCATCTTACTTGCCCTCACTGTGTTTTTGGAAAGCATTGTGGATAAGGATTGTACCCAGCGTAGCATAGCACCATACAGCAATTCATCATATATTGAATTTCACAGTGTAGGTGATGTAATACCTATATTATAGATAAGATGTTTGAATGCAGTTAATCGAGTGTCAAATCAGATGCTTATGGCACTACAAAAAATGACACTTGGAACCATTTCTAGACATGGATATCAGTCCTCAGTATTCTGATTGATTTAGAAAACCCCTTTGTTTATGTTCCACTACTGTTAGTTGATATTCTGAAAATAGCTTCTATTCATTCTCATTTGTCTTTTATTGGATTTCATTTATAGTGCAAAGTTGTAGTAACAGTTCTATTGCTTCTCAAGTACCTGTACATTTAGACTTTTTGAAATGTCACTCTGAATAGTCATGTGCTCACCATGCTCACTAAACTCCTTATTTGCATTTATTGTGGAGTAATGAATCTGTAGTCCTACTCTGAGCTGGAGCTTGGTGAAGTTTATTTGCATAGTGGTATTTTTGTCACTGCTCAGTTAATTTTAAAACAAATTTGTTTCAGAGAGCTCAGACCATTTAAATGAGCTCACTGTTTTCCTATGTTAAATCCAGCTAAAACAGCCTAGACTGAACTGGAGCACTGGCCTAGAAAGGAAAGGCTTCAGAGCTCATTACTGATCCCCTGAGCCATCTCATCCTCTCACAGTTTTATTTTGCTCACTTTTGTTGAATGAGATGCTATTTCAAAGCAAAATAATGCTGAGATATGTAGCAATTTGAATTTCTGGCATAATAAGGACTGCAATTTTACTTTTTCTCCAGTTTGTAGGAAGCAGCTCTGAAATCAGCATGAAAGGTATGAAAAACTGCAACAGAAAAGGTAAGTGCCAAAAACATAGAAAAATTATTAGGTGTAAAGGCCAACAAGTCTGACCAACAAGGGACCAGGGACCACAGCTCTGTGATATGTGGGCTGAGAGGGGATTGAAGTGCTGACCTGAAACTGTGCAACCAATCTTGGCTCATCTCAAGGTCCTTGTCCACGTGTTAGGGCCAAGGGCTGGAGCAAGGTCATATCTCTGAGGACAGAAACAAGGTAATAGCCAGCTCCCAGGACAGAAGCCAAGGCCAAGAGACATGACAGTCACCACCAGCTCCAGCATCTGCCCAGCCAGGACAGCCCTACAGCCTGCCCTGTAAGAGCCAGACACGGGGGAGGCACTCCAGGATTAGCCAGGCTTTGCTTATCCATCCACTGCCAGCAAACCTCCATCAGGGAAAACCTCACAGCCTTGCCCGATCCATCTTCTATCACAGGATGAAAGTGGCAAGTCTGTGTCAGCAAAATTCCCCAAAGGAAAGGCAATAAGAACTGTAGCAACACATTTCCAAGCTGGGTAATTGTATTTCACGTTTGCCTGCATTTATCTCTGCATCCTTCTTTCCCAAGGATTTCTGTAGCACTCCCACTTCCTATTTATGAGCTGCAACTGCTCCACAAGAAATGTAGCTGCACGACAGAGATAGGGAAACAAACTCTCTGAGGATAATACTTGACTAGCTTTCAATAACTGCTTTTTATTTTAGCACCTCAGCTCCAGCTCTGTTCTTACATGAGCTGTGTCACATTGCATTTGTTGTATGCCTCTGGCAGGCATTGCTACATAGCAAGGAGGAAATATCAGCAATTAAAAAATCACTCCAAACTTTACATCCTCTTCACCTCAGATGCAAACAATGCCACCTGCTAGATCCTCACCCATTTGGATGAGTTCAGCACCAGGCTGAAGAGCAACTGAAGCTGAATCCAAGGAAGTCTGATGTAATTGCAGATTGGGTTAATGAGAGGGAAGAATGTGTAATTTCTCTGGCTTTCTTTCAGAACACCTTTCCAGTGCTTCCACTGCTCTTTAAGAGATGCAGGGCACAGATATTCCCTGAGGCTCCTTATGCCTGTGACTGTCCAACTGTGAAATGAAGAAATTGCACCACTCCCTAACAAGGACCATCCTCTTCAAAACCTTCTCAAGGTAAAATTCAGACTCACTCACCGACTTTGTGGTGAAAAAAAATAGCCTTTTAGAAAAGCTCTAGTAACTCCATAGCATTCCTGGAATGTCTTTATATTCATCTACAGAACGACCCACTCACCTCATTTGCCTTCATTTGTGCCTCGCTGTGGGGGCATGGCAGCATCTGAGACATGGATGGAAAGGACAGAACTTTAAATGACCCAGGAGAAACTGCTGGGATGCTGAATTTACTTGAGTCCCTGAAACCTCATGAATAAATTCAGCAAGGAATGTTTTTTGACAATCCAGTTATTTGATAGCCTTGATTAAACCTTTTTAGAATGACTGGAGGCTCTGAATGTTATTTATTCATATTTGAGCAGAGAAAGAGTCACTCATGCATAGAAATCCTCAGTGACTCATGGCCAGCACAGCAATCCCCAGTCAGTCACACAGTGACACACTCCTGCCCAGATTTACTTGGCACCATGCAAAGTGACAGCCTTGCCCAGAGCACTGATTTTAGAAATACTGAAAATACTCGATAAATCCAGTACAATTGTGAAGACGGTTTTCCTCCTGGACTGCAGAGAAAGGGTTCTCATGGAGCAAGAATGACCTCTTGTGGTTGGTTCTCTAGTAGAGAATCAGGCTTGGCCCATGTCTAAAAGAGTTTGGATGTTTGTTAAATGAGGGACAGTCACAACATACACTTTTTTTTTTTTTTCCCCTAAATAATCCATAAAAGTGAAACAAAAAAGCAAATAAACTTTGTGTAATTAAAGCCTTCCAGGTAAATATTCCTATCAATCTAAATGGGTACAACCCAGAAGTTGTGGCACTGTGCTGATATACAGCAAAGTACCATATTTTCACTGTTTATGCTGACTGAGGTATAAATATTCTGCTAGAGACTAAATATTCTGCACCAGCTGGAGAAAAATGTATTTCTAAAATGTCTTGCTTGTAAGTAATCTAATTTGCTTTCACACAGGTGTTTTTAATACCTTGTGCTGACAATGTTCTTTTGAAGTTACCACTACCCCTAGCCATGTAAAATCTTGTACTATTTAAAATTGCATTGTTTATGTGGTCTGGAAGCTCAAAATCTATTGACTGACCTGCTTGTGCGTTTGAGAGAGGAAACAACTTGTCTTTTTGTAGAACATCAAAACCTTTGCTAGAGCTCCCCTGTGCCTCTCAAGAGTGGAAAGCAATGTTTCTCAGCCACAGCCTTCCTTCCCTTCTGCAGAGCTTTCCCCCAGGTGGTGAGGAGAGGAGCTGGAGCCTTCTCCTGCCTCAAGGTGCAGAGAAAGTCCCTGTCTCTGATTTCTCTTTGTCCTAACAAGCTAAAGGGGTGAGAGCTTCATGAAAAATAATTCCAGCCTTTTGTCCTGAACAGCTTGCCTAAAGGCTGATTTTCTACAAGCCAGAAGGCTGGACATTTGATAAATATGGCAAAATGTTTCTCTTGGGCTTCTCTGGACAATTTGGAAGCAAGAAGGGATTTTGGGAAAAAACTTCTTGATGGCTTACATGTGGCAGGACAGGTAGCTGCCACTGGTACTAAACCAAGCACTCTGTTTAGAATTGAAGTATTCAAGGTAAAGAAACCGGAGAAAATCACATTAATTTTTTACTAAATGCATGTTTTTCATGCGTGTGTACTTTTTGTCATCAATACAGGCAGGGCAGCTTTGCTACCTACTGAAATATTTTGCTAGTTTTTAATTGACGTTATGGATAGAAGGAAGAAAGTGATTTATAGTGGAAGTAAGTTTTTCTATGTGCATGGGTAGCTTAGAAGTCAACTAATGAATTTCCCCAAGCTTACTCTGAAGATCAAAAATTATTTTATAAAGTTTGAGAAGCCTAATGAAATATAAACTTCTATATACATTCTTGAAGTACAATCAAGTTGAAAATTTACCTTTTTTTCCCCTAATGTCTCATAAAACATGGAGCTAGGAACGACACCTGATTTTAAAAACAATGTTAACAATTTAAACACGATGTTAATAACATCATTAACATTGCAGGAAATCAGGGTAGGTAACCATAATGGACTCTCTTACAGGAACCCTAATTAGTCTTTGCTATCTGTAGCAAAAACAAACAAACCCTTATTGACTCCAGAAAAGCCTTTTCTTCTCCCAAGACGATGTAATAATGAACCATTACATTGACTGGGGTGACAACAAAACCTTTAGTCTCTTCACAAAAAGCAGCTTTTAGACAACGCATTGACTAAGGCATATGCCAAATAAAGGTGTAATGTAATAAAGGGATTTCAGCAATTTAACTCTGTCAGACAAACAGCAAAGTTACTGCAAACTGCTGTGCTCAATCTCTCTAATTTTGATTGCCATCTACTTTTGCAGCTCAGTGTTAGTTCTACATGGTAATTTTTTCTTCTCATATGCTGACTTTGCTTTTTCAAGAATGGCTTTCAAGGAAAATTTTCCTCTTGCTTAATGGTAGACTTCTTGGTAAATCACCATGTGTCCCTGTAAACTTTTCTCTTTTATTCCCTATTCATATTTTTCTCCCAAATGCACTTTTTTTCAGCTTTAGGGAATTAACTTCTTCGAAGCAGCATGTGTGTGTGTAAAACATGGTGAAGGCTTGTTTGTTTGGATCATGGGCAGCTATGAACAGAATCTGGAAAGAGGTAAATACTGACACGAGGGAGATACTCAGGCAGTCATTGAATGGAAGTGAATGGTATTTCCAGCAGCAGGGAAATACTAACAGGGAAATTACTAACAGGGGCTCCAATAGCCCCTACACTACCTATCAATCTTGTAAAACATTCTTTTGTTACTGAACAGAGTGATAGGAAGGTGGAATTTTGGCCATCATTTGTACTAGTATAGACAGACAGAGTCCAGCTGTGTTTTGGTCCTTTTGAAAGGTGTAAGTCATGGCCAAAATTCTTTTGGAATGTTTCATACACTAAAAATCCCCAAGTCTGGGCTTTCACTGAACCAAAATTAAACACATCATTTAACTGCCTCCAGAGAGCAGCTCCGTCATTCTTTGAGGCTTTCTGTGCTCCTGTCAGTCACACCTGATTTTAATAAACGCGCCTGTCCTTCCCATTCCGGAAAGCGCAGCCAGAATCGGCGTGTATTTAATGGTGTGTAACCGGAGTGTATTTAAAAAGCTCTGTACAAGCCACCGCCCCTCTGAGCCGCGTGCCATCGTTACACTGTGACACCGACATTTGGAGCAGCCAGGAAAAGGGGGAGAACCGGAGCAGAACCGGGGTTGGAGCGGGCCGGGCCGGGCGGTGCCGAGCGGCGCTCCCGGGAGATGCTCCGGGGATCCCGGCACCGCCCCCGCGCTGCCGCCAGGTGGCACCGCCGCGCCGCTCCCCCCTCCGGCAGGAGCCCCCTGTGCCAGGAGCCCCCCTCTGCCAGGAGCCTCCCTCTGCCAGGAGCCCCCCGTGCCAGGAGCCCCCCTCTGCCAGGAGCCCCCTTCTGCCAGGAGCCCCCTGTGCCAGGAGCCCCCCTCTGCCAGGAGCCCCCTCTGCCAGGAGCCCCCCTCTGCCAGGA
>VWZP01001899.1:417971-435370 GCA_013396995.1 Dicaeum eximium
GCCCCCTCCGCCGGGATCCCCTCGGCGGGGCCGGGCAGCGCAGCCCCTCCGCCAGGACCCCTCTCCGGCGGCAGCGCGTCCGTGGGGCCGGGCCGGGGCCGAGCCCGCACCGGGAGCGGCGCCGCCGTGTGCGCGTCTGGAGCTCCCCCCGCGCCGCGCCGCGCCGCCCCCTCCGCTCCGCTCCGCTCCGCTCCGCTCCTTCCCCGGCCGAGCTGCCAGCAGCGGGGGCGGCAGCTGTGCGGGCAGGGCGAGGGAGGAGGGAGAAGGGAAGGCGGAGACGGGGCCAGCCCGAGGAAATCAAACGGGCCCGACATGAATTAGGCAGCGGCTGCAGAGGGGAGGGCCCCCTCCGTCCCTCCCCCGCTCGCTGCCGGTCCCCGCACGGCGCCGGCGGGAGCAGCGCCGCCCGCTCGGAGCGCGGCTCGGGGCGCGCACGCACACACGGAGCGGGGCGGGGGGGCCGCAGATGAAGATGGCAATGTCTGTGATCCAAGCGTGCCGCAGCCTGGCGCTCTCAACATGGCTGCTGTCCTTTTGTTTCGTGCATCTGCTGTGCCTGGACTTCACCGTGGCCGAGAAGGAGGAGTGGTACACGGCCTTCGTCAACATCACCTACGCCGACCCGGCGGGCGGCAGCGCCGAGCTCCGCAGCGAGAAGAGCGAGTGCGGGCGCTACGGCGAGCAGTCGCCCAAGCAGGACGCCCGCGGGCAGGTGGCCGTGTCCGCCTCGCCCGCCGACCGCTACGCCTGCGACCCCGGCACCCGCTTCACCGCCCCGGCGCCGGGCAAGAGCTGGGTGGCCCTGATCCCGCGGGGAAACTGCACCTACAAGGACAAGATCCGCCACGCCGCCGCCCAGAACGCCTCCGCCGTCGTCATCTATAACATGGGCTCCAGCAACGCCAACGAGACCATCACCATGCCCCACGCAGGTGAGCCGCGGGCTGGGCTGAGGGCGCGGACCGAGGGACCCCTTCTCCTGCCCGCTCTGCCCTCCCGCACCCTTGGGTGGCAATCGCACCTCCTGGCAGGGAGCAGGACGGGCTGTGATGGGTGCTGGGTGCCCGTGGTGGGGGCCGTGGAGCTCCTCTCCATGCTGCCGTGGCAGAGGATGGATGTGCTGCTCGCATATCCATAGCAACGCACGCCAGTGCTCCGGGGATGGAAAGTTTGGGACATGGAAAGTTTGGGTGTAGACAGAGGAATGGATGGGACGCTGGTGCCACCGTGGGACAGCGGTGTTTCCTTGTGTCCCGTGAGTCCTCTGGCAGGTGCCGAGCGCGATGGAGAGCTTGGGAGAGGAGAAGTTGTAGTGCTGTGGTGCAGGATTATCAGGAGGTGCGGTGAGGTAGAGAACACGGCGTCCACGGGCTTGTGTAAAAGTGAGATGGAGTAGGAATGTCGAGTATCTGATTTGGTGAGAACATGGGATATGCTGTCCAGGACTGGGCTGGGGAGTGTTTCTCTCTCCCAGGTGAATGTTCTGGTGGAGTTTGTGCTTGCAGTGCAATGGGTTTCACTCTCCCAGGTGAATGTTCTGGTGGAGTTTGTGCTTGCAGTGCAATGGGTTTCACTCTCCCAGGTGAATGTTCTGGTGGAGTTTGTGCTTGCAGTGCCAGCACATGGGTGGTCGGGTCCCAACATGTGCTTGTGAGCTAGAACCCAGTCAAAATTCCAAATAACCTAAACCCTGGTTTATGCCCACAAAACCCCCCATTGTTTCTGTACCAATGCTTGGTCTGAAATAATGTCTTAAAAACAGTTCACCAGATTTATATTTAGGGACAATGTTTTCTGCCAGAGGTCACTTGTCTTTTCTACCAGCTGCCTATGCCATGGAGATAAAATGCCACCTATTGTGAAATCTCAGTTTGGTTTCCATCCAGTAACTAATCATGCCCAGCTGTTTCGTGCCAGCTGAATCTTAGTAGAGTTGGGATAAATTGAAACACAGAAATGCTGCAAAACAGGATGTTATTCTAATGACATGTTAAATTTCCACAGTAAACTAGCTAGCTTGGATGTGCTGAGAAGCAATTTGTGTCCTAACCATAGTGCTAAAATACTGCTGATGCAAAAGCAGTGATTTTGGAACCTCTTGTGTCCAGCCTGTTTCAGAGATTAACCATTTGTATTGGGCAAATTAGTGTTTCTTTGGTAGGGTTGATGGAAGATGGGTTTTTTTTAGTGTCTTCCTTTGGTTTTGTGAGACAAGCAACTCATAACCTCTTGAGCTTCCTAAAACTATGTTTTATAACCTGCCCATGGTTTAGCAGCTGTTCAGATTATACTTCTTGCTACTTTAAGTATCACAGATTATATACTAAGAAGTATAAAGCAGTAGGAGCTTGGCATACTTATGCACCCTCAAAGGTCAGGCTGTTTTAAAACTTAAGATGCAACATAGTTGATTCTTCTCTAGTACATTTTTTTAAAACTGCCAACATGTTGGATTAATTAATGGTTTGCCTGTTTTTAAATTATGCACTAAGCTGTTTTCCCACACAAATGGTGTTTTATTAAGAAACGGTGGGAGTGAAAAATGTGTGTAACCTTTTAAAATGTTAGAGCTTTGGGTCGTTTTAAAGTCTAAGATGAAGTAGTGGAGGAAACTTTCTTACTGCAAGTGACCTCAGATTTAAAAAATATGAACATAGTATCAATTATCCTGGGAGCAGCTTCTTCTGTGTCATCTGATTCCATAGGATTTGTTCTGAGAATCCTTTCTGAGTACTGAATTGATAACAGCAGTGGGTTTGTACAGCACCGGTGGCTGAAATGGAAAGAAACTTTCAGAAATTAATCAGGACTTGTGGAACATGATCAGTGAAACTGAAGGACTTTGCTCATTGACTTGATGAGATTGTTTTCATTCTAAGGATTTTTTTTTCAGCAAAGCTGCATAATGGTTGTTGGGCTTACCTTAGAGAAAACCTATCCTCTGCACATGGCCAGAACTGAGAGGAGTTTTAGACCACAAGTCTGATGGAACAGAAGAAAAAATGACTATTCTTAGATATTTAGCAATCTAGCAGGGATTCAGGGCTTTACCTCTGGGACAAAGTGAACGGTCAGGCTCTGTGAAATTGTGGCTGCAAGTTTCTAACTTGGAGCCTTTGACGTTTCCTTGTTCCCAGTCTAAATGATAGCACAAGATTCAAGGGAGAAATGAATCAGTTTCTTGGTTTCTGAGTTCAGCAGCATCTGCAGTGCTCTGCCCACGCGAAATCCTGGAGTGGGAACAAGAAAATTCCGTCCTGGAAAATACTTGGAGTTTGGGAGGGAAGGGTGAAATATGACCTAAAAAGCAATTTTAAAGTCAAAAGAAATATGATGTTACTCCCTTTCTTTTTTTTTTTCTATTTTCCTTTTACAGATTTTTTTGAGGTTTCATAGAAACTTAAACAAACTCTTCCTATACAGAAAAGTGTATCCTGTTGCATAACAAAGTGGCTTCTGCCCTTACCAAATAAGTTTTACTCTTAAGAGTAATACTACTGCTGAGTCTTTTTTCCCTTACATACATTCTTCTCTTCTGTATGCTTTGCCTTCTTTCTCTTATTTGTCACTTTACCTCTTTGTGCTTCTTTTTCTGCTCCTCTCACCCCTGTTTGTGCTTCATTCCCTGCCCTAACCACGTTATTTGCCATTTCATAGTGCTTTGCCCTTGCCACCTTCTTCCCAAGGCACTCTTTCTCTTGCCAAAGAACTTACCTCATGGCTCAGTGTTTCATTATATTTCCTGTTTTCTGCTGCAGTGCATGCCAGTGACCCTTTGCTCATGTGGTGTATTTTGAAATCTATAGGCAGCTGTAGCAAGATACTGGGTGTGAAGTTGAAGGAGGCTTCCCAGACCTCCCTCCCACCACCCCCAAGTCAAAACCAGGCTAGCATTATAGCAAAAATTGTTGTGGAAATCTTAAAATATGGCTCTCCAGGTTTTATTTATAGAGCATACAGCACAAAGTGTGCAACCTGGACCAGTTCCATCACCCCATGGAAAGCCTTTGCTTTTGGGGAGCTTGTCCTGAGGTCACTGCCTGCACACCCAGAAGGATGAGGTGGAGCTATGACATCTGCATTCCCAGGGAATGTGGAGCTCTGGGATTCTCCTGCTGGGTTGTCCCTGGCTTGTACATCATCTGCTACAGCCTGTGCAAACTGGCATCTTTGTTTTTATTGGCATGAAGGATGGCATAGGAGCTGTGAGCGTGACTTTGTTTGCTTTTTGACTAAGTAGGCTCCAACCAGAGAAGGAAAAAAGGCATCTAGAATTTCTATTTCAGGTGATTTTTGTTCCTTGATCAATGACTAGCCTTACCTTTTACATATTTTCAGATGTGTTGATAATAGTTTGGGCTTTGAGAAAGCAATGGTTTGTCCTAGTCCCATTGATATTTTGTCTTTAAAATGGTATATCTTAGCTTGGGTTATCAGAATATTGTGTCAGTCTGTGGCTTAGTGGAGCTCACTAATTGATGCAGATTTATTTCTGTGCTACGTCACAGAGGACAGGAACATTTTCAGCAAAAAGGGAGAGAAAACTTAACTAGTTCAGTGTTGGCACTCTTAAGAGTTTTTTCCTGGTGAGAGAAGAGGACACTTTCTACTTTTCTCATGTAAGCAAGGGCCTAAAAGAACCCATTATTGTGCAGCACTTGTTTGATGGTGCTCATGGTGCTTTGTCATGTGAGATGACCGAGTCTCAAGTGACGTCTGCCTCTGTAGCCACGAGCCAGGCTGATGAAGAGTTAAGTCTTTATGGAGGGGTAGCCCAACAGCTTCTCCACTTGCCAATAATTTGTGCACAGCTAACCTGCACAGAAACAGCATTCATTTCAAGACAAGCCCCACTTCTGCCCTTTCAGCTACATTTGAGTAGTAGTCACTTGATGACTCCTTCGGTGCAGAAGGGAGTGAACAATACAATCATTGACTCATAGAAATCAGATATGGAAAAGATGGAGTGGTCCATGTAATCTGCCACCTTACTAATGCAGGGCTGCTTCCTACAGTGAAGTAATACACTACCATCACAGTGCTTTCTGCTCAGCATCTTGCAAAGGAAAGGATTTCAGGATGCTTCAGGAACAAATGCAGGCTATGTAAGAGAGTGGTTCTGAGGCAAGTGACACAAAATGTACGAATATGTTGGTTAGTAATAATATACCTTGCACTAATATTAAATTCACATAACTTCCACAAAGGCACAGCAGCTAAAGGATAAGGATAAAGCCAACTGTATCCATGCATGTCACAGTCTAGGGGAGTTACATGGCAATTGTGAGAAGGAAGAAGTGGCAAAATATTTTGCAGCAGGTTGTGTGCAAACAGGCTTTACTGTGCTATGCCTTTATTCTGCAGTGGGGTGTGATCCCAGACTTTGTTCATGACCACTGCTCTCCTCATTTCACTCCTTAGTGTGTTGGTTTCTCTGGAATAGAAATCTGGATGGTTCAGCCTCAGATCAGGCACTGCACAGTATGACCAGATCCTGGGTGTGGATGAGCAAGGACCCCTCAGAGTATCCCACTTTTCATGAGTGCATTTGCATGTAGTATCTCTTAATGTAATTCCCTTCAGAACTACAATTTCTCTTACCTAGAGAAGAAAACCCAAAGCTCTTAGATGCAACCTTAACTTTAAAATTCACTATATTAAATCTACCAGCTGCATGTCTACCATCTGATGCACTGGCCACATTAGTAGAAGTAATTCTTCAGCCCCATGAAAATTACTGAGTTAGGTTCTTACCAACTGCTGGAAACAATGGTTTTTAGTTCAAAAACAGATAGAGGAAAACACCTCTTTGTTCACCAGTTCTAATAGATAGGCTGTAAATATTGTTTGCTTATGAAACACCAATACTATGCAGCTATGTTTTACAGGAGAGGCTTATCAAGGGCATTCTTTACTTTCTGTCTCCTCTTCAATAAATCATTTGAAATAAACCTTAGAAAACTGAACTGAGGAGAAATGAAGGAGACCATGAAAAAATTAAACTGTTTGTTTTATTGCTATTCCACACTGAAATATGAAAAGCTAGCATACTTTATTCTGTGCTACTTGAAGATAATAGCTTTTAAAAATAATTGTTCATTTCTTTTCCCTCTCGAGAGTGGCCAATAAATAATGTCAATAAACTGAAGTGCTTTTTCATTTGCCTCTGATAGTATAATCATAGTGATATTCAATTATACTGCTAGACCTAAGGATCTGTCAGAGTTTTGGTCTTGAATTTTACGTGTTTAACTGTGTTTACGTACAGGGTAGTTCTGCTGTAAACTGGAAAGGTATTTTCAGTTTGAGACAAAATTAGAAGGAAAAAATATGTTTATTTTTTTAGTTCCCAAACCCCAGAAACAAAAACTGCAGTCATGTAACTCCATGGAGTCCTGGCTTGAGGATGTCTTGTGTGCTTCTTAAACATGGATAGAAGCATTACATCTGCACAGGAATGCAGTTTCCCCAGGGACACATGGAATAGGGTGGGCTGGCAGGTGCTCCCTTGTGCTACACACCTAATGAGACAGAGCTTTATAAAAATCATTGTATTCTATGGTGTTGTGAGCCTTTCTCATGAGAGAGGGCCTCAGCAGTGGGGTGGTC
Organism: Dicaeum eximium; assembly: GCA_013396995.1. Taxonomy (NCBI): domain Eukaryota; kingdom Metazoa; phylum Chordata; class Aves; order Passeriformes; family Dicaeidae; genus Dicaeum; species Dicaeum eximium. The sequence goes on from VWZP01001899.1 coordinate 424,581, forward strand.
CTTAACAGAGCAGTTCTTTTTGTGTGGTTTTCTGCCAAGACAGCCCCTTACTGCTGACAGATTTGTCTATGAACCATCATCATTTATCACTGAAATGGGTTTAATGATGTAGCATTTTACCCTTCCTCGTAATTTGTTCCATATCTTAGCCTTCCTCCCTTCTTATATGCTCTTTGGTTTGCTCCTTACTATTCAAGTCTCTCCTTACAAGCCATCTCCTCTTTTTTGCAAGTCATTGTAAGAATATCTCACCATATAATACATGTATTATAATATTAAGGGAATTTTCCATCACATTAATCTCTGGCTTCCAGCTTTATAAATCACACATCATTAAATTGTGCTCCTCTGTTTGTTTCATTTTGCAGTCTTTGTCAAAAAATTCTTTTTTTTTTTTTTAGCAGGATCACTTCTATGTTACATTGAATATGCCTGACATTACACAGCTGTGTTCAGAATGGATTCCAGAGCCTAGTTGGTAGTTTCATCTTTAATTAACATATGTGCCTCATCTTAAGATTGCTGTAAAATGTGTCAGCATTAGCTGAATATGTGTTGTGGGTTGCCTGGGTTCAGACCCAGCACAATAAGCTCTATGATTTTATTGTTTTGGTTAAATTGATTTGTGGAGCACTTGAGAAGCTTTTGCACCTAATTGTTATTCTCATAGTAGCAGAGCATTTCCAGATCCTCAGGATCAAGTCTCTGGGTGCCTAACAAGTTTCACTATAACAGATTTCTTGCATTTTCCAATTATGCAAGGGTTCTCTATCAGCATCTGATAAAGATCTCCCTGGTTTTACATCCTGTGATGCTAGCTAAAATGTTCCTATTCTTCTTTCTTTTCCATTTCAGTAGTTTCTGTTAGAAGACAGAAATTATTTCTGCTTTTCCTTTGCCCTTTCAAAAATCTCTGTGTTAAGAGAATCTTAAATCTTCGGTATTTGTAGTACATGTCTGTGTTTGTGCTCAAAAATAAATCAGTCTTTAAAACAGGACAGCCTGATGCTGCAGTCATGGTTGATTCTTATACTTGCACAGACTGTGCTTTCCCCTCTTGTGGCTTTTTAAGCTTTTATTTTATGCTTATTGTCTCCTGGTTTTACCTGACATTATCCTGTTCCTTGACAGAGGCAGCTTTTGCAAGACTCTCTAATCTCTGTGCCTGGTCTCTTGCTGCTCTTTATGTGCCCATGTGTTTGAAGTACCATCTGCTTGTGCAGCAAATCCATACCTCTACTAAACACTTTATCCAAATTTCTCATACTGGAAAATGAGGAGCTGTCTGGGTAAAATACATTGTGTCTTTTTATAATGCTGTCTTTGATGTATTTGCCTTGCCTTGTCTTTCCTTCAATCCTATGCCCTCTTTATTTTCTACCTATTTTTTTCTCTCCTTTGGTTTGTTGGGGTTTTTTTCCATTATTATCCCTACTTCCAGTAAATCTTTTCCTTGGATTTCTCACCTTTTTTTCCTTGCCTTCTTCCCTTTCCCTTTATGTGTTCTGCACCTGCTTTTCATCTCTGCTATTTTGGTGTTTGTTTTTTTTTTCATTTCTGCCCACTCCTTACCAGGTTGACAGAAGGAGCCAAAGGCTATATGTTTGCATAAGCATTGACTGTGAGAGGAAGCAGAGCAGGATTATGCTCTTCTGGTGGCTTTTAATGTCACCAGTGGTACATATCAGTTTTGGATAGAACTTCTAGCCATTTAGAAAGTTGTTTGGGTTATGTTGAGATGATGGGAAACTGTAACCAAGGAGGAGGGAAGTGTAAAATTAACAGATGTTATCCTTTAGACATTCCTGAAAAGCTAACTGCCATATGTAGTTAAAGGGCTCTGCCTGGAAATAATGCAATTATTACTTCTATAATGCAATTATTACTTCTAATAACCTTTAAGTACATGTGGTGCCCCACAACAACTGTGTTAACTTCACAGAACGACTTGCTAGACCAGGCAAATATTAATTTATATTAATATTTATATTAATGTAGGATACACAAGTACTAATGAATACCTGAGGTGACTTTGTAGTGTCTTGAGTGCTTTGCAAATCTGTGTTTATCACCACAAGCCTCAAAGATGTTCCATAATCCATAATGTGAATGGCCTGCTGTGTGAGTGGGGGTGATTTGTGTCTGTTTGTGAGTGCTGTGCTCTTCACAGGGCTGGGCCCTTCTTTGCCTTCTCCTGCATCTCCTTGTTTATTAAAACAGAACTGGAATCCATCCATCAGTGTATTAGTGCAGGTTTGATTAATTTATAAATAAACCTGATGTTCGTGCTGTTATCCAACAGCTGTCTCCACTTGTTGGCAAGAGTTTCAGGATCTGAGAATGCATTAAGTCTTTATTCATAAAGTGCATGATATTAAGTCAACTTTAAAAAAAAAAAAGTAATAACAATTTCATTTTGGTTTCCATCTTTAATAGTGCCAATGTCCCTGAAATGGATAATATTTATATTCAGCATGTAAGCCCCTCCAGGTTCTAGCAGTGAAGAGATTGTACTTTTTTTTGGGAAAGAGTGCTGCTCTGTGCAGACTTGTTAGCATGAAAACTGAAAGAAGGGATGAAGTTTTAAATAAGTGGGTGAATTTTAGGTCCACTTTTCCAGCTACTTTAGAGAAGCACACAAATGACTGGAAAAGTCACAAGAACTTCATAGGAAAGAAAAACTTCTCCAGCAGCAGTGTTCTGATTGAATTGTTCATACATGGACCATTGGGATTAGGCTGGGCTCTAAGCTGACTTTTCACACTTTCCATGTGCACTCTGCTTTCAGACCAGCTCAGGTGCTGATTTCTGAACTTTCAGGTTAGTCACTATTTAAGGGTCTCCAAAGTTCCCATTCAGTTTAATTACATTTTTGCATGTTATGAAAAGAATTCCAATAACTGTCCTGGAAATTCCAACTCCCAAATCTTTCCTTTAGGAAAAGCATTCTGATATTGCTGATTTCCAGAAATGCACTTACCTACGCCACTGATTTGTAATCTCACTTCTGAAATCCTCACCATGCTGAAGTTTGCAAACCTTCCTAAGGATTTCATTGCCAAATAGTTAAATCAGGAAAATGAATAACTGAACTCATATCTCCTACTGCTCTCATAGTATTTAACACTTTGTCAAGTACAGAAGAGCCACCAAGAAACAAAATACCAGGCTTTCACCAGCACTGGCAATGAAGGATCAACAGTCAGCATTTCATATGAATTGTACACATCTGTTTGATTCCAGCAAATCATCAGACAACACCAGAGCTTCATTAAGATCCTTCTGTAATTGCATAAAATGATGGGTCAGCCCGTGGGTGCCTTGAACCTGTAAATATCAACTGGCATTGAGTTCTCCTGCACATTTAACAAAGGGCCCACCTGGCCTCAAGTGAATGTGTTCAAGGCATTGTTGCATTCATGATACAGGGAGAAATTAATTTCCTTACCTTTTGAAGAGCTTGAGAATAGTAGCTTATGTCTTATATGTATGTATTTCTGACAGTGAGCTTCTAAACATTTTTCCTGAAATCTCCTGACAGCTAAAATTTGGTTCTTGCAAGGCTTATGGCTTTTGTGTGAAGTGAAGGGGATTGGGTGGTGTGGTACTGTTGGAGCTGGGTTAGGAAGGGGCTGAGAAGGTTGGAGTGCAAGATGCACATCCCTGCTAGTCCCATGTCACATCCACACCCTTGTGTCCAGGGGCAGGGAGAGAATGCTGCCTGGGCAAAAAAAAGTCATATTCGAGATAAAATCTCCAGAATCTCAAGCAGGTACTGGCTGGGTGCACTGCAAAAATACCTGCTCTAAATTTGGAGAGTGAGAGCAATGTGGTTTTCACACCTTTCTTCACTAAGTGGTGTGCTGAGAAGGAATGGCAGCGATGACAGCCTCGTCACGAGGGGAGCGCTTCCGTGGGGATTGTTGGGAGAATGCTCAAAAGTGGCATTCCCTGTCTCCAGTGGAGGATGGGATCTGTGTTTCATGCCATCCATCTATATACCAAATAAATGTGGACAGTTGTCATAGAAATAGTTACAGAGACAAGGTCTATCCACATTAAGCCTGGCAGAGGTCATTTCTAAACTGCTTCCTGTCTGAGCACGTTAATAAGGCTTTTAATATGGGCTGAATTTGTTCCAGGCAGAGGATTAGTTATTAGATCTTGAAATACATGGCTGGTTGGTGATTTTTTTTTTCCCCATAAGTTTTCTAGAAATACCATTCAGCTGAAGAGACCACAGTGTGGGCAATGCCACATGGTGATTCAGTGCCTCCATCCTGACATGAATATTGTGTTTTGAGTGAGATCTGTTTTGAGAGCTTGTGGGATTTTCAAAACCACTGCTATGTTAATCTCATTTGGGCTCTCTAACATACTTCAGATCTCTCTTTTTCAGAGTCTGATTACAAGATACTGAATGATGGGCTGTTTTCAGATTTTCACTACACCTTCATTTTGGAAATGTTTAACTGTTTAACCTCTCTGTAAGTCTTCAGCATGCCATATTACAGCGAAATTCTCTGCTAATCAAGCTGGCTGCTAATGAGAGAATCACTGTCTCTCACTCAGTGGGGGCACTGCTGTATCCTAAAGACATCTTGCCTTTTGATCTCCTTGATCCAGATTAATTGTAGGAGGCTAAATTTAGATAGAAATATCAAGTGCACAGCAGTGCTTAACAGAAATGTTACAATTACATAAAAGTATGAGAAATCAAAGGAGGGATTCAGATAGGTGATTGAGCATGGAAATAGCAGGGTAGCTGAAGTTCATGATTTCAGCTTGTAGTTCTGATCTGCTCATATGTGTGTTTTCTTTGTTGTTGGGTTTTGTTAGAGGGTTTTTTTGTTTGTTTTGTAGTTTGTTTTGGTTTTGTTTTTTGTTTTGCCTTTTTTTGGTTGGTTGGTTGGTTTTTGTTTTGGTTTTTTTTGTTGTTGGTTGGTTTGGTTTGTTGTTTTTGGGTTTTGGTTGGTTTGGTATGTTTTTTTTAAGGGGAGAGGAAACAGGCATGTGAAATAGCATGTAAGTGTCTGAAACTGCCTGATACAAGATGTGAGTTGCATATTCAGGGAATGAATATGAATTCATTCAGGAATATGAATTCATTCAGGAATATGAATTCATTCAGGGAATAACCAGAAGCTACCATTAAAGACTGGCTTAAAACAAACCTTGCTTTGGAATGAACTGTGCAAGTTAAGTACATCCCTTGACATCTTCAGCTCTTCCTTGTGTACTAAAACTTGCTAAATTTGGGGCAAGATTTAGTTTCTGAACATCTTAAATCTGAAATGTTTCATATAAAGTTCTTGTTTCAAGTCATTTAAATAGTTACAGAATTCACACTCTGAACGTTCTGCCTGCAGAACATGTTCAGATAATGAGATTTTAGTAGGAAAATACAGCTTTATCTATTGTAGATAGATCCAGCATGGAAAACTCTTAGAATCAGCAGGTGCTGGAAAAAGATCTGCATGGATATTCATTTAAGACTTAAAAAGCAAGAATCTAATTAGCAATGTGCTGTGGTATCAGCATTATGTTAAGTGCTTTTGTTTTCATCATACTCAAAGCATGCCTGAATCTCGGAGAGAAATGAGGAAAACCATGTAACCAACTATGCAAAATCAGTCACAGCTGTACAAAATGTGGTGTGGGCAAAAATGTACCCTTTGGTAATTACCCTGAAAAAAAAAATTACCCTGAAAATATTGACAGATAACTCTGACAAAAGCTTTGTTGTAGAAATGTGAGCACGTGCAGCACACACTGAGCAGAGCACCTTGAATTTGCCTGAGAAGCAGAGGAATGTGTTTCTGACTGAAGAGGAATTTATTTCTGCATTGCCATGTTCTTGTAAAAGTACAGAGGAAGGACTCTGCCTGTTTAAATCAGATTTGGGCCCATTTATGCATTTCACTCCCATGTAGGTGTCTAAATATCTTTATTTAGGGGTGGATAGCATGAGTCCTTTGCCTGTGGGTACAGATGTGGGTATTCCTGTGTCCTTATTCAGTATCTAAAAAAATGGTAACCTCCTCCAGGGTGATCAGCTACAGCAAATAACCCACACCTGTTGTTGAACTCACAAAAAACCAAGGATGTAGAGGTCCCATATGGTTATTTGGCCAAGAATGATCTATTTAGACATAAACAGCCCTATTTTTGAGCACACATGGCATGGTGGTAGTACTTTTGCTGGTTTGCTTTGGGATTCATCTCAGTTGCAGTTCTGCAGGACTTGGGGGAAAAAAAAAAAAAAGAAAAAATAGAGCTTCTAAAAATGTTTAGAAAGTTCTAAGAAACCCCTCTTCTGTGCACTTTTCTGATTTGGGGGGATTCAGGAGAGAGGTAGGGAAAACAAATTGTCTCAGCCAACTCGAGTCCTTAGCCTTTCAGGTATTATAATGCAAATAAAATGTCATGTCCTGAAGTGTAAATAAAATGTGTTGTCTTGAAATGTAAATAAGATGTTTGATACACACAGCTCATAATGCAATCCTCCAGCTTGTACATGCACAGGTGTGACAGAGTGGGGACAGGAATTTGCCTTCTGTTTGTCAGCTTTTCAGAATACTGAAAGCAAGAGATTCCATCTGGAGAAGAGTTTCTAAGTTTCCAAGAACAAAAATGAAATTAATGTTATTATTGTTCCAACTGCTTGATTAGAAATTACTCAGTGATCTCTGTGTTCTTCTCCATCTGGACATGAGCACTCCCTGGTAAGCTCAGATATGAAATGAAAAAATCCTGTTAGAAGTGTTTAGCTCCTTAGGTAAAAGCCTTAACTAAAAAGACAAAGTTCCTTGTGGGGAAATGAGAGCTCAGTTTTACAGTGTAGGCCCTCATGCTGAAAATACTCCTGCGGGCATGGATATAATGAACTTGCTTGATCTATTTATAGCTTTACTCAGTGTATGTTTTACTCAGATGGTGCTCCTTAAATTTCCCTGGGCTGTGTGTGAGCAGCAGTTCACACTGAAGATCACAGTGCAGAGCAAGAGTCCAGGCAGTAAATAAATATACTTAATTATGTGGACATTCACAATTAATTAATACAATACTTATGACCTTTTCATGGTGTCTCTCTGCAAGGAGGATTTGTAACTTTCAAAACTGCTAGTAATTGCTATCTTGTTTTTGTTTTGGATCATTTTCTTTACAAGGATAAATAAATAACATTCAATTTTGAGAATGGAGAAACGTGCATGAAGGGTGGGGTAGCCAAACCTTGGTGTGCCAGGAGTGGATTCACCCTTCCAGCATCTCCTTCACTCTGTACTAGCAGCTCATTCCCATCCCTGCAGCACCTTGCTTCTCCAAGCTTCCTATTTGCTAGTTTTGGTTCCATGTGTTCACTCTTTTCTTCTTGAGTTCCCACCAAGACTGGTTTGCTTTGCTTTTCTTGTAAGACTGAAATTCTCCTCCATTTTCAACTGGAGTCTATTTGTATTCACTTTGTTCATAAGATATTCTTGTAATTTAATTTTAAAATGTTATCATTTTCGTATACATTCTGAAATTCTGCTTTGATCTACCAAGTTGTAGTTTTGTAAATTAAAAAAAAAAAACAAAAAAAAAACTTGGAAAGGGGGAAAATAAAAAATAATCCAGGCAATTACATTAAACATGCTTACATCAAACTACAGTTGGACCAAATCCCCAGGCACTGAATGGTGTTTCATTTGCTGATACCCTGATACCTGTACAATGTACCTGGTACACATGAACTCACCCAGGATGGCAAATTTTAAGGTTTGCTGGCACAGAGATCATGACTGGGTGTGAAGATGCCTGCAGCTCTCTTTGGGAGGGTTATAAATGAAAGCTCAATGGATCCAGGTTAAAAGTACAGGAGGTTTTTTTGTTTGGTTTTGTTTTGTTTTCCTCTGCAGCATGTGTTAGGAAGCTGGCTTCCCTTGTGCTGTTTGTTACTTTAAAAGCATTTGAAAACATAAATGCAATGATTTAATTGAGCTCAGTGATTGCCAAGTATTTTCTGTGACTTTTAACAGGTTCAATTACTAGATTGGGATCACATCAAAGGAACTGCAGGATTATTAGCATTACAAATCTGCTTCCTGATCAGAACTACTCAGCACATTGAGTTTAAGGAGGGGAGATTAATACATTTCTGTAGCATGAATGAAACCACCTCAGGTTCTAAAACAGCCTTGTGTGCAGTCCATAAAACTTCCCTCTGTAAGGAGCCAGGGCTGTGAGGTGCTTTCAGCATCAGTTTTCTGAGTGCCATATATATCAAAATTATCATTTACAGCTCTGCTATCTACTTGTCAGTTTATGGCTCAAGCCAGTTGTTTGCTTTGTTTGTTTAAACTTAATGAGGAGTGCAGCTGAGTGTCCAGAACACACAGCTTGGCTTGGGATGTCTTTGTCTGATTGAAATGGTCCTCAAGTCAAAGACGGCTTATTTCTAAGGCTGGGCATAAGGCAAGCCCAGCTGGTCACTGGTGCAAGTGCACAGCTGGATCAGGGCTTTGACAAGGAGCATTCTGAAGGAGTCTAATCACCAGTTTCCATTGTGTAGCACATTGTCTCAGAATTCCATGTGCTGTGCCATCCTTTCACACGGTTTCATTGACTCATCACAGGCTGGTGGCCAATGCTGTGCTCCATCAGGAGAACAATCTCATGGAAAGGCAGGAATGCACGTTCTGGAGCTATTCAGAGCTCCAAGCAGGATGAGTGGTGCAAAAGAGGAAATGGAAATAGAAATCACAAAACCTACAGGTGTTTGGAGAGCCAGAAGATTGGTGCAGGAGCTGCCAAAGAATGAACACATAAAAAGAAGTGGATGGGAAATACAGGAATGTGAGATGTGGTAGAAAACCTTAGAAATGTTTGTCAAGACAAGAATCCTCACCAGACCAGGAGTAGATTGTGGTATTTGCAAAGGTCTTTTCTGTTTCACCACAGTTTGATGATTTGATTTTATTTGATAGGGTGATTTCACTTCTGTTCGTTCTCATTTTTCCAGCTGAATGCTTGTGATCTAGCAAAAATATCGTAGGTTTATGGCCTCATCTAGGACTATCTCATTGTAATGTTTGATAATGCTCAGTAGAAAAGGAAGGCTGATGGTCTAGAGTAGCTGAAATATAACTTGTGGTAAGTATTAGCTACAAGTATTCTAAGTGGTGTTTTTATCAATATTTTGAAGAGAAGTACCTGTTCATTCCCTAGACCTGTGGAATGAAGCTCTGCTCTGTGTGTGCAGATGTTAACTTTGATCAATATAATAATATATTTATTTAATAATTATTTATATAATAAATAACTGATCAATACACAGTGACACATCAGTGCCGAGCCTCCTCCCAAAGCCAGCTTCAGGAATACTCACCTAGAAAACAGAGGTGCAACACAAGAAATGCAATCTATGCCTCAGGAGAATCTTGTCTAGTTCCCACTGAAGCCTTCACTGAGGGCTGTGGTGCAGCCCTCACAGGGAAGCCTTTGGAAGGCAGAAAATGCTACAAGTTGCATTTCCATGCAGTGAAAGCAGAATCCTAAATAGCAGCTCCTCCGTGTAAAATATCAGAGCAGGGTAATCTCAAACACCTCATTTTCTGCAGTGCTGGTAAATACAACATCACACACTTGTTAGCAAGAGGAAAATGAGATGGAATTTCCCTGTGAAATACGAAAATATGGCAGTGCACAGCAGTGCAGAGATGGAGGGCTCTGAGATATGTTCTGACATTGCAGCTGTCAGCCTCCCTGTACGTGCAGGTGTCACACTGTCAGAATTCAATAGACTGAAATGGGTTTTCATTTTTGATGAACAAGAACTCCAATTATAACCTCTTACAATTCCAATTACTGTACTCTGGGTGAATGTGTTTAACATCAATTCAGCCTGTGGCACAAAAATCCTTTGCATGTTGCCTGGAATTACAGTGCTGGTTGCAGCACTGTGCTAGCTGTACAATAGGGTAAGGAAAATAGGAAAAGGAACTTCCCCTAATCCCCCTGTATTTGGTTTTTGTAACTTTTTAAAATGTGTCATTTAAGTTTCAAGTTGTCACTCTTACTGTAGGAATTGTAGGAATTGTGATTGTAGGAATTGCAATTCCTAATTGTAGGAATAAAATTTCAGTTGGCATTTTTCTTGTATTTCTGAAGGCAATTACTTTGCCACCAGTTACATTATTTTTTTCAGCAAAGTCAATAAACTATTCTACATTGTATACGTGACCCTGAAAAAATCTGTTTTGCAGATAGGTCCCCACAAGAGAATGTTCATGCACTGAAGTCAAAAAAACGCTGCTGGGTCTTATGTATCTGTTTTAGTATTGAGATAAAAATGCAGCTAAAATATTTTAAACAACATAGTTTCTAAAAAGAAAGTGTTTCCATTATAATTCCCTGTTGTAATAGTTTGGAATCACAATTGAGTCAGTCCCATTATCTTTTTTTATAAATGACCTCATGCAACTTCCTGTATTACTTGTGCAAAAACTTTGCTTTTTCAGCCAGATGGGATAGTTTGTTACACTCAAATCTATGCATTTTTAAAGATATAAATGAAAGCTGTGCACTTAAATATACTATCTCCATTTAATCATAGTCCTGTGAGTGAATTCACTTGTGGTTGCCTGTGTGCTTGAGCCCATTTCTGTTACTGTGGCAGTGAACAGCTGTCCTTTGAAGCCTCCTGTGAACAGGAGAGAATACTGAGATACAGATTTTCTGATTTGTGAGTCATTGAAAAGAACTAGTTAAAGCTTCATCTCTGAAATTCCTTGCAGGATAAAGCTGTCTGT